>JAPTYO010000001.1:46222773-46822773 GCA_036873135.1 Clarkia xantiana subsp. parviflora
TGCTAAACCAAATTCTCACATAATACCAATTTTCAAATAAGTTATGCTTATTACTTAATTATGTAATCTCGATCCCTGTTAAAATTAACTTTGATCCGATAAAGTTTCATTTTTTCCGCGCATCATACAGAGAGGATGGATTCGTTGGCATAATTCATAGATGAGGGAGAGTATGGATCATCTTTGGTTGAAAAAGAGTTGTGTTTGTGACGGTAGGAACGACCTGTTTCGATGATATTGTGTACATTAATGTTTTATTGACCTAAAAAAAAACTCATTACGGTAAAAAAAAAAGTTGAAGTATTAACAGCCGATAGTTGAGACAATAAAACGGTAAATATCCCTTGTCAAAAATGAATAAAAGAGCGTCGTCGCAAAAACAAAATCAAATGGTTTAGCATGTGCTCAGGCAATCCGATCCCCCTAGCCAGGTGAATCAAATCACTAATCACGCTTCGAATAGTTGAGACTTATCTAAAACTTAAGAAAATAGGAGTACTAAAAATTATCTAGGACTCTAAAAATGTATTTTTTTTTCCATTATTAAAATTTTTTATTAAAAAAAACTTGGCAAAATGCGAAACAAAAGTCGATATTAAAATTTAAAAAGAAGCTAATTATGACGTAATGAGTCATGTGTCTTGAAATAAATCATCATACTTTCAACAGTTGAAACACCTAAATAATGTAAAAAAAAGGCTGAGGTACTAAAATGTCAATGGCCGATATCTGAGGTACAAAAAATGTAGCTTGCCCTTAATTATTAATACTTAAAGAATAAAAAAGTCTCTCCGAAAATTTAAAAAAAATAATCAATTTGTATAGCACGGTCTAGGAAAAATGCGATTTAGTTGGGTGAATCGAGTGTTGTGTCATTGAATAATCGCAATTCAAAGTGTAAAGACACATCCAAAAAACGTAAAGTACTAGAAAGTCAACTTTCGGCAATTATGGTTGTAAAATCGTATTTTTCTCCTATGCAAATGAAGAAAAAAAATTCAATATTATATACTTTTTTTAAAAAATAATAATAATAAAATAAGGTATTTTAGAATACCTCTAGGTTCGGAGCACAACCTATATATAGCTTCAAGCATTTTCAAGTTTAGTATTGCTACTGCCGAGTATCGAACTCGGGCCAATCTCAAGAACATTGATCATGCTACCAGGTGACCATGCGAGATTGGTGATACTATTATCCATAATTATTTATATAACTTATCAAGTGCTAAACCAAATTCTCACATAATACCAATTTTATGATAATCTTTCGTCGATTTTTCAATTTTCAAATAAGTTATGCTTATTACTTAATTATGTAATCTCGATCCCTGTTAAAATTAACTTTGATCCGATAAAGTTTCATTTTTTCCGCGCATCATACAGAGAGGATGGATTCGTTGGCATAATTCATAGATGAGGGAGAGTATGGATCATCTTTGGTTGAAAAAGAGTTGTGTTTGTGACGGTAGGAACGACCTGTTTCGATGATATTGTGTACATTAATGTTTTATTGACCTAAAAAAAAACTCATTACGGTAAAAAAAAAGTTGAAGTATTAACAGCCGATAGTTGAGACACTAAAACGGTAAATATCCCTTGTCAAAAATGAATAAAAGAGCGTCGTCGCAAAAACAAAATCAAATGGTTTAGCATGTGCTCAGGCAATCCGATCCCCCTAGCCAGGTGAATCAAATCACTAATCACGCTTCGAATAGTTGAGACTTATCTAAAACTTAAGAAAATAGGAGTACTAAAAATTATCTAGGACTCTAAAAATGTATTTTTTTTTCCATTATTAAAATTTTTTATTAAAAAAAACTTGGCAAAATGCGAAACAAAAGTCGATATTAAAATTTAAAAAGAAGCTAATTATGACGTAATGAGTCATGTGTCTTGAAATAAATCATCATACTTTCAACAGTTGAAACACCTAAATAATGTAAAAAAAAGGCTGAGGTACTAAAATGTCAATGGCCGATATCTGAGGTACAAAAAATGTAGCTTGCCCTTAATTATTAATACTTAAAGAATAAAAAAGTCTCTCCGAAAATTTAAAAAAAATAATCAATTTGTATAGCACGGTCTAGGAAAAATGCGATTTAGTTGGGTGAATCGAGTGTTGTGTCATTGAATAATCGCAATTCAAAGTGTAAAGACACATCCAAAAAACGTAAAGTACTAGAAAGTCAACTTTCGGCAATTATGGTTGTAAAATCGTATTTTTCTCCTATGCAAATGAAGAAAAAAAATTCAATATTATATACTTTTTTTAATAATATAAAATAATAATTTTAAAAAGGTATTTTAAATATCTAGGTTCGAGACAATTCAACTATATACTAGCTTCAAGCAATATTATATAGTATTGCTCTACTGCTGCATTTTCAAGTTTAGTATTGCTACTGCCGAGTATCGAACTCGGGCCAATCTCAAGAACATTGATCATGCTACCAGGTGACCATGCGAGATTGGTGATACTATTATCCATAATTATTTATATAACTTATCAAGTGCTAAACCAAATTCTCACATAATACCAATTTTATGATAATCTTTCGTCGATTTTTCAATTTTCAAATAAGTTATGCTTATTACTTAATTATGTAATCTCGATCCCTGTTAAAATTAACTTTGATCCGATAAAGTTTCATTTTTTCCGCGCATCATACAGAGAGGATGGATTCGTTGGCATAATTCATAGATGAGGGAGAGTATGGATCATCTTTGGTTGAAAAAGAGTTGTGTTTGTGACGGTAGGAACGACCTGTTTCGATGATATTGTGTACATTAATGTTTTATTGACCTAAAAAAAAACTCATTACGGTAAAAAAAAAAGTTGAAGTATTAACAGCCGATAGTTGAGACAATAAAACGGTAAATATCCCTTGTCAAAAATGAATAAAAGAGCGTCGTCGCAAAAACAAAATCAAATGGTTTAGCATGTGCTCAGGCAATCCGATCCCCCTAGCCAGGTGAATCAAATCACTAATCACGCTTCGAATAGTTGAGACTTATCTAAAACCTAAGAAAATAGGAGTACTAAAAATTATCTAGGACTCTAAAAATGTATTTTTTTTTCCATTATTAAAATTTTTTATTAAAAAAAACTTGGCAAAATGCGAAACAAAAGTCGATATTAAAATTTAAAAAGAAGCTAATTATGACGTAATGAGTCATGTGTCTTGAAATAAATCATCATACTTTCAACAGTTGAAACACCTAAATAATGTAAAAAAAAGGCTGAGGTACTAAAATGTCAATGGCCGATATCTGAGGTACAAAAAATGTAGCTTGCCCTTAATTATTAATACTTAAAGAATAAAAAAGTCTCTCCGAAAATTTAAAAAAAATAATCAATTTGTATAGCACGGTCTAGGAAAAATGCGATTTAGTTGGGTGAATCGAGTGTTGTGTCATTGAATAATCGCAATTCAAAGTGTAAAGACACATCCAAAAAACGTAAAGTACTAGAAAGTCAACTTTCGGCAATTATGGTTGTAAAATCGTATTTTTCTCCTATGCAAATGAAGAAAAAAAATTCAATATTATATACTTTTTTTAAAATAATAATAATAAAATAAGGTATTTTAGAATACCTCTAGGTTCGGAGCACAACCTATATATAGCTTCAAGCATTTTCAAGTTTAGTATTGCTACTGCCGAGTATCGAACTCGGGCCAATCTCAAGAACATTGATCATGCTACCAGGTGACCATGCGAGATTGGTGATACTATTATCCATAATTATTTATATAACTTATCAAGTGCTAAACCAAATTCTCACATAATACCAATTTTATGATAATCTTTCGTCGATTTTTCAATTTTCAAATAAGTTATGCTTATTACTTAATTATGTAATCTCGATCCCTGTTAAAATTAACTTTGATCCGATAAAGTTTCATTTTTTCCGCGCATCATACAGAGAGGATGGATTCGTTGGCATAATTCATAGATGAGGGAGAGTATGGATCATCTTTGGTTGAAAAAGAGTTGTGTTTGTGACGGTAGGAACGACCTGTTTCGATGATATTGTGTACATTAATGTTTTATTGACCTAAAAAAAAACTCATTACGGTAAAAAAAAAAGTTGAAGTATTAACAGCCGATAGTTGAGACAATAAAACGGTAAATATCCCTTGTCAAAAATGAATAAAAGAGCGTCGTCGCAAAAACAAAATCAAATGGTTTAGCATGTGCTCAGGCAATCCGATCCCCCTAGCCAGGTGAATCAAATCACTAATCACGCTTCGAATAGTTGAGACTTATCTAAAACTAAGAAAATAGGAGTACTAAAAATTATCTAGGACTCTAAAAATGTATTTTTTTTTCCATTATTAAAATTTTTTATTAAAAAAAACTTGGCAAAATGCGAAACAAAAGTCGATATTAAAATTTAAAAAGAAGCTAATTATGACGTAATGAGTCATGTGTCTTGAAATAAATCATCATACTTTCAACAGTTGAAACACCTAAATAATGTAAAAAAAAGGCTGAGGTACTAAAATGTCAATGGCCGATATCTGAGGTACAAAAAATGTAGCTTGCCCTTAATTATTAATACTTAAAGAATAAAAAAGTCTCTCCGAAAATTTAAAAAAAATAATCAATTTGTATAGCACGGTCTAGGAAAAATGCGATTTAGTTGGGTGAATCGAGTGTTGTGTCATTGAATAATCGCAATTCAAAGTGTAAAGACACATCCAAAAAACGTAAAGTACTAGAAAGTCAACTTTCGGCAATTATGGTTGTAAAATCGTATTTTTCTCCTATGCAAATGAAGAAAAAAAATTCAATATTATATACTTTTTTTAAAATAATAATAATAAAATAAGGTATTTTAGAATACCTCTAGGTTCGGAGCACAACCTATATATAGCTTCAAGCATTTTCAAGTTTAGTATTGCTACTGCCGAGTATCGAACTCGGGCCAATCTCAAGAACATTGATCATGCTACCAGGTGACCATGCGAGATTGGTGATACTATTATCCATAATTATTTATATAACTTATCAAGTGCTAAACCAAATTCTCACATAATACCAATTTTATGATAATCTTTCGTCGATTTTTCAATTTTCAAATAAGTTATGCTTATTACTTAATTATGTAATCTCGATCCCTGTTAAAATTAACTTTGATCCGATAAAGTTTCATTTTTTCCGCGCATCATACAGAGAGGATGGATTCGTTGGCATAATTCATAGATGAGGGAGAGTATGGATCATCTTTGGTTGAAAAAGAGTTGTGTTTGTGACGGTAGGAACGACCTGTTTCGATGATATTGTGTACATTAATGTTTTATTGACCTAAAAAAAAACTCATTACGGTAAAAAAAAAAGTTGAAGTATTAACAGCCGATAGTTGAGACAATAAAACGGTAAATATCCCTTGTCAAAAATGAATAAAAGAGCGTCGTCGCAAAAACAAAATCAAATGGTTTAGCATGTGCTCAGGCAATCCGATCCCCCTAGCCAGGTGAATCAAATCACTAATCACGCTTCGAATAGTTGAGACTTATCTAAAACCTAAGAAAATAGGAGTACTAAAAATTATCTAGGACTCTAAAAATGTATTTTTTTTTCCATTATTAAAATTTTTTATTAAAAAAAACTTGGCAAAATGCGAAACAAAAGTCGATATTAAAATTTAAAAAGAAGCTAATTATGACGTAATGAGTCATGTGTCTTGAAATAAATCATCATACTTTCAACAGTTGAAACACCTAAATAATGTAAAAAAAAGGCTGAGGTACTAAAATGTCAATGGCCGATATCTGAGGTACAAAAAATGTAGCTTGCCCTTAATTATTAATACTTAAAGAATAAAAAAGTCTCTCCGAAAATTTAAAAAAAATAATCAATTTGTATAGCACGGTCTAGGAAAAATGCGATTTAGTTGGGTGAATCGAGTGTTGTGTCATTGAATAATCGCAATTCAAAGTGTAAAGACACATCCAAAAAACGTAAAGTACTAGAAAGTCAACTTTCGGCAATTATGGTTGTAAAATCGTATTTTTCTCCTATGCAAATGAAGAAAAAAAATTCAATATTATATACTTTTTTTAAAAATAATAATAATAAAATAAGGTATTTTAGAATACCTCTAGGTTCGGAGCACAACCTATATATAGCTTCAAGCATTTTCAAGTTTAGTATTGCTACTGCCGAGTATCGAACTCGGGCCAATCTCAAGAACATTGATCATGCTACCAGGTGACCATGCGAGATTGGTGATACTATTATCCATAATTATTTATATAACTTATCAAGTGCTAAACCAAATTCTCACATAATACCAATTTTATGATAATCTTTCGTCGATTTTTCAATTTTCAAATAAGTTATGCTTATTACTTAATTATGTAATCTCGATCCCTGTTAAAATTAACTTTGATCCGATAAAGTTTCATTTTTTCCGCGCATCATACAGAGAGGATGGATTCGTTGGCATAATTCATAGATGAGGGAGAGTATGGATCATCTTTGGTTGAAAAAGAGTTGTGTTTGTGACGGTAGGAACGACCTGTTTCGATGATATTGTGTACATTAATGTTTTATTGACCTAAAAAAAAACTCATTACGGTAAAAAAAAAAGTTGAAGTATTAACAGCCGATAGTTGAGACAATAAAACGGTAAATATCCCTTGTCAAAAATGAATAAAAGAGCGTCGTCGCAAAAACAAAATCAAATGGTTTAGCATGTGCTCAGGCAATCCGATCCCCCTAGCCAGGTGAATCAAATCACTAATCACGCTTCGAATAGTTGAGACTTATCTAAAACCTAAGAAAATAGGAGTACTAAAAATTATCTAGGACTCTAAAAATGTATTTTTTTTTCCATTATTAAAATTTTTTATTAAAAAAAACTTGGCAAAATGCGAAACAAAAGTCGATATTAAAATTTAAAAAGAAGCTAATTATGACGTAATGAGTCATGTGTCTTGAAATAAATCATCATACTTTCAACAGTTGAAACACCTAAATAATGTAAAAAAAAGGCTGAGGTACTAAAATGTCAATGGCCGATATCTGAGGTACAAAAAATGTAGCTTGCCCTTAATTATTAATACTTAAAGAATAAAAAAGTCTCTCCGAAAATTTAAAAAAAATAATCAATTTGTATAGCACGGTCTAGGAAAAATGCGATTTAGTTGGGTGAATCGAGTGTTGTGTCATTGAATAATCGCAATTCAAAGTGTAAAGACACATCCAAAAAACGTAAAGTACTAGAAAGTCAACTTTCGGCAATTATGGTTGTAAAATCGTATTTTTCTCCTATGCAAATGAAGAAAAAAAATTCAATATTATATACTTTTTTTAAAAATAATAATAATAAAATAAGGTATTTTAGAATACCTCTAGGTTCGGAGCACAACCTATATATAGCTTCAAGCATTTTCAAGTTTAGTATTGCTACTGCCGAGTATCGAACTCGGGCCAATCTCAAGAACATTGATCATGCTACCAGGTGACCATGCGAGATTGGTGATACTATTATCCATAATTATTTATATAACTTATCAAGTGCTAAACCAAATTCTCACATAATACCAATTTTATGATAATCTTTCGTCGATTTTTCAATTTTCAAATAAGTTATGCTTATTACTTAATTATGTAATCTCGATCCCTGTTAAAATTAACTTTGATCCGATAAAGTTTCATTTTTTCCGCGCATCATACAGAGAGGATGGATTCGTTGGCATAATTCATAGATGAGGGAGAGTATGGATCATCTTTGGTTGAAAAAGAGTTGTGTTTGTGACGGTAGGAACGACCTGTTTCGATGATATTGTGTACATTAATGTTTTATTGACCTAAAAAAAAACTCATTACGGTAAAAAAAAAAGTTGAAGTATTAACAGCCGATAGTTGAGACAATAAAACGGTAAATATCCCTTGTCAAAAATGAATAAAAGAGCGTCGTCGCAAAAACAAAATCAAATGGTTTAGCATGTGCTCAGGCAATCCGATCCCCCTAGCCAGGTGAATCAAATCACTAATCACGCTTCGAATAGTTGAGACTTATCTAAAACTTAAGAAAATAGGAGTACTAAAAATTATCTAGGACTCTAAAAATGTATTTTTTTTTCCATTATTAAAATTTTTATTAAAAAAAACTTGGCAAAATGCGAAACAAAAGTCGATATTAAAATTTAAAAAGAAGCTAATTATGACGTAATGAGTCATGTGTCTTGAAATAAATCATCATACTTTCAACAGTTGAAACACCTAAATAATGTAAAAAAAAGGCTGAGGTACTAAAATGTCAATGGCCGATATCTGAGGTACAAAAAATGTAGCTTGCCCTTAATTATTAATACTTAAAGAATAAAAAAGTCTCTCCGAAAATTTAAAAAAAATAATCAATTTGTATAGCACGGTCTAGGAAAAATGCGATTTAGTTGGGTGAATCGAGTGTTGTGTCATTGAATAATCGCAATTCAAAGTGTAAAGACACATCCAAAAAACGTAAAGTACTAGAAAGTCAACTTTCGGCAATTATGGTTGTAAAATCGTATTTTTCTCCTATGCAAATGAAGAAAAAAAATTCAATATTATATACTTTTTTTAAAATAATAATAATAAAATAAGGTATTTTAGAATACCTCTAGGTTCGGAGCACAACCTATATATAGCTTCAAGCATTTTCAAGTTTAGTATTGCTACTGCCGAGTATCGAACTCGGGCCAATCTCAAGAACATTGATCATGCTACCAGGTGACCATGCGAGATTGGTGATACTATTATCCATAATTATTTATATAACTTATCAAGTGCTAAACCAAATTCTCACATAATACCAATTTTATGATAATCTTTCGTCGATTTTTCAATTTTCAAATAAGTTATGCTTATTACTTAATTATGTAATCTCGATCCCTGTTAAAATTAACTTTGATCCGATAAAGTTTCATTTTTTCCGCGCATCATACAGAGAGGATGGATTCGTTGGCATAATTCATAGATGAGGGAGAGTATGGATCATCTTTGGTTGAAAAAGAGTTGTGTTTGTGACGGTAGGAACGACCTGTTTCGATGATATTGTGTACATTAATGTTTTATTGACCTAAAAAAAAACTCATTACGGTAAAAAAAAAAGTTGAAGTATTAACAGCCGATAGTTGAGACAATAAAACGGTAAATATCCCTTGTCAAAAATGAATAAAAGAGCGTCGTCGCAAAAACAAAATCAAATGGTTTAGCATGTGCTCAGGCAATCCGATCCCCCTAGCCAGGTGAATCAAATCACTAATCACGCTTCGAATAGTTGAGACTTATCTAAAACTAAGAAAATAGGAGTACTAAAAATTATCTAGGACTCTAAAAATGTATTTTTTTTTCCATTATTAAAATTTTTTATTAAAAAAAACTTGGCAAAATGCGAAACAAAAGTCGATATTAAAATTTAAAAAGAAGCTAATTATGACGTAATGAGTCATGTGTCTTGAAATAAATCATCATACTTTCAACAGTTGAAACACCTAAATAATGTAAAAAAAAGGCTGAGGTACTAAAATGTCAATGGCCGATATCTGAGGTACAAAAAATGTAGCTTGCCCTTAATTATTAATACTTAAAGAATAAAAAAGTCTCTCCGAAAATTTAAAAAAAATAATCAATTTGTATAGCACGGTCTAGGAAAAATGCGATTTAGTTGGGTGAATCGAGTGTTGTGTCATTGAATAATCGCAATTCAAAGTGTAAAGACACATCCAAAAAACGTAAAGTACTAGAAAGTCAACTTTCGGCAATTATGGTTGTAAAATCGTATTTTTCTCCTATGCAAATGAAGAAAAAAAATTCAATATTATATACTTTTTTTAAAAATAATAATAATAAAATAAGGTATTTTAGAATACCTCTAGGTTCGGAGCACAACCTATATATAGCTTCAAGCATTTTCAAGTTTAGTATTGCTACTGCCGAGTATCGAACTCGGGCCAATCTCAAGAACATTGATCATGCTACCAGGTGACCATGCGAGATTGGTGATACTATTATCCATAATTATTTATATAACTTATCAAGTGCTAAACCAAATTCTCACATAATACCAATTTTATGATAATCTTTCGTCGATTTTTCAATTTTCAAATAAGTTATGCTTATTACTTAATTATGTAATCTCGATCCCTGTTAAAATTAACTTTGATCCGATAAAGTTTCATTTTTTCCGCGCATCATACAGAGAGGATGGATTCGTTGGCATAATTCATAGATGAGGGAGAGTATGGATCATCTTTGGTTGAAAAAGAGTTGTGTTTGTGACGGTAGGAACGACCTGTTTCGATGATATTGTGTACATTAATGTTTTATTGACCTAAAAAAAAACTCATTACGGTAAAAAAAAAAGTTGAAGTATTAACAGCCGATAGTTGAGACAATAAAACGGTAAATATCCCTTGTCAAAAATGAATAAAAGAGCGTCGTCGCAAAAACAAAATCAAATGGTTTAGCATGTGCTCAGGCAATCCGATCCCCCTAGCCAGGTGAATCAAATCACTAATCACGCTTCGAATAGTTGAGACTTATCTAAAACTAAGAAAATAGGAGTACTAAAAATTATCTAGGACTCTAAAAATGTATTTTTTTTTCCATTATTAAAATTTTTTATTAAAAAAAACTTGGCAAAATGCGAAACAAAAGTCGATATTAAAATTTAAAAAGAAGCTAATTATGACGTAATGAGTCATGTGTCTTGAAATAAATCATCATACTTTCAACAGTTGAAACACCTAAATAATGTAAAAAAAAGGCTGAGGTACTAAAATGTCAATGGCCGATATCTGAGGTACAAAAAATGTAGCTTGCCCTTAATTATTAATACTTAAAGAATAAAAAAGTCTCTCCGAAAATTTTAAAAAAATAATCAATTTGTATAGCACGGTCTAGGAAAAATGCGATTTAGTTGGGTGAATCGAGTGTTGTGTCATTGAATAATCGCAATTCAAAGTGTAAAGACACATCCAAAAAACGTAAAGTACTAGAAAGTCAACTTTCGGCAATTATGGTTGTAAAATCGTATTTTTCTCCTATGCAAATGAAGAAAAAAAATTCAATATTATATACTTTTTTTAAAAATAATAATAATAAAATAAGGTATTTTAGAATACCTCTAGGTTCGGAGCACAACCTATATATAGCTTCAAGCATTTTCAAGTTTAGTATTGCTACTGCCGAGTATCGAACTCGGGCCAATCTCAAGAACATTGATCATGCTACCAGGTGACCATGCGAGATTGGTGATACTATTATCCATAATTATTTATATAACTTATCAAGTGCTAAACCAAATTCTCACATAATACCAATTTTATGATAATCTTTCGTCGATTTTTCAATTTTCAAATAAGTTATGCTTATTACTTAATTATGTAATCTCGATCCCTGTTAAAATTAACTTTGATCCGATAAAGTTTCATTTTTTCCGCGCATCATACAGAGAGGATGGATTCGTTGGCATAATTCATAGATGAGGGAGAGTATGGATCATCTTTGGTTGAAAAAGAGTTGTGTTTGTGACGGTAGGAACGACCTGTTTCGATGATATTGTGTACATTAATGTTTTATTGACCTAAAAAAAAACTCATTACGGTAAAAAAAAAAGTTGAAGTATTAACAGCCGATAGTTGAGACAATAAAACGGTAAATATCCCTTGTCAAAAATGAATAAAAGAGCGTCGTCGCAAAAACAAAATCAAATGGTTTAGCATGTGCTCAGGCAATCCGATCCCCCTAGCCAGGTGAATCAAATCACTAATCACGCTTCGAATAGTTGAGACTTATCTAAAACTTAAGAAAATAGGAGTACTAAAAATTATCTAGGACTCTAAAAATGTATTTTTTTTTCCATTATTAAAATTTTTTATTAAAAAAAACTTGGCAAAATGCGAAACAAAAGTCGATATTAAAATTTAAAAAGAAGCTAATTATGACGTAATGAGTCATGTGTCTTGAAATAAATCATCATACTTTCAACAGTTGAAACACCTAAATAATGTAAAAAAAAGGCTGAGGTACTAAAATGTCAATGGCCGATATCTGAGGTACAAAAAATGTAGCTTGCCCTTAATTATTAATACTTAAAGAATAAAAAAGTCTCTCCGAAAATTTAAAAAAAATAATCAATTTGTATAGCACGGTCTAGGAAAAATGCGATTTAGTTGGGTGAATCGAGTGTTGTGTCATTGAATAATCGCAATTCAAAGTGTAAAGACACATCCAAAAAACGTAAAGTACTAGAAAGTCAACTTTCGGCAATTATGGTTGTAAAATCGTATTTTTCTCCTATGCAAATGAAGAAAAAAAATTCAATATTATATACTTTTTTTAAAATAATAATAATAAAATAAGGTATTTTAGAATACCTCTAGGTTCGGAGCACAACCTATATATAGCTTCAAGCATTTTCAAGTTTAGTATTGCTACTGCCGAGTATCGAACTCGGGCCAATCTCAAGAACATTGATCATGCTACCAGGTGACCATGCGAGATTGGTGATACTATTATCCATAATTATTTATATAACTTATCAAGTGCTAAACCAAATTCTCACATAATACCAATTTTATGATAATCTTTCGTCGATTTTTCAATTTTCAAATAAGTTATGCTTATTACTTAATTATGTAATCTCGATCCCTGTTAAAATTAACTTTGATCCGATAAAGTTTCATTTTTTCCGCGCATCATACAGAGAGGATGGATTCGTTGGCATAATTCATAGATGAGGGAGAGTATGGATCATCTTTGGTTGAAAAAGAGTTGTGTTTGTGACGGTAGGAACGACCTGTTTCGATGATATTGTGTACATTAATGTTTTATTGACCTAAAAAAAAACTCATTACGGTAAAAAAAAAAGTTGAAGTATTAACAGCCGATAGTTGAGACAATAAAACGGTAAATATCCCTTGTCAAAAATGAATAAAAGAGCGTCGTCGCAAAAACAAAATCAAATGGTTTAGCATGTGCTCAGGCAATCCGATCCCCCTAGCCAGGTGAATCAAATCACTAATCACGCTTCGAATAGTTGAGACTTATCTAAAACCTAAGAAAATAGGAGTACTAAAAATTATCTAGGACTCTAAAAATGTATTTTTTTTTCCATTATTAAAATTTTTTATTAAAAAAAACTTGGCAAAATGCGAAACAAAAGTCGATATTAAAATTTAAAAAGAAGCTAATTATGACGTAATGAGTCATGTGTCTTGAAATAAATCATCATACTTTCAACAGTTGAAACACCTAAATAATGTAAAAAAAAGGCTGAGGTACTAAAATGTCAATGGCCGATATCTGAGGTACAAAAAATGTAGCTTGCCCTTAATTATTAATACTTAAAGAATAAAAAAGTCTCTCCGAAAATTTAAAAAAAATAATCAATTTGTATAGCACGGTCTAGGAAAAATGCGATTTAGTTGGGTGAATCGAGTGTTGTGTCATTGAATAATCGCAATTCAAAGTGTAAAGACACATCCAAAAAACGTAAAGTACTAGAAAGTCAACTTTCGGCAATTATGGTTGTAAAATCGTATTTTTCTCCTATGCAAATGAAGAAAAAAAATTCAATATTATATACTTTTTTTAAAAATAATAATAATAAAATAAGGTATTTTAGAATACCTCTAGGTTCGGAGCACAACCTATATATAGCTTCAAGCATTTTCAAGTTTAGTATTGCTACTGCCGAGTATCGAACTCGGGCCAATCTCAAGAACATTGATCATGCTACCAGGTGACCATGCGAGATTGGTGATACTATTATCCATAATTATTTATATAACTTATCAAGTGCTAAACCAAATTCTCACATAATACCAATTTTATGATAATCTTTCGTCGATTTTTCAATTTTCAAATAAGTTATGCTTATTACTTAATTATGTAATCTCGATCCCTGTTAAAATTAACTTTGATCCGATAAAGTTTCATTTTTTCCGCGCATCATACAGAGAGGATGGATTCGTTGGCATAATTCATAGATGAGGGAGAGTATGGATCATCTTTGGTTGAAAAAGAGTTGTGTTTGTGACGGTAGGAACGACCTGTTTCGATGATATTGTGTACATTAATGTTTTATTGACCTAAAAAAAAACTCATTACGGTAAAAAAAAAAGTTGAAGTATTAACAGCCGATAGTTGAGACAATAAAACGGTAAATATCCCTTGTCAAAAATGAATAAAAGAGCGTCGTCGCAAAAACAAAATCAAATGGTTTAGCATGTGCTCAGGCAATCCGATCCCCCTAGCCAGGTGAATCAAATCACTAATCACGCTTCGAATAGTTGAGACTTATCTAAAACTTAAGAAAATAGGAGTACTAAAAATTATCTAGGACTCTAAAAATGTATTTTTTTTTCCATTATTAAAATTTTTATTAAAAAAAACTTGGCAAAATGCGAAACAAAAGTCGATATTAAAATTTAAAAAGAAGCTAATTATGACGTAATGAGTCATGTGTCTTGAAATAAATCATCATACTTTCAACAGTTGAAACACCTAAATAATGTAAAAAAAAGGCTGAGGTACTAAAATGTCAATGGCCGATATCTGAGGTACAAAAAATGTAGCTTGCCCTTAATTATTAATACTTAAAGAATAAAAAAGTCTCTCCGAAAATTTAAAAAAATAATCAATTTGTATAGCACGGTCTAGGAAAAATGCGATTTAGTTGGGTGAATCGAGTGTTGTGTCATTGAATAATCGCAATTCAAAGTGTAAAGACACATCCAAAAAACGTAAAGTACTAGAAAGTCAACTTTCGGCAATTATGGTTGTAAAATCGTATTTTTCTCCTATGCAAATGAAGAAAAAAAATTCAATATTATATACTTTTTTTAAAATAATAATAATAAAATAAGGTATTTTAGAATACCTCTAGGTTCGGAGCACAACCTATATATAGCTTCAAGCATTTTCAAGTTTAGTATTGCTACTGCCGAGTATCGAACTCGGGCCAATCTCAAGAACATTGATCATGCTACCAGGTGACCATGCGAGATTGGTGATACTATTATCCATAATTATTTATATAACTTATCAAGTGCTAAACCAAATTCTCACATAATACCAATTTTATGATAATCTTTCGTCGATTTTTCAATTTTCAAATAAGTTATGCTTATTACTTAATTATGTAATCTCGATCCCTGTTAAAATTAACTTTGATCCGATAAAGTTTCATTTTTTCCGCGCATCATACAGAGAGGATGGATTCGTTGGCATAATTCATAGATGAGGGAGAGTATGGATCATCTTTGGTTGAAAAAGAGTTGTGTTTGTGACGGTAGGAACGACCTGTTTCGATGATATTGTGTACATTAATGTTTTATTGACCTAAAAAAAAACTCATTACGGTAAAAAAAAAAGTTGAAGTATTAACAGCCGATAGTTGAGACAATAAAACGGTAAATATCCCTTGTCAAAAATGAATAAAAGAGCGTCGTCGCAAAAACAAAATCAAATGGTTTAGCATGTGCTCAGGCAATCCGATCCCCCTAGCCAGGTGAATCAAATCACTAATCACGCTTCGAATAGTTGAGACTTATCTAAAACCTAAGAAAATAGGAGTACTAAAAATTATCTAGGACTCTAAAAATGTATTTTTTTTTCCATTATTAAAATTTTTTATTAAAAAAAACTTGGCAAAATGCGAAACAAAAGTCGATATTAAAATTTAAAAAGAAGCTAATTATGACGTAATGAGTCATGTGTCTTGAAATAAATCATCATACTTTCAACAGTTGAAACACCTAAATAATGTAAAAAAAAGGCTGAGGTACTAAAATGTCAATGGCCGATATCTGAGGTACAAAAAATGTAGCTTGCCCTTAATTATTAATACTTAAAGAATAAAAAAGTCTCTCCGAAAATTTAAAAAAATAATCAATTTGTATAGCACGGTCTAGGAAAAATGCGATTTAGTTGGGTGAATCGAGTGTTGTGTCATTGAATAATCGCAATTCAAAGTGTAAAGACACATCCAAAAAACGTAAAGTACTAGAAAGTCAACTTTCGGCAATTATGGTTGTAAAATCGTATTTTTCTCCTATGCAAATGAAGAAAAAAAATTCAATATTATATACTTTTTTTAAAATAATAATAATAAAATAAGGTATTTTAGAATACCTCTAGGTTCGGAGCACAACCTATATATAGCTTCAAGCATTTTCAAGTTTAGTATTGCTACTGCCGAGTATCGAACTCGGGCCAATCTCAAGAACATTGATCATGCTACCAGGTGACCATGCGAGATTGGTGATACTATTATCCATAATTATTTATATAACTTATCAAGTGCTAAACCAAATTCTCACATAATACCAATTTTATGATAATCTTTCGTCGATTTTTCAATTTTCAAATAAGTTATGCTTATTACTTAATTATGTAATCTCGATCCCTGTTAAAATTAACTTTGATCCGATAAAGTTTCATTTTTTCCGCGCATCATACAGAGAGGATGGATTCGTTGGCATAATTCATAGATGAGGGAGAGTATGGATCATCTTTGGTTGAAAAAGAGTTGTGTTTGTGACGGTAGGAACGACCTGTTTCGATGATATTGTGTACATTAATGTTTTATTGACCTAAAAAAAAACTCATTACGGTAAAAAAAAAAGTTGAAGTATTAACAGCCGATAGTTGAGACAATAAAACGGTAAATATCCCTTGTCAAAAATGAATAAAAGAGCGTCGTCGCAAAAACAAAATCAAATGGTTTAGCATGTGCTCAGGCAATCCGATCCCCCTAGCCAGGTGAATCAAATCACTAATCACGCTTCGAATAGTTGAGACTTATCTAAAACTTAAGAAAATAGGAGTACTAAAAATTATCTAGGACTCTAAAAATGTATTTTTTTTTCCATTATTAAAATTTTTTATTAAAAAAAACTTGGCAAAATGCGAAACAAAAGTCGATATTAAAATTTAAAAAGAAGCTAATTATGACGTAATGAGTCATGTGTCTTGAAATAAATCATCATACTTTCAACAGTTGAAACACCTAAATAATGTAAAAAAAAGGCTGAGGTACTAAAATGTCAATGGCCGATATCTGAGGTACAAAAAATGTAGCTTGCCCTTAATTATTAATACTTAAAGAATAAAAAAGTCTCTCCGAAAATTTAAAAAAAATAATCAATTTGTATAGCACGGTCTAGGAAAAATGCGATTTAGTTGGGTGAATCGAGTGTTGTGTCATTGAATAATCGCAATTCAAAGTGTAAAGACACATCCAAAAAACGTAAAGTACTAGAAAGTCAACTTTCGGCAATTATGGTTGTAAAATCGTATTTTTCTCCTATGCAAATGAAGAAAAAAAATTCAATATTATATACTTTTTTTAAAAATAATAATAATAAAATAAGGTATTTTAGAATACCTCTAGGTTCGGAGCACAACCTATATATAGCTTCAAGCATTTTCAAGTTTAGTATTGCTACTGCCGAGTATCGAACTCGGGCCAATCTCAAGAACATTGATCATGCTACCAGGTGACCATGCGAGATTGGTGATACTATTATCCATAATTATTTATATAACTTATCAAGTGCTAAACCAAATTCTCACATAATACCAATTTTATGATAATCTTTCGTCGATTTTTCAATTTTCAAATAAGTTATGCTTATTACTTAATTATGTAATCTCGATCCCTGTTAAAATTAACTTTGATCCGATAAAGTTTCATTTTTTCCGCGCATCATACAGAGAGGATGGATTCGTTGGCATAATTCATAGATGAGGGAGAGTATGGATCATCTTTGGTTGAAAAAGAGTTGTGTTTGTGACGGTAGGAACGACCTGTTTCGATGATATTGTGTACATTAATGTTTTATTGACCTAAAAAAAAACTCATTACGGTAAAAAAAAAAGTTGAAGTATTAACAGCCGATAGTTGAGACAATAAAACGGTAAATATCCCTTGTCAAAAATGAATAAAAGAGCGTCGTCGCAAAAACAAAATCAAATGGTTTAGCATGTGCTCAGGCAATCCGATCCCCCTAGCCAGGTGAATCAAATCACTAATCACGCTTCGAATAGTTGAGACTTATCTAAAACCTAAGAAAATAGGAGTACTAAAAATTATCTAGGACTCTAAAAATGTATTTTTTTTTCCATTATTAAAATTTTTTATTAAAAAAAACTTGGCAAAATGCGAAACAAAAGTCGATATTAAAATTTAAAAAGAAGCTAATTATGACGTAATGAGTCATGTGTCTTGAAATAAATCATCATACTTTCAACAGTTGAAACACCTAAATAATGTAAAAAAAAGGCTGAGGTACTAAAATGTCAATGGCCGATATCTGAGGTACAAAAAATGTAGCTTGCCCTTAATTATTAATACTTAAAGAATAAAAAAGTCTCTCCGAAAATTTAAAAAAAATAATCAATTTGTATAGCACGGTCTAGGAAAAATGCGATTTAGTTGGGTGAATCGAGTGTTGTGTCATTGAATAATCGCAATTCAAAGTGTAAAGACACATCCAAAAAACGTAAAGTACTAGAAAGTCAACTTTCGGCAATTATGGTTGTAAAATCGTATTTTTCTCCTATGCAAATGAAGAAAAAAAATTCAATATTATATACTTTTTTTAAAATAATAATAATAAAATAAGGTATTTTAGAATACCTCTAGGTTCGGAGCACAACCTATATATAGCTTCAAGCATTTTCAAGTTTAGTATTGCTACTGCCGAGTATCGAACTCGGGCCAATCTCAAGAACATTGATCATGCTACCAGGTGACCATGCGAGATTGGTGATACTATTATCCATAATTATTTATATAACTTATCAAGTGCTAAACCAAATTCTCACATAATACCAATTTTATGATAATCTTTCGTCGATTTTTCAATTTTCAAATAAGTTATGCTTATTACTTAATTATGTAATCTCGATCCCTGTTAAAATTAACTTTGATCCGATAAAGTTTCATTTTTTCCGCGCATCATACAGAGAGGATGGATTCGTTGGCATAATTCATAGATGAGGGAGAGTATGGATCATCTTTGGTTGAAAAAGAGTTGTGTTTGTGACGGTAGGAACGACCTGTTTCGATGATATTGTGTACATTAATGTTTTATTGACCTAAAAAAAAACTCATTACGGTAAAAAAAAAAGTTGAAGTATTAACAGCCGATAGTTGAGACAATAAAACGGTAAATATCCCTTGTCAAAAATGAATAAAAGAGCGTCGTCGCAAAAACAAAATCAAATGGTTTAGCATGTGCTCAGGCAATCCGATCCCCCTAGCCAGGTGAATCAAATCACTAATCACGCTTCGAATAGTTGAGACTTATCTAAAACCTAAGAAAATAGGAGTACTAAAAATTATCTAGGACTCTAAAAATGTATTTTTTTTTCCATTATTAAAATTTTTTATTAAAAAAAACTTGGCAAAATGCGAAACAAAAGTCGATATTAAAATTTAAAAAGAAGCTAATTATGACGTAATGAGTCATGTGTCTTGAAATAAATCATCATACTTTCAACAGTTGAAACACCTAAATAATGTAAAAAAAAGGCTGAGGTACTAAAATGTCAATGGCCGATATCTGAGGTACAAAAAATGTAGCTTGCCCTTAATTATTAATACTTAAAGAATAAAAAAGTCTCTCCGAAAATTTAAAAAAAATAATCAATTTGTATAGCACGGTCTAGGAAAAATGCGATTTAGTTGGGTGAATCGAGTGTTGTGTCATTGAATAATCGCAATTCAAAGTGTAAAGACACATCCAAAAAACGTAAAGTACTAGAAAGTCAACTTTCGGCAATTATGGTTGTAAAATCGTATTTTTCTCCTATGCAAATGAAGAAAAAAAATTCAATATTATATACTTTTTTTAAAAATAATAATAATAAAATAAGGTATTTTAGAATACCTCTAGGTTCGGAGCACAACCTATATATAGCTTCAAGCATTTTCAAGTTTAGTATTGCTACTGCCGAGTATCGAACTCGGGCCAATCTCAAGAACATTGATCATGCTACCAGGTGACCATGCGAGATTGGTGATACTATTATCCATAATTATTTATATAACTTATCAAGTGCTAAACCAAATTCTCACATAATACCAATTTTATGATAATCTTTCGTCGATTTTTCAATTTTCAAATAAGTTATGCTTATTACTTAATTATGTAATCTCGATCCCTGTTAAAATTAACTTTGATCCGATAAAGTTTCATTTTTTCCGCGCATCATACAGAGAGGATGGATTCGTTGGCATAATTCATAGATGAGGGAGAGTATGGATCATCTTTGGTTGAAAAAGAGTTGTGTTTGTGACGGTAGGAACGACCTGTTTCGATGATATTGTGTACATTAATGTTTTATTGACCTAAAAAAAAACTCATTACGGTAAAAAAAAAAGTTGAAGTATTAACAGCCGATAGTTGAGACAATAAAACGGTAAATATCCCTTGTCAAAAATGAATAAAAGAGCGTCGTCGCAAAAACAAAATCAAATGGTTTAGCATGTGCTCAGGCAATCCGATCCCCCTAGCCAGGTGAATCAAATCACTAATCACGCTTCGAATAGTTGAGACTTATCTAAAACCTAAGAAAATAGGAGTACTAAAAATTATCTAGGACTCTAAAAATGTATTTTTTTTTCCATTATTAAAATTTTTATTAAAAAAAACTTGGCAAAATGCGAAACAAAAGTCGATATTAAAATTTAAAAAGAAGCTAATTATGACGTAATGAGTCATGTGTCTTGAAATAAATCATCATACTTTCAACAGTTGAAACACCTAAATAATGTAAAAAAAAGGCTGAGGTACTAAAATGTCAATGGCCGATATCTGAGGTACAAAAAATGTAGCTTGCCCTTAATTATTAATACTTAAAGAATAAAAAAGTCTCTCCGAAAATTTAAAAAAAATAATCAATTTGTATAGCACGGTCTAGGAAAAATGCGATTTAGTTGGGTGAATCGAGTGTTGTGTCATTGAATAATCGCAATTCAAAGTGTAAAGACACATCCAAAAAACGTAAAGTACTAGAAAGTCAACTTTCGGCAATTATGGTTGTAAAATCGTATTTTTCTCCTATGCAAATGAAGAAAAAAAATTCAATATTATATACTTTTTTTAAAATAATAATAATAAAATAAGGTATTTTAGAATACCTCTAGGTTCGGAGCACAACCTATATATAGCTTCAAGCATTTTCAAGTTTAGTATTGCTACTGCCGAGTATCGAACTCGGGCCAATCTCAAGAACATTGATCATGCTACCAGGTGACCATGCGAGATTGGTGATACTATTATCCATAATTATTTATATAACTTATCAAGTGCTAAACCAAATTCTCACATAATACCAATTTTATGATAATCTTTCGTCGATTTTTCAATTTTCAAATAAGTTATGCTTATTACTTAATTATGTAATCTCGATCCCTGTTAAAATTAACTTTGATCCGATAAAGTTTCATTTTTTCCGCGCATCATACAGAGAGGATGGATTCGTTGGCATAATTCATAGATGAGGGAGAGTATGGATCATCTTTGGTTGAAAAAGAGTTGTGTTTGTGACGGTAGGAACGACCTGTTTCGATGATATTGTGTACATTAATGTTTTATTGACCTAAAAAAAAACTCATTACGGTAAAAAAAAAAGTTGAAGTATTAACAGCCGATAGTTGAGACAATAAAACGGTAAATATCCCTTGTCAAAAATGAATAAAAGAGCGTCGTCGCAAAAACAAAATCAAATGGTTTAGCATGTGCTCAGGCAATCCGATCCCCCTAGCCAGGTGAATCAAATCACTAATCACGCTTCGAATAGTTGAGACTTATCTAAAACCTAAGAAAATAGGAGTACTAAAAATTATCTAGGACTCTAAAAATGTATTTTTTTTTCCATTATTAAAATTTTTTATTAAAAAAAACTTGGCAAAATGCGAAACAAAAGTCGATATTAAAATTTAAAAAGAAGCTAATTATGACGTAATGAGTCATGTGTCTTGAAATAAATCATCATACTTTCAACAGTTGAAACACCTAAATAATGTAAAAAAAAGGCTGAGGTACTAAAATGTCAATGGCCGATATCTGAGGTACAAAAAATGTAGCTTGCCCTTAATTATTAATACTTAAAGAATAAAAAAGTCTCTCCGAAAATTTAAAAAAAATAATCAATTTGTATAGCACGGTCTAGGAAAAATGCGATTTAGTTGGGTGAATCGAGTGTTGTGTCATTGAATAATCGCAATTCAAAGTGTAAAGACACATCCAAAAAACGTAAAGTACTAGAAAGTCAACTTTCGGCAATTATGGTTGTAAAATCGTATTTTTCTCCTATGCAAATGAAGAAAAAAAATTCAATATTATATACTTTTTTTAAAAATAATAATAATAAAATAAGGTATTTTAGAATACCTCTAGGTTCGGAGCACAACCTATATATAGCTTCAAGCATTTTCAAGTTTAGTATTGCTACTGCCGAGTATCGAACTCGGGCCAATCTCAAGAACATTGATCATGCTACCAGGTGACCATGCGAGATTGGTGATACTATTATCCATAATTATTTATATAACTTATCAAGTGCTAAACCAAATTCTCACATAATACCAATTTTATGATAATCTTTCGTCGATTTTTCAATTTTCAAATAAGTTATGCTTATTACTTAATTATGTAATCTCGATCCCTGTTAAAATTAACTTTGATCCGATAAAGTTTCATTTTTTCCGCGCATCATACAGAGAGGATGGATTCGTTGGCATAATTCATAGATGAGGGAGAGTATGGATCATCTTTGGTTGAAAAAGAGTTGTGTTTGTGACGGTAGGAACGACCTGTTTCGATGATATTGTGTACATTAATGTTTTATTGACCTAAAAAAAAACTCATTACGGTAAAAAAAAAAGTTGAAGTATTAACAGCCGATAGTTGAGACAATAAAACGGTAAATATCCCTTGTCAAAAATGAATAAAAGAGCGTCGTCGCAAAAACAAAATCAAATGGTTTAGCATGTGCTCAGGCAATCCGATCCCCCTAGCCAGGTGAATCAAATCACTAATCACGCTTCGAATAGTTGAGACTTATCTAAAACTTAAGAAAATAGGAGTACTAAAAATTATCTAGGACTCTAAAAATGTATTTTTTTTTCCATTATTAAAATTTTTTATTAAAAAAAACTTGGCAAAATGCGAAACAAAAGTCGATATTAAAATTTAAAAAGAAGCTAATTATGACGTAATGAGTCATGTGTCTTGAAATAAATCATCATACTTTCAACAGTTGAAACACCTAAATAATGTAAAAAAAAGGCTGAGGTACTAAAATGTCAATGGCCGATATCTGAGGTACAAAAAATGTAGCTTGCCCTTAATTATTAATACTTAAAGAATAAAAAAGTCTCTCCGAAAATTTAAAAAAAATAATCAATTTGTATAGCACGGTCTAGGAAAAATGCGATTTAGTTGGGTGAATCGAGTGTTGTGTCATTGAATAATCGCAATTCAAAGTGTAAAGACACATCCAAAAAACGTAAAGTACTAGAAAGTCAACTTTCGGCAATTATGGTTGTAAAATCGTATTTTTCTCCTATGCAAATGAAGAAAAAAAATTCAATATTATATACTTTTTTTAAAAATAATAATAATAAAATAAGGTATTTTAGAATACCTCTAGGTTCGGAGCACAACCTATATATAGCTTCAAGCATTTTCAAGTTTAGTATTGCTACTGCCGAGTATCGAACTCGGGCCAATCTCAAGAACATTGATCATGCTACCAGGTGACCATGCGAGATTGGTGATACTATTATCCATAATTATTTATATAACTTATCAAGTGCTAAACCAAATTCTCACATAATACCAATTTTATGATAATCTTTCGTCGATTTTTCAATTTTCAAATAAGTTATGCTTATTACTTAATTATGTAATCTCGATCCCTGTTAAAATTAACTTTGATCCGATAAAGTTTCATTTTTTCCGCGCATCATACAGAGAGGATGGATTCGTTGGCATAATTCATAGATGAGGGAGAGTATGGATCATCTTTGGTTGAAAAAGAGTTGTGTTTGTGACGGTAGGAACGACCTGTTTCGATGATATTGTGTACATTAATGTTTTATTGACCTAAAAAAAAACTCATTACGGTAAAAAAAAAAGTTGAAGTATTAACAGCCGATAGTTGAGACAATAAAACGGTAAATATCCCTTGTCAAAAATGAATAAAAGAGCGTCGTCGCAAAAACAAAATCAAATGGTTTAGCATGTGCTCAGGCAATCCGATCCCCCTAGCCAGGTGAATCAAATCACTAATCACGCTTCGAATAGTTGAGACTTATCTAAAACCTAAGAAAATAGGAGTACTAAAAATTATCTAGGACTCTAAAAATGTATTTTTTTTTCCATTATTAAAATTTTTTATTAAAAAAAACTTGGCAAAATGCGAAACAAAAGTCGATATTAAAATTTAAAAAGAAGCTAATTATGACGTAATGAGTCATGTGTCTTGAAATAAATCATCATACTTTCAACAGTTGAAACACCTAAATAATGTAAAAAAAAGGCTGAGGTACTAAAATGTCAATGGCCGATATCTGAGGTACAAAAAATGTAGCTTGCCCTTAATTATTAATACTTAAAGAATAAAAAAGTCTCTCCGAAAATTTAAAAAAAATAATCAATTTGTATAGCACGGTCTAGGAAAAATGCGATTTAGTTGGGTGAATCGAGTGTTGTGTCATTGAATAATCGCAATTCAAAGTGTAAAGACACATCCAAAAAACGTAAAGTACTAGAAAGTCAACTTTCGGCAATTATGGTTGTAAAATCGTATTTTTCTCCTATGCAAATGAAGAAAAAAAATTCAATATTATATACTTTTTTTAAAAATAATAATAATAAAATAAGGTATTTTAGAATACCTCTAGGTTCGGAGCACAACCTATATATAGCTTCAAGCATTTTCAAGTTTAGTATTGCTACTGCCGAGTATCGAACTCGGGCCAATCTCAAGAACATTGATCATGCTACCAGGTGACCATGCGAGATTGGTGATACTATTATCCATAATTATTTATATAACTTATCAAGTGCTAAACCAAATTCTCACATAATACCAATTTTATGATAATCTTTCGTCGATTTTTCAATTTTCAAATAAGTTATGCTTATTACTTAATTATGTAATCTCGATCCCTGTTAAAATTAACTTTGATCCGATAAAGTTTCATTTTTTCCGCGCATCATACAGAGAGGATGGATTCGTTGGCATAATTCATAGATGAGGGAGAGTATGGATCATCTTTGGTTGAAAAAGAGTTGTGTTTGTGACGGTAGGAACGACCTGTTTCGATGATATTGTGTACATTAATGTTTTATTGACCTAAAAAAAAACTCATTACGGTAAAAAAAAAAAGTTGAAGTATTAACAGCCGATAGTTGAGACAATAAAACGGTAAATATCCCTTGTCAAAAATGAATAAAAGAGCGTCGTCGCAAAAACAAAATCAAATGGTTTAGCATGTGCTCAGGCAATCCGATCCCCCTAGCCAGGTGAATCAAATCACTAATCACGCTTCGAATAGTTGAGACTTATCTAAAACCTAAGAAAATAGGAGTACTAAAAATTATCTAGGACTCTAAAAATGTATTTTTTTTTCCATTATTAAAATTTTTTATTAAAAAAAACTTGGCAAAATGCGAAACAAAAGTCGATATTAAAATTTAAAAAGAAGCTAATTATGACGTAATGAGTCATGTGTCTTGAAATAAATCATCATACTTTCAACAGTTGAAACACCTAAATAATGTAAAAAAAAGGCTGAGGTACTAAAATGTCAATGGCCGATATCTGAGGTACAAAAAATGTAGCTTGCCCTTAATTATTAATACTTAAAGAATAAAAAAGTCTCTCCGAAAATTTAAAAAAAATAATCAATTTGTATAGCACGGTCTAGGAAAAATGCGATTTAGTTGGGTGAATCGAGTGTTGTGTCATTGAATAATCGCAATTCAAAGTGTAAAGACACATCCAAAAAACGTAAAGTACTAGAAAGTCAACTTTCGGCAATTATGGTTGTAAAATCGTATTTTTCTCCTATGCAAATGAAGAAAAAAAATTCAATATTATATACTTTTTTTAAAATAATAATAATAAAATAAGGTATTTTAGAATACCTCTAGGTTCGGAGCACAACCTATATATAGCTTCAAGCATTTTCAAGTTTAGTATTGCTACTGCCGAGTATCGAACTCGGGCCAATCTCAAGAACATTGATCATGCTACCAGGTGACCATGCGAGATTGGTGATACTATTATCCATAATTATTTATATAACTTATCAAGTGCTAAACCAAATTCTCACATAATACCAATTTTATGATAATCTTTCGTCGATTTTTCAATTTTCAAATAAGTTATGCTTATTACTTAATTATGTAATCTCGATCCCTGTTAAAATTAACTTTGATCCGATAAAGTTTCATTTTTTCCGCGCATCATACAGAGAGGATGGATTCGTTGGCATAATTCATAGATGAGGGAGAGTATGGATCATCTTTGGTTGAAAAAGAGTTGTGTTTGTGACGGTAGGAACGACCTGTTTCGATGATATTGTGTACATTAATGTTTTATTGACCTAAAAAAAAACTCATTACGGTAAAAAAAAAAGTTGAAGTATTAACAGCCGATAGTTGAGACAATAAAACGGTAAATATCCCTTGTCAAAAATGAATAAAAGAGCGTCGTCGCAAAAACAAAATCAAATGGTTTAGCATGTGCTCAGGCAATCCGATCCCCCTAGCCAGGTGAATCAAATCACTAATCACGCTTCGAATAGTTGAGACTTATCTAAAACCTAAGAAAATAGGAGTACTAAAAATTATCTAGGACTCTAAAAATGTATTTTTTTTTCCATTATTAAAATTTTTTATTAAAAAAAACTTGGCAAAATGCGAAACAAAAGTCGATATTAAAATTTAAAAAGAAGCTAATTATGACGTAATGAGTCATGTGTCTTGAAATAAATCATCATACTTTCAACAGTTGAAACACCTAAATAATGTAAAAAAAAGGCTGAGGTACTAAAATGTCAATGGCCGATATCTGAGGTACAAAAAATGTAGCTTGCCCTTAATTATTAATACTTAAAGAATAAAAAAGTCTCTCCGAAAATTTAAAAAAAATAATCAATTTGTATAGCACGGTCTAGGAAAAATGCGATTTAGTTGGGTGAATCGAGTGTTGTGTCATTGAATAATCGCAATTCAAAGTGTAAAGACACATCCAAAAAACGTAAAGTACTAGAAAGTCAACTTTCGGCAATTATGGTTGTAAAATCGTATTTTTCTCCTATGCAAATGAAGAAAAAAAATTCAATATTATATACTTTTTTTAAAAATAATAATAATAAAATAAGGTATTTTAGAATACCTCTAGGTTCGGAGCACAACCTATATATAGCTTCAAGCATTTTCAAGTTTAGTATTGCTACTGCCGAGTATCGAACTCGGGCCAATCTCAAGAACATTGATCATGCTACCAGGTGACCATGCGAGATTGGTGATACTATTATCCATAATTATTTATATAACTTATCAAGTGCTAAACCAAATTCTCACATAATACCAATTTTATGATAATCTTTCGTCGATTTTTCAATTTTCAAATAAGTTATGCTTATTACTTAATTATGTAATCTCGATCCCTGTTAAAATTAACTTTGATCCGATAAAGTTTCATTTTTTCCGCGCATCATACAGAGAGGATGGATTCGTTGGCATAATTCATAGATGAGGGAGAGTATGGATCATCTTTGGTTGAAAAAGAGTTGTGTTTGTGACGGTAGGAACGACCTGTTTCGATGATATTGTGTACATTAATGTTTTATTGACCTAAAAAAAAACTCATTACGGTAAAAAAAAAAGTTGAAGTATTAACAGCCGATAGTTGAGACAATAAAACGGTAAATATCCCTTGTCAAAAATGAATAAAAGAGCGTCGTCGCAAAAACAAAATCAAATGGTTTAGCATGTGCTCAGGCAATCCGATCCCCCTAGCCAGGTGAATCAAATCACTAATCACGCTTCGAATAGTTGAGACTTATCTAAAACCTAAGAAAATAGGAGTACTAAAAATTATCTAGGACTCTAAAAATGTATTTTTTTTTCCATTATTAAAATTTTTTATTAAAAAAAACTTGGCAAAATGCGAAACAAAAGTCGATATTAAAATTTAAAAAGAAGCTAATTATGACGTAATGAGTCATGTGTCTTGAAATAAATCATCATACTTTCAACAGTTGAAACACCTAAATAATGTAAAAAAAAGGCTGAGGTACTAAAATGTCAATGGCCGATATCTGAGGTACAAAAAATGTAGCTTGCCCTTAATTATTAATACTTAAAGAATAAAAAAGTCTCTCCGAAAATTTAAAAAAATAATCAATTTGTATAGCACGGTCTAGGAAAAATGCGATTTAGTTGGGTGAATCGAGTGTTGTGTCATTGAATAATCGCAATTCAAAGTGTAAAGACACATCCAAAAAACGTAAAGTACTAGAAAGTCAACTTTCGGCAATTATGGTTGTAAAATCGTATTTTTCTCCTATGCAAATGAAGAAAAAAAATTCAATATTATATACTTTTTTTAAAAATAATAATAATAAAATAAGGTATTTTAGAATACCTCTAGGTTCGGAGCACAACCTATATATAGCTTCAAGCATTTTCAAGTTTAGTATTGCTACTGCCGAGTATCGAACTCGGGCCAATCTCAAGAACATTGATCATGCTACCAGGTGACCATGCGAGATTGGTGATACTATTATCCATAATTATTTATATAACTTATCAAGTGCTAAACCAAATTCTCACATAATACCAATTTTATGATAATCTTTCGTCGATTTTTCAATTTTCAAATAAGTTATGCTTATTACTTAATTATGTAATCTCGATCCCTGTTAAAATTAACTTTGATCCGATAAAGTTTCATTTTTTCCGCGCATCATACAGAGAGGATGGATTCGTTGGCATAATTCATAGATGAGGGAGAGTATGGATCATCTTTGGTTGAAAAAGAGTTGTGTTTGTGACGGTAGGAACGACCTGTTTCGATGATATTGTGTACATTAATGTTTTATTGACCTAAAAAAAAACTCATTACGGTAAAAAAAAAAGTTGAAGTATTAACAGCCGATAGTTGAGACAATAAAACGGTAAATATCCCTTGTCAAAAATGAATAAAAGAGCGTCGTCGCAAAAACAAAATCAAATGGTTTAGCATGTGCTCAGGCAATCCGATCCCCCTAGCCAGGTGAATCAAATCACTAATCACGCTTCGAATAGTTGAGACTTATCTAAAACCTAAGAAAATAGGAGTACTAAAAATTATCTAGGACTCTAAAAATGTATTTTTTTTTCCATTATTAAAATTTTTTATTAAAAAAAACTTGGCAAAATGCGAAACAAAAGTCGATATTAAAATTTAAAAAGAAGCTAATTATGACGTAATGAGTCATGTGTCTTGAAATAAATCATCATACTTTCAACAGTTGAAACACCTAAATAATGTAAAAAAAAGGCTGAGGTACTAAAATGTCAATGGCCGATATCTGAGGTACAAAAAATGTAGCTTGCCCTTAATTATTAATACTTAAAGAATAAAAAAGTCTCTCCGAAAATTTAAAAAAAATAATCAATTTGTATAGCACGGTCTAGGAAAAATGCGATTTAGTTGGGTGAATCGAGTGTTGTGTCATTGAATAATCGCAATTCAAAGTGTAAAGACACATCCAAAAAACGTAAAGTACTAGAAAGTCAACTTTCGGCAATTATGGTTGTAAAATCGTATTTTTCTCCTATGCAAATGAAGAAAAAAAATTCAATATTATATACTTTTTTTAAAAAATAATAATAATAAAATAAGGTATTTTAGAATACCTCTAGGTTCGGAGCACAACCTATATATAGCTTCAAGCATTTTCAAGTTTAGTATTGCTACTGCCGAGTATCGAACTCGGGCCAATCTCAAGAACATTGATCATGCTACCAGGTGACCATGCGAGATTGGTGATACTATTATCCATAATTATTTATATAACTTATCAAGTGCTAAACCAAATTCTCACATAATACCAATTTTATGATAATCTTTCGTCGATTTTTCAATTTTCAAATAAGTTATGCTTATTACTTAATTATGTAATCTCGATCCCTGTTAAAATTAACTTTGATCCGATAAAGTTTCATTTTTTCCGCGCATCATACAGAGAGGATGGATTCGTTGGCATAATTCATAGATGAGGGAGAGTATGGATCATCTTTGGTTGAAAAAGAGTTGTGTTTGTGACGGTAGGAACGACCTGTTTCGATGATATTGTGTACATTAATGTTTTATTGACCTAAAAAAAAACTCATTACGGTAAAAAAAAAAAGTTGAAGTATTAACAGCCGATAGTTGAGACAATAAAACGGTAAATATCCCTTGTCAAAAATGAATAAAAGAGCGTCGTCGCAAAAACAAAATCAAATGGTTTAGCATGTGCTCAGGCAATCCGATCCCCCTAGCCAGGTGAATCAAATCACTAATCACGCTTCGAATAGTTGAGACTTATCTAAAACCTAAGAAAATAGGAGTACTAAAAATTATCTAGGACTCTAAAAATGTATTTTTTTTTCCATTATTAAAATTTTTTATTAAAAAAAACTTGGCAAAATGCGAAACAAAAGTCGATATTAAAATTTAAAAAGAAGCTAATTATGACGTAATGAGTCATGTGTCTTGAAATAAATCATCATACTTTCAACAGTTGAAACACCTAAATAATGTAAAAAAAAGGCTGAGGTACTAAAATGTCAATGGCCGATATCTGAGGTACAAAAAATGTAGCTTGCCCTTAATTATTAATACTTAAAGAATAAAAAAGTCTCTCCGAAAATTTAAAAAAAATAATCAATTTGTATAGCACGGTCTAGGAAAAATGCGATTTAGTTGGGTGAATCGAGTGTTGTGTCATTGAATAATCGCAATTCAAAGTGTAAAGACACATCCAAAAAACGTAAAGTACTAGAAAGTCAACTTTCGGCAATTATGGTTGTAAAATCGTATTTTTCTCCTATGCAAATGAAGAAAAAAAATTCAATATTATATACTTTTTTTAAAAATAATAATAATAAAATAAGGTATTTTAGAATACCTCTAGGTTCGGAGCACAACCTATATATAGCTTCAAGCATTTTCAAGTTTAGTATTGCTACTGCCGAGTATCGAACTCGGGCCAATCTCAAGAACATTGATCATGCTACCAGGTGACCATGCGAGATTGGTGATACTATTATCCATAATTATTTATATAACTTATCAAGTGCTAAACCAAATTCTCACATAATACCAATTTTATGATAATCTTTCGTCGATTTTTCAATTTTCAAATAAGTTATGCTTATTACTTAATTATGTAATCTCGATCCCTGTTAAAATTAACTTTGATCCGATAAAGTTTCATTTTTTCCGCGCATCATACAGAGAGGATGGATTCGTTGGCATAATTCATAGATGAGGGAGAGTATGGATCATCTTTGGTTGAAAAAGAGTTGTGTTTGTGACGGTAGGAACGACCTGTTTCGATGATATTGTGTACATTAATGTTTTATTGACCTAAAAAAAAACTCATTACGGTAAAAAAAAAAGTTGAAGTATTAACAGCCGATAGTTGAGACAATAAAACGGTAAATATCCCTTGTCAAAAATGAATAAAAGAGCGTCGTCGCAAAAACAAAATCAAATGGTTTAGCATGTGCTCAGGCAATCCGATCCCCCTAGCCAGGTGAATCAAATCACTAATCACGCTTCGAATAGTTGAGACTTATCTAAAACCTAAGAAAATAGGAGTACTAAAAATTATCTAGGACTCTAAAAATGTATTTTTTTTTCCATTATTAAAATTTTTTATTAAAAAAAACTTGGCAAAATGCGAAACAAAAGTCGATATTAAAATTTAAAAAGAAGCTAATTATGACGTAATGAGTCATGTGTCTTGAAATAAATCATCATACTTTCAACAGTTGAAACACCTAAATAATGTAAAAAAAAGGCTGAGGTACTAAAATGTCAATGGCCGATATCTGAGGTACAAAAAATGTAGCTTGCCCTTAATTATTAATACTTAAAGAATAAAAAAGTCTCTCCGAAAATTTAAAAAAAATAATCAATTTGTATAGCACGGTCTAGGAAAAATGCGATTTAGTTGGGTGAATCGAGTGTTGTGTCATTGAATAATCGCAATTCAAAGTGTAAAGACACATCCAAAAAACGTAAAGTACTAGAAAGTCAACTTTCGGCAATTATGGTTGTAAAATCGTATTTTTCTCCTATGCAAATGAAGAAAAAAAATTCAATATTATATACTTTTTTTAAAAATAATAATAATAAAATAAGGTATTTTAGAATACCTCTAGGTTCGGAGCACAACCTATATATAGCTTCAAGCATTTTCAAGTTTAGTATTGCTACTGCCGAGTATCGAACTCGGGCCAATCTCAAGAACATTGATCATGCTACCAGGTGACCATGCGAGATTGGTGATACTATTATCCATAATTATTTATATAACTTATCAAGTGCTAAACCAAATTCTCACATAATACCAATTTTATGATAATCTTTCGTCGATTTTTCAATTTTCAAATAAGTTATGCTTATTACTTAATTATGTAATCTCGATCCCTGTTAAAATTAACTTTGATCCGATAAAGTTTCATTTTTTCCGCGCATCATACAGAGAGGATGGATTCGTTGGCATAATTCATAGATGAGGGAGAGTATGGATCATCTTTGGTTGAAAAAGAGTTGTGTTTGTGACGGTAGGAACGACCTGTTTCGATGATATTGTGTACATTAATGTTTTATTGACCTAAAAAAAAACTCATTACGGTAAAAAAAAAAGTTGAAGTATTAACAGCCGATAGTTGAGACAATAAAACGGTAAATATCCCTTGTCAAAAATGAATAAAAGAGCGTCGTCGCAAAAACAAAATCAAATGGTTTAGCATGTGCTCAGGCAATCCGATCCCCCTAGCCAGGTGAATCAAATCACTAATCACGCTTCGAATAGTTGAGACTTATCTAAAACCTAAGAAAATAGGAGTACTAAAAATTATCTAGGACTCTAAAAATGTATTTTTTTTTCCATTATTAAAATTTTTTATTAAAAAAAACTTGGCAAAATGCGAAACAAAAGTCGATATTAAAATTTAAAAAGAAGCTAATTATGACGTAATGAGTCATGTGTCTTGAAATAAATCATCATACTTTCAACAGTTGAAACACCTAAATAATGTAAAAAAAAGGCTGAGGTACTAAAATGTCAATGGCCGATATCTGAGGTACAAAAAATGTAGCTTGCCCTTAATTATTAATACTTAAAGAATAAAAAAGTCTCTCCGAAAATTTAAAAAAAATAATCAATTTGTATAGCACGGTCTAGGAAAAATGCGATTTAGTTGGGTGAATCGAGTGTTGTGTCATTGAATAATCGCAATTCAAAGTGTAAAGACACATCCAAAAAACGTAAAGTACTAGAAAGTCAACTTTCGGCAATTATGGTTGTAAAATCGTATTTTTCTCCTATGCAAATGAAGAAAAAAAATTCAATATTATATACTTTTTTTAAAATAATAATAATAAAATAAGGTATTTTAGAATACCTCTAGGTTCGGAGCACAACCTATATATAGCTTCAAGCATTTTCAAGTTTAGTATTGCTACTGCCGAGTATCGAACTCGGGCCAATCTCAAGAACATTGATCATGCTACCAGGTGACCATGCGAGATTGGTGATACTATTATCCATAATTATTTATATAACTTATCAAGTGCTAAACCAAATTCTCACATAATACCAATTTTATGATAATCTTTCGTCGATTTTTCAATTTTCAAATAAGTTATGCTTATTACTTAATTATGTAATCTCGATCCCTGTTAAAATTAACTTTGATCCGATAAAGTTTCATTTTTTCCGCGCATCATACAGAGAGGATGGATTCGTTGGCATAATTCATAGATGAGGGAGAGTATGGATCATCTTTGGTTGAAAAAGAGTTGTGTTTGTGACGGTAGGAACGACCTGTTTCGATGATATTGTGTACATTAATGTTTTATTGACCTAAAAAAAAACTCATTACGGTAAAAAAAAAAAGTTGAAGTATTAACAGCCGATAGTTGAGACAATAAAACGGTAAATATCCCTTGTCAAAAATGAATAAAAGAGCGTCGTCGCAAAAACAAAATCAAATGGTTTAGCATGTGCTCAGGCAATCCGATCCCCCTAGCCAGGTGAATCAAATCACTAATCACGCTTCGAATAGTTGAGACTTATCTAAAACCTAAGAAAATAGGAGTACTAAAAATTATCTAGGACTCTAAAAATGTATTTTTTTTTCCATTATTAAAATTTTTTATTAAAAAAAACTTGGCAAAATGCGAAACAAAAGTCGATATTAAAATTTAAAAAGAAGCTAATTATGACGTAATGAGTCATGTGTCTTGAAATAAATCATCATACTTTCAACAGTTGAAACACCTAAATAATGTAAAAAAAAGGCTGAGGTACTAAAATGTCAATGGCCGATATCTGAGGTACAAAAAATGTAGCTTGCCCTTAATTATTAATACTTAAAGAATAAAAAAGTCTCTCCGAAAATTTAAAAAAAATAATCAATTTGTATAGCACGGTCTAGGAAAAATGCGATTTAGTTGGGTGAATCGAGTGTTGTGTCATTGAATAATCGCAATTCAAAGTGTAAAGACACATCCAAAAAACGTAAAGTACTAGAAAGTCAACTTTCGGCAATTATGGTTGTAAAATCGTATTTTTCTCCTATGCAAATGAAGAAAAAAAATTCAATATTATATACTTTTTTTAAAAATAATAATAATAAAATAAGGTATCTTATAATACCTCTAGGTTCGGAGCACAACCTATATATAGCTTCAAGCATTTTCAAGTTTAGTATTGCTACTGCCGAGTATCAAACTCGGGCCAATCTCAAGAACATTGATCATGCTACCAGGTGACCATGCGAGATTGGTGATACTATTATCCATAATTATTTATATAACTTATCAAGTGCTAAACCAAATTCTCACATAATACCAATTTTATGATAATCTTTCGTCGATTTTTCAATTTTCAAATAAGTTATGCTTATTACTTAATTATGTAATCTCGATCCCTGTTAAAATTAACTTTGATCCGATAAAGTTTCATTTTTTCCGCGCATCATACAGAGAGGATGGATTCGTTGGCATAATTCATAGATGAGGGAGAGTATGGATCATCTTTGGTTGAAAAAGAGTTGTGTTTGTGACGGTAGGAACGACCTGTTTCGATGATATTGTGTACATTAATGTTTTATTGACCTAAAAAAAAACTCATTACGGTAAAAAAAAAAGTTGAAGTATTAACAGCCGATAGTTGAGACAATAAAACGGTAAATATCCCTTGTCAAAAATGAATAAAAGAGCGTCGTCGCAAAAACAAAATCAAATGGTTTAGCATGTGCTCAGGCAATCCGATCCCCCTAGCCAGGTGAATCAAATCACTAATCACGCTTCGAATAGTTGAGACTTATCTAAAACCTAAGAAAATAGGAGTACTAAAAATTATCTAGGACTCTAAAAATGTATTTTTTTTTCCATTATTAAAATTTTTTATTAAAAAAAACTTGGCAAAATGCGAAACAAAAGTCGATATTAAAATTTAAAAAGAAGCTAATTATGACGTAATGAGTCATGTGTCTTGAAATAAATCATCATACTTTCACCAGTTGAAACACCTAAATAATGTAAAAAAAAGGCTGAGGTACTAAAATGTCAATGGCCGATATCTGAGGTACAAAAAATGTAGCTTGCCCTTAATTATTAATACTTAAAGAATAAAAAAGTCTCTCCGAAAATTTAAAAAAAATAATCAATTTGTATAGCACGGTCTAGGAAAAATGCGATTTAGTTGGGTGAATCGAGTGTTGTGTCATTGAATAATCGCAATTCAAAGTGTAAAGACACATCCAAAAAACGTAAAGTACTAGAAAGTCAACTTTCGGCAATTATGGTTGTAAAATCGTATTTTTCTCCTATGCAAATGAAGAAAAAAAATTCAATATTATATACTTTTTTTAAAATAATATTAATAAAATAAGGTATTTTAGAATACCTCTAGGTTCGGAGCACAACCTATATATAGCTTCAAGCATTTTCAAGTTTAGTATTGCTACTGCCGAGTATCTTACTCGGGCCAATCTCAAGAACATTGATCATGCTACCAGGTGACCATGCGAGATTGGTGATACTATTATCCATAATTATTTATATAACTTATCAAGTGCTAAACCAAATTCTCACATAATACCAATTTTATGATAATCTTTCGTCGATTTTTCAATTTTCAAATAAGTTATGCTTATTACTTAATTATGTAATCTCGATCCCTGTTAAAATTAACTTTGATCCGATAAAGTTTCATTTTTTCCGCGCATCATACAGAGAGGATGGATTCGTTGGCATAATTCATAGATGAGGGAGAGTATGGATCATCTTTGGTTGAAAAAGAGTTGTGTTTGTGACGGTAGGAACGACCTGTTTCGATGATATTGTGTACATTAATGTTTTATTGACCTAAAAAAAAACTCATTACGGTAAAAAAAAAAAGTTGAAGTATTAACAGCCGATAGTTGAGACAATAAAACGGTAAATATCCCTTGTCAAAAATGAATAAAAGAGCATCGTCGCAAAAACAAAATCAAATGGTTTAGCATGTGCTCAGGCAATCCGATCCCCCTAGCCAGGTGAATCAAATCACTAATCACGCTTCGAATAGTTGAGACTTATCTAAAACCTAAGAAAATAGGAGTACTAAAAATTATCTAGGACTCTAAAAATGTATTTTTTTTTTCCATTATTAAAATTTTTTATTAAAAAAAACTTGGCAAAATGCGAAACAAAAGTCGATATTAAAATTTAAAAAGAAGCTAATTATGACGTAATGAGTCATGTGTCTTGAAATAAATCATCATACTTTCAACAGTTGAAACACCTAAATAATGTAAAAAAAAGGCTGAGGTACTAAAATGTCAATGGCCGATATCTGAGGTACAAAAAATGTAGCTTGCCCTTAATTATTAATACTTAAAGAATAAAAAAGTCTCTCCGAAAATTTAAAAAAAATAATCAATTTGTATAGCACGGTCTAGGAAAAATGCGATTTAGTTGGGTGAATCGAGTGTTGTGTCATTGAATAATCGCAATTCAAAGTGTAAAGACACATCCAAAAAACGTAAAGTACTAGAAAGTCAACTTTCGGCAATTATGGTTGTAAAATCGTATTTTTCTCCTATGCAAATGAAGAAAAAAAATTCAATATTATATACTTTTTTTAAAATAATAATAATAAAATAAGGTATCTTATAATACCTCTAGGTTCGGAGAAAAACCTATATATAGCTTCAAGCATTTTCAAGTTTAGTATTGCTACTGCCGAGTATCGAACTCGGGCCAATCTCAAGAACATTGATCATGCTACCAGGTGACCATGCAAGATTGGTGATACTATTATCCATAATTATTTATATAACTTATCAAGTGCTAAACCAAATTCTCACATAATACCAATTTTATGATAATCTTTCGTCGATTTTTCAATTTTCAAATAAGTTATGCTTATTACTTAATTATGTAATCTCGATCCCTGTTAAAATTAAATTTGATCCGATAAAGTTTCATTTTTTCCGCGCATCATACAGAGAGGATGGATTCGTTGGCATAATTCATAGATGAGGGAGAGTATAGATCATCTTTGGTTGAAAAAGAGTTGTGTTTGTGACGGTAGGAACGACCTGTTTCGATGATATTGTGTACATTAATGTTTTATTGACCTAAAAAAAAACTCATTACGGTAAAAAAAAAAAAGTTGAAGTATTAACAGCCGATAGTTGAGACAATAAAACGGTAAATATCCCTTGTCAAAAATGAATAAAAGAGCGTCGTCGCAAAAACAAAATCAAATGGTTTAGCATGTGCTCAGGCAATCCGATCCCCCTAGCCAGGTGAATCAAATCACTAATCACGCTTCGAATAGTTGAGACTTATCTAAAACCTAAGAAAATAGGAGTACTAAAAATTATCTAGGACTCTAAAAATGTATTTTTTTTTTCCATTATTAAAATTTTTTATTAAAAAAAACTTGGCAAAATGCGAAACAAAAGTCGATATTAAAATTTAAAAAGAAGCTAATTATGACGTAATGAGTCATGTGTCTTGAAATAAATCATCATACTTTCACCAGTTGAAACACCTAAATAATGTAAAAAAAAAGCTGAGGTACTAAAATGCCAATGGCCGATATCTGAGGTACAAAAAATGTAGCTTGCCCTTAATTATTAATACTTAAAGAATAAAAAAGTCTCTCCGAAAATTTAAAAAAATAATCAATTTGTATAGCACGGTCTAGTAAAAATGCGATTTAGTTGGGTGAATCGAGTGTTGTGTCATTGAATAGTCGCAATTCAAAGTGTAAAGACAAATCCAAAAAACGTAAAGTTCTAGAAAGTCAACTTTCGGCAATTATGGTTGTAAAATCGTATTTGTCTCCTATGCAAATGAACAAAAAAAATTTAATATTATATACTTTTTTTTAAAAATAATAATAATAAAATAAGGTATTTAAAATAAGGTATTAGCTTCAAACATTTTCAAGATTAGTATTGCTACTGGCGATTATCGAACTCAGGCTAATCTCAGGAACATTGATCATGCTACCAGGTGACCATGCGGGATTGGTGATTCTATTATCCATAATTATTTATATAACTTATCAAGTGCTAAACCAAATTCTCACATAATACCAATTTTATGATAATCTTTCGTCGATTTTTCAATTTTCAAATAAGTTATGCTGATTACTTAATTATGTAATCTCGATCCCTGTTAAAATTAACTTTGATCCGATAAAGTTTCATATTTTCCGCGCATCATACAGAGAGGATGGATTCGTTGGCATAATTCATAGATGAGGGAGAGTATGGATCATCTTTGGTTGAAAAAGAGTTGTGTTAGTGACGGTAGGAACGATCTGTTTCGATGATATTGTGTACATTAATGTTTTATTGACCTAAAAAAAACTCATCACGGTAAAAAAAAAATGTTGAAGTATTAACAGCCGATAGTTGAGACACTAAAACGGTAAATATCCCTTGTCAAAACTGAATAAAAGAGCGTCGTCGCAAAAACAAAATCAAATGGTTTAGCATGTGCTCAGGCAATCCGATCCCCCTAGCCAGGTGAATCAAATCACTAATCACGCTTCGAATAGTTGAGACTTATCTAAAACTTAAGAAAATAGGAGTACTAAAAATTATCTAGGTCTCTAAAAATGTATTTTTTTTCCATTATTAAATTTTTTTTTAAAAAAAAAACTTGGCAAAATACGAAACAAAAGTCGATATTAAAATTTAAAAAGAAGTTAATTATGACGTAATGAGTCATGTGTCTTGAAATAAATCATCATACTTTCAACCGTTGAAACACCTAAATAATGTAAAAAAAAAAAGGCTGATGTACTAAAATGTCAATGGCCGATATCCGAGGTACCAAAAATGTAGCTTGCCCTTAATTATTAATACTTAAAGAATAAAAAAGTCTCTCCGAAAATTTAAAAAAATAATCAATTTGTATAGCACGGTCTAGGAAAAATGCGATTTAGTTGGGTGAATCGAGTGTTGTGTCATTGAATAATCGCAATTCAAAGTGTAAAGACACATCCAAAAAACGTAAAGTACTAGAAAGTCAACTTTCGGCAATTATCGTTGTAAAATCGTATTTTTCTCCTATGCAAATGAAGAAAAAAAATTCAATATTATATACTTTTTTTAAAAATAATAATAATAAAATAAGGTATTTTAGAATACCTCTAGGTTCGGAGCACAACCTATATATAGCTTCAAGCATTTTCAAGTTTAGTATTGCTACTGCCGAGTATCGAATTCGGGCCAATCTCAGGAACATTGATCATGCTAGCAGGTGACCATGCGAGATTGGTGATACTATTATCCATAATTATTTATATAATTTATCAAGTGCTAAACCAAATTCTCACATACTACCAATTTTATGATAATCTTTCGTCGATTTTTCAATTTTCAAATAAGTTATGCTGATTACTTAATTATGTAATCTCGATCCCTGTTAAAATTAACTTTGATCCGATCTAAAGGCTAAATTCATTCAGCGTTATATAGGAGAGCGCACGCTCCTAAAAGGAGCAAACGCATTGATAGCGTCCAGCAGCAGAACGACGAATCCTTAGCAGATTATTATGTCTACTTCAACCAGAATGTCGCTGACATCCAAGGAAACTTGACCGAAGGGGAGATAATGCGCGCTTTTTTAAAAAAATGGTGAAGGATAACGCTGCTGAGAAGAGTCTAAACGACCTGGTGAAACACTTGAAGAATTGGCTTCAAGAGTGAAGGAAAAGTAGACCTAGAGAGATTCAGGGAGCAAAACAAAGCTAAAGTAAGCGCCGCCCGAGCAAAAGAAAACAGCCGGCAAAGCCTCAACATCAGCAAAACAGGCAATGGCAACCAAAGCCTAAGAGACCATTTCAATCAGATTTTCAGAGGCCCAAGGAAATCAATCTTGCTGAATGCGTTCCTCTGAATGCGCCACTATCCGTTATTTTGAAGGAAATGAAGGAAACTATAAGCTTGAATCATACTTCATTGATGATTAGGGATTACAAACTAAAGTGTGCACTATATATACTAAGTGAGACTAGGCTCACCAACTAGGACTATCCTAGCTTAACCTAGTTGTATACAACTAATTGTAAGTGTAGACACTTACACTATGTATGCAACTAAGAGTGAATGTAGACAATATGAACCATCAACATATACTACACTCTATATTCTCCCATCCTTTTCTTCTTCTTCTTTTCTTTCTTGAAAGACATCTTTGATTCCATATAGCTTCAACAAAGCCAAGTGTTGGTTCTTCACTAAAGCCTTGGTTAGCAAGTCAGCTAGTTGATCCTTTGAAGGAATGTAATGAACACCGATCTTGCCTTGTCCAATGTGGTGTCTTGTGAAATGACAGTCCAATTCAATGTCTTTGGTACGCTCATGAAACATTGGATTTTTAACAATCTTCACAGCTGCTTGACTATCTGTATATATTGGGATAGGAAGGTTTACTTGCAAACCAAGTTCCTTGAGAATTCTGTCTACCCAAAGTGCCTCTTGAATAACAAGTCTAAGGCATCTATACTCTGCTTCAGCACTTGATAGGGAAATGGTATCTTGCTTCTTGACCTTCCAAGCTATCATGGCTGCACCAAGCTTAACACAATAGGCACTCACTGACTTCCTACTAAAAGGGAAAGCAGCCCAATCAGAATCACAAAACAAACTCAAATTAAGGTTGTTGTTGGAAGGATAGATCAAGTATTGGCCTGGGGTGCCCTTGATGTACTTTATTATCCTTATGCCAGCTTCATTGTGAGAATTCTTTGGCTTGTCAACAAATTGACTTAGTCTTTGGACTGAGAAGCTAATGTCTGGTCTTGTCATGGTAAGATATAGCAACTTACCAATAAGTCTCCTATATGAAGTAGCATCCTCTAATAGCACATCATCAGTGTTGGAGTTGGATGCTTTGTCATACTCATGTGTGGTGAGCTTGACATTGAATTCCATAGGAGTTTCAGAAGGCTTTGCAGCCCCTAAGCCAGCCTCCTCAATGAGCTCCATAGCATATTTCCTTTGATTGATCACAATTCCTTGATTTGATCTTACAATATCTAATCCCAAAAAGTACCTCAAGTCCCCCAAATCCTTCAATTTGAAGTGTATTTGAAGTGTGTGTTTCAATTGATTGATCATCTTGGTGTTGGAACCAGTGATTAGAAGACCATCAACATAGATTAGTAGAAACACTTTGTCATTACCTTGTATCTTGGTGAACAAGGAATGATCTGAGGCACATTGTGTGTAACCATTCTTCAATAAGGTTTGGGTGAGCTTGATGTTCCATTGCCTTGAAGCTTTTTTAAGACCATATATGGACTTCTTAAGCTTGCATACACGTTTGGTAGACCCCTCAAGAGACTTAGAAGGATCAAAACCTTGGGGTATGTCCATGTATACTTCCTCAGTTAGTCACCTTTAAGAAAAGCATTGTTACATCCATATGGTACAATCCCCATGATTTGGCAGCTGTCAATGCTAAGATGATCCTCACTGTGTCCATCTTGACCACATGGGAGAATGTCTCATTGAAATTAGTCCCTTCCACTTGAGTGAATCCCTTGGCAACCAATCTTGCATTGTATCTTTCAATGGATCCATCAGAGTTGTACTTGACCTTGAAGACCCATTTGCAACCAACTGATGATTTGCCTTGAGGAAGCTCCATTAGCTCCCAAGTGTTGTTGGCTTGAAGGGCTTGTATCTCTTCCTTCATGGCCAAAATCTGATTGGGATCCTTGATTGCTTGCTTGTAGGAGCTTGCCTCCTTGATTTTGTCAATGGCAGCCAAGAAGCATTTGTATTGAGGACCCAAAGTGTCATAAGACACATAACTTTCCATGCCAAAAGTGGCATTGGAACTTGACCTTTGTTGAAGCTCAGCAATCCTTGCACTTCTCCTTGGTGGTGGTGGGTTGAGTTGTGCAATTCTAAGACTCCTCCTTAGATTAGAGGGTTGGGGTGGATCATCTACAATGGGTGGTTGAGGTGTTGGAGTTTGTTGAGGTGGTGGGACTTCATTGATTGGATTGTATCTTTGTACATCCTCATCAAAGTAAGTTGGATTCTCTGGTGGGAAGTCTTCAATGGATTTCTTGGCTCCCAAACAAGATGGAATAAGAGTCTTTAAAGCATCATTGGACATGCTAAATGGGAATATGTCTTCATGAAAGAAAACATCCCTTGAAACATGAAATATTGAGTTGGAAATGTTCATCACAAGATACCATTTTTGTGAAGTTGAATACCCCATAAGGATGCATGGTTCAGCCATTGGACTAAACTTGTCATGGTTGTTCAATTTGGTTGCAAAACATAAGCAACCTATGGTTCTCAAATGATGAAGAGAAGGGGCTTTTCCATATAACACTTCCATAGGTGACTTGAACTTCAAGATAGAGGTGGGTAGCCTGTTGAGCAAGTAACAAGCATTGAGTATGCAATATCCCCAATGCCTCAATGGCATAGAAGCTTGAAACCTTATAGCTCTAGCAATGTTGAGGATGTCCCTATGCTTGCGTTCAACCCTGCCATTTTGTTGTGGTGTATGCACACAACTTGTTTGATGAAGAATTCCAAATTGAAGAAGCAAGTCTTTGCAAACTGAGTTGATGAACTCAGTCCCATTGTCACCTCAAAGTCTTGACCATTGTACCAAATTGATTCTTCACCATGATCAAGAAATTTTTTTATGTGCAAGAAAGTATCACTCTTGTGTCTCATCAAATAGACCCAAGTTGCCCTTGAATGATCATCAACAATAGTCAAGAAATATTGATTGTTCTTGAAGGTAGGCACCTTGTATGGACCCCATAGATCCATGTGAATCAAATCAAAAGGCTTTGAAGCAATTGAATCACTGATTGTAAATGAACATCTAGATTGCTTTGCAAGAGGACAAATAGTGCATTGTTTGATACAACCATAGGTCTTATTCAAGCCTAAAACATCCAAATGGTTCAAATATTGTTCTGAGACATGACCTAAACGCCTATGCCATCTCAATACTGCATCCTTATTCCTCAAGCAAGTAGCTGCTATCTTCATTGGGCTTGAAGGCACCACATCCTTCAAGGTGTACAATCCTTTATTCCATTGCCCAATCACCATGGACTTGCCACTCTGGCCCTGACTGAAGCAACACATGATCACAAGTAAAGATCACTTTGCAATTTAACTGGCTAGGCAACCTAGAAACTGAGATCAAATTGAACTTGAAATCAGTGACCAAGAGGATGTTAGTCAATGTGAATCCACTTGAGAAAGAGCAAGAACCAACATGGGTCACTTTGCACTTGTGACCATTTGGCAAGTGCACATATTGGTGATCAGAGTCACTCTTCTTCAAATCATGTAGCCATTCAATTTGATGAGTGATATGGTTAGTTGCACCTGAGTCAACTATCCAAACCATAGGATCACTAGATATACCTGCCATGTTGACATGAGCTTGATCCACATCTTCAAAGCATGGAGGTGTATGATCAAAATGATCATCATGGGCAGCAACATGTTGAATCCTTTTGTCAGCTGTGCCATGGATGATCCTCTTGTCTTTGGCTGCCACATGCTCAATTGCACTTGAGGTTCCACCATCTTCAACAATGTTTGCTGAGTTCCAATTCCTCTTAGGAGCATTTGGATTGTTTTGATGGATTGGATGATCATATGCGTAGCCATGTTGGTGTAGCAAACATCCTCATTGTGACCCCTCTTGCCACAATAGGTGCGAGTAGGAAGTGGTATGCCACTTGAAGCATTGAAGTTGCCTCTGCCTCTTCCAATGCCATTGCCTCTTCCAAAACCTCTACCCCTTGCATATCCTCTTCCATTGCCTCTACCTCCTCCATAATATGGATTCTTCCCAGTGAACAAGGTAGTTGCCTCACCCACATCACCAATGGAACCAGAGATGGTCCTTTGGCTCTCTTCTTGTACTAACACAGAGAAGGCAATGCTAAGGGTAGGAAGGGGCTGCCTCATAAGCAAGTTGCTCCTAATGTGTCCATAGGAATCATTTAGCCCCAAGAGAAATGCCATCAACTTCTACTTCTATTTGTGTTCATTGACAATGTCAATGTCCCCAGCACATTGGAGAACCAAATCATCAATAGAAGCAAGAGCATCCCATAGTTGCTTCATCTTGGCAAAGTATTCAGTGATTGAGAGCACACCTTGAGATGTTTGGTAAATCTCCCTTGTCAATTGAAAGATTTGAGTGCCATCCACTTTGTCAAACATCTCCTTTTAGTCATTCCAAATGGAAGAAGCAGTAGGGTTGTAGATCAAGCCATTGACCAAATCCTTGGCCACAGTGTTCCTTAACCATGCCTTGACAATTGCATTTGCCCTATCCCATATCACCCTATCATTGACACCAACATCCAATCTTGTGAATGTGCCATCTATAAAACCAAGCTTATTCTTCACCAACAAGCCTTCCCTGATTGAGGTTCTCCAAACATGATAGTTGGATGTTCCTTGAAGCTGAAAAGGAATAAGCATATGGCCAGTGGTGTCTGAGGGGTGAATGTATAGGGGATCATCAACATTGGTTTCCTAAGCCATCTTGCAAGCAAAGTAACACAAGGAGCTTGAAGATTCAAAGCAAGGGAAATTCAGATGCAAAGAATTCCAAAGAAAATCGCACACAAGGTTTGCACTATCAACAAAACTAGCACACCAAGTTTGTTGAGAGTAAGACAAATTCCAGCTCGCTCTTTAGTACAATCCGTACTACTCCGCAACAAATTACCCCAAGTTCAATGTTCACAAATCACTAGGAATGGATTAGGATCAATCCTCCATTGAAGAAAGCTCTGAATTCTTCAAAGTATGTAATGAAAACTCGAAGAAGACACAATGACTCCTCAGCCGAGCAAGGTGTATGCAAACAATGTAACGTAGTGAAATCACAACTTCCAAGCAGTAGGTGCAGCTTGAACAAGCTCAGAATTCACACCCAAATCCAGGGAAACAAAGTAAACCCCAGAATATAACAAGAACAATCACGCAATCAGCTCAACAAGGCTGAAATCAACAAGAACTAAGCAAACTAGTACTAAGGCATGTTGGCTATCCTTAGTCTATGCTCAGCTTTGGCTAGTGGTGCGATTTCTTGAAATTTTACTTACTTGACATCCATTATTGCACAAGAAATGGAAATTTCAAGCTGAGATGAAGATTCACGAAGTTTATCTTGTAAGGCTATACAAGAACAAGGTGAACTTTGAGGCCAATGTTGAAGAAGATCAAGTTTCTTCAACTAGATGAATACGCTGCCATTAGGGATGGCTCTGATACCATATAAGCTTGAATCATACTTCATTGATGATTAGGGATTACAAAATAAAGTGTGCACTATATATACTAAGTGAGACTAGGCTCACCAACTAGGACTATGCTAGCTTAACCTAGTGGTCGGGTGTATACAACTAATTGTAAGTGTAGACACTTACACTATGTATGCAACTAAGAGTGAGTGTAGACAATATGAACCATCAACATATACTACACTCTATAGAAACAAACATGTGGAAGGAGCCTGTCAACTTCCGAAAAGGTCCGTTGGGGAAGGAAGAGAACAAGTGGTGTGAAAACCACAAGGTTCATGGCCACGAAACGGACAAATGCGTGAGTCTCAGATTCCGCATCAACAATTTCATCATGAAGGGCGAGTTAAAGAATTATGTCGACCAAAGCGATAAGCGTCCAAAGAGAGTCAATGTAGAGTCATCTGGAAATGGCAAGGGAAAAGAGAAGGTCAATGATAACCCGCATCCGCCAAAGCGAGGCGTAATCAATGTCATCCATGGAGGCCCAGCTGCTGGCAGTCACATGTCAAACCTAAGAGATGTTTATGCCTTGCAATTGAAGACACTTCCTAACTATGGGAAGAGACGTCAACCTGAAGAAGACGACGTCGTCATTCAATTCTCAAAAGAGGATATGAAACATATTATATATCCTCATGACGACACTCTTGTTATCACAATGGACATTGACGGGTATGATGTAAAACGCATCTTGGTTGACGGAGGCAACTCTGCTGACAATCTACATGTCAGAGTTCTCGAACAATTAGGAAAGACGGTAGCGGACCTCACTCCGGGATCTTTCACATTGGTCAGCTTTGCCGGTGCCTCAACAAGTCCTTTAGGAACAATCACACTGCCGGTCATTTTTGGTGAAGGGTGGAAAACCCTTAGCATCAATGTCACATTTGTGGTGGTGGAAGCTCTAGGAGCTTATAACGGAATCTTAGGGAGAACGACTATGGAAATTACATTGAGGTAATAATGAATCTAAAAATACTTAAAGTAAATAAGCATGGATAGATATGGAGGAAAGGATGAAGTATTTGTTGTCTTCATGGTAGGCTTGATGGAGTAGTGGAGTAGTTGTGTGCCACATAGCTTTTCAGTGCTCCCAGCGAGATAATCTCCTCAATTTCGAGTCGTAGAGACAAGCAATCGTTGGTGCTGTGCCCCCACGTTCTATGGTATTTGCACCATTCTTCAGTATCCTTGCCAAGGAAAGCAGTTTTTGGTTCGAGTGGTAAGGGAAGCTTATTCTCTAAGAGGTTGACAAATATCTTTTCGACATCTGTGTTCAAATGTGTAAAGATGTTGTGGTTGATGTTTGTTCCTCCATTTGGTTGTTTGTCGGCTTGTTCTTCCCTTTCCTGGCTGGGAGGTGTACCCCATCCCAGCTCTCTTTCGCATGTCGCTGCGGTATCCATCTTGTCTTTCAAGTCCGCCATTGTATTAGTAGTTTGCCATCCATGTACTTTTCCGAAAAGGAGGAAAGATGGAGCATTCATGTGCAAGAAGAATGCATTGATCACGTCTCCCTTTGTTGCTCTTACCAGAGCAGCGTTGTAGGAAAATCTCCTGAAGTAGCTCATTATTGGCTCGTTTTGACCTTGCTTGACGTCCCACACGCTTTGCCATGCTGGGAAGCGGATTCTCTCAGGCGGACTTACAAGTGTTAAAACTTGTTCCTTTGCTTCTTCATCATTGGGTTCGATATCCAACCTTCTCCTCTTAGAAGTGTCAACCATTGATATGGTGACATGTTTTCTGCTCCTGAGTGCATTAACATAGCACTTTCGTGCTGACGTCTGATCTCCCAATACCTCCCCAATTCCGTTTTTTGTTGGGAACTTTATCTTTTGGTGAACAGTGGATGGAACCATCACGTAAGGGTTTATAGTCGTTCTCCCTAAGATTCCGTTATAAGATCCTAGAGCTTCCACCACCACAAAGGTGACGTTGACGCTAAAGGTTTTCCACCCTTCACCAAAAATGACCGGCAATGTGATTGTTCCTAAGGGTCTTGTTGCGGCACCAGCAAAGCTGACCAATGTGAAAGATCTCGGAGTAAGGTCCGCTACTGTCTTTCCCAATTGTTCGAGAACTCGAACATGTAGAATGTCAGCAGAGCTGCCTCCGTCAACCAAGATGTGTTTTACATCATACTCATCAATGTCCATTATGATAACGAGAGCGTCGTCCTGAGGATAGATAATATGTTTCATATTCTCTTTTGAGAACTGAATGACGACGTCGTCTTCTTCAGGTTGACGTCGCTTCCCGTACTTAGGAAGTGTCTTCACTTGCGATGCATAAACATCTCTTAGGTTTGACATGTGATCGCCAGCAGCTGGGCCCCCATGGATGACATTGATTACGCCTCGCTTTAGCGGAGGCAGGTTATCATTGACCTTCTCTTTTCCTTTGCCCTTTCCAGATGACTCTGCATTGGCTCTTTTTTTACGTTTATCGCTTTGATCGACATAATGCTTTAACTCGCCCTTCAGGATGAAATTTTTTATGAGGAATCTGAGACTCACGCATTTGTCCGTTTCGTGGCCATGAACCTCGTGGTTTTCACACCACTTGTTCTCTTCCTTCCCTAACGGACCTTTTCGGAAGTTGACAGGCTCCTTCCACATGTTTTTTTCCTTCATTTCCTTCAAAATAACAGATAGTGGCGCATTCAGAGGAACGCATTCAGCAAGATTGATTTCCTTGGACTTCTGGAAATCTGATTGAATTGGTCTCTTAGGCTGTGGTTGCCACTGCCTGTTTTATTGGCTGCCTTGCTGAGGCTTTGCTGGCTTGTTGTTTTCTTTTGCTCGGGCAGCGCTTACTTTAGCTTTGTTTTGTTCCATGAATCTCTCCCGGTCTACAAACTCCTTCACTCTTGAAGTCAACACTTCAAGTGTTTCAGCAGGTCGTTTGGACATCTTCTCAGCAAGTGCGTACCCTTTACGACCTAAGTTGTTTATGAAAACGCGCACTATCTCCCCTCCAGTCAAGTTTCCTTGGATGTCAGCAACGTTCTGGTTGAAACGGACATAGTAATCTGCTAAGGATTCGTCGTTCTGCTGCTGGACGTTATTCAATGTGTTTGCTCCTTTTAGGAGTGTGCGCTCTCCTATATAACGCTGAATGAATTTAGCCTTTAAATAGGGCAAATAAGTCACACTCCCGCATGGAAGTGAGAAGAACAAATACGCTGCAGTCCCTGCCATAGTTTGGGAAAACGTCATGGCTACATGATGGGGTTGTCGGTTCTTCCTAGCAAAGAGGCTTCATGCTGCTGTACATGCTCTATTGGGTCACATTTTCCCTGGTACTTGTCTATTTTTATTCCATAGAGCGCATCTGGTACACGGCTGTATACTAGTTCGTCTGCGAAGGGATGAGATGCATTCTCAGCTAATGCATGCATGCCCTTCATCTTGGCCTCCTTCATCTTTTTCTCTATTATTGCTTCCAGGTCTTTTGCAGTGAATCTCGTGATTGGGATGTCATCATTGTTCACTGGTCTCTTCCATCCAGTGTTGCGATACATCCCAGCATTTTCCTGGCTGGTTGCCTGGTAGGAATTCTCCTTATAGTATTGCTGTGAGTGTGGAGGCGGTGGTTGTCTCCATGATTCTTCCAGACCCTGTGTTCTTTCATAAGGATTAAATGAACGCGTTGCTTCTTGCCTTGGTGCACTCCTTGCTTGTTGGAACTGGAATTCTTCTTCTGGATGTTGTTCCCCTCCTTGGAATGGAGTCTTTTGGCGGGAAGTGTTGTGTGACACTGCCCCTACTGGCATGGCATGTCCCCTGACTGGTTGAGGTGGGGGAGGAGGTGGTGCAAATCCTTGGTTCCTTAGCATTTCTCTGAAAGCTAACAGCTCTTCAAGTGCAGCCATCATAGCAGGAGTAACTGTTGGTGCTGGGTGTGCACTTCTTCCATGTTGTGTCTCCTCAGCAGGCATCCAATGGGGGAATTGTTGATTTGTGTGCGCTTCATGCTCGAACCCTGGATGGGGTGTATTGTGCACTGGGTTGTGTGCTCCTTGCTCGTGCTGTGTTGAGGGCACGTCTCTTGCGGGCACTGAGGAAGCTGCCGAGGTAGCTTATGGGATGTTCGAAGGTCCAGGCTGACTCCTTGCAGGCGTCTTCTTCGGGTGCCCTGGGTCTTTCTTCTTTTCCTGCAGGTTGACACCATTAGGAGGAGGATGATTGCTCGTCATAACTTGTGGTGCAATATAGCTTCTTGTTCGAATCTCGCGTACGGCGCCAAATGTTTCGTCCTGAATCGCTAGAAGTAACGGCCTTGACGAATCTCCAAGTTATCGTCGTGTTGGATCCTTCCTTCTCGTGCTCTTTACTTCACACCGAGTCGTCCGGACCTGCACACAGGGCGATAACCAACACGAAAAGGGGAGGTGGTGCCGGTTGAGCCCTCTCCGATGCTAAAATGAGATTTCTAGAGAGAGAAAGCTAGAGAGAAGTTAGAGCTCATAAGTCAATCTCAAGTGTAATTGTCTCAAATGAATGACCTAGGTCCCCTATTTATATGCTTCCTTAGGACCCAATTTTTGAGCAGTTTGACGACGGTAACTCTAACTTATTGTGATGACACAAATGGAACACGTGCGTCGCAAATGACGACTCGGGTTACGTCAGGTTCGGGCGATCCCGACGTACTCCGGGTCGTCCTGGGCAATCCGGACCTATCCGGATTGTCTAAGGCAATCTGGAGGTCTGTTCCGGGCGCGTGTGTCACGCGTCCGGACCGTTTTGAACCTCGGGGACGTGTTTTCGAACCGCTTATGTGATTTTGACGTATTTACGAAGTCGGAATATAAATACGAACCCGAATTGGACGAATATCCATCAGTAACCTTACATTTCAAGTAATCACATATTATGTAGACGCCCCCCCCCCCCCCTAAGGAAGACTCGTACCAAACGGGCCGGCCTCTCGACTATACTAGGCTGTTGGTGGTGCTACGTTGACGGGGCCAGTGCATGCGCTGGTTGTTCATAAGTATGATATGCTCGCAAACTGAACACGAAAGTCCGGACATTACGTAGCGGGATGGGCCTTGGGTCGCCACTACTATCCCATTCCTTTTACCCAGCAAAAAAAAAAATGTAGACGCCCCCCCCCCCCCTAAGGTTTAGGAAGAGGAAATGATTGTCCGTTGTCACCACACTGACCAAAAAAGTAGTATTTGGGCCCAAAGTAAATAAATAGGCCGAAATAATCCTAAAGTAAGAAAATTTGGGCCCGAAACATCAAAAGGACAGCCGCTTGGGCTAAGCCCTAGCTAGGTAAAGTAATGACTGCCATTGATCTTATTCATCATCCATTTTTCTCACAGGACTCAAATTTTATCCCGAAGTGCAGCGTGACAGACAGCGAGTGGTTGGTTACTGGAACGGCAGACGAAACCGCTTCCAATCGTATGACGTGAAGCTAGCTTACGTTTCGAATCAATTTCTCTGTATGTGATCCGATTTCTTCTTCTATTTGGATAATCAAGCTTCGCTATCTGGTCGGTGAGTATTTCTTGGTGCCCACTCGACTCGTTCCCTTGAAGCAATAAGATTCTGTACTGCGCTTGTTTCTTCATTCTATCCTCCTCAAATTCATCTTTCTTTCACTGCTAGCTCTTTTATAATTTCGATTTTCAACAGGAGTGCTATAATTTGCGAATTAAACGAGATGAGGTGGCCATTTATTTAATTATATCTGCTTGGACAGAATCAAGGGATTAATGTCCTGACATTTGTGAAGCAGAACTTATGTGAAACGTGTATATTGGTTCAGGATACTGTTGGAACATATTACATTTTTGTTTTGTAAAACAATATTAAATTTTGAAAATATATTGGCAGCAAAATATTGATTTCTGTCTAGTGTGACGACTTATATCTCGTTGCGCAAGCTATATCTGCACTGCTTTTAACTTGTGCAGTATCATCATCTTTGTAAATTTTCTTGCAAGTCAATTTAGCTAAATCAGAAAGTTGGTTTTGAAAAGTACAAATGTAATTAATAACGTCAAAATAAGATGCAAACTTAGATTTGAATATGCGACTGGCCATTCATACTTTTAATAATGTTAATGATAGCGATTTAGCTAATACTAGTTTTACGGATCTTCATGAAGATGGCTAATATAATTATTGCTTCTTCTAGAAACGTACTATTTAATATTGTATTGTAAGTCTGTGATGACTGCTTGAAGATTTGGTCTTATGCCTTCTTTGTTTTTGAATTTCGTCATGTTCAGACAACTACTAGTTTATGTTGCTGCTATTCTGATCTCTTATCCGTTTCCAGTTAGTCTACTGGTTTGTTGAATATACACTTTGTTGAGTTCCCTTGTTAATTTGTTATCAAGATGTTTGAGTTCTGTAAAGTTCATTGATTTAGGTACTGAGTTCCATAACTTCCTGAATTAATAGCGTAAGGTGAAATGTGCCGATCTGGTGGTGCTAAGTGATAAGCCAATCAACAAAACTAAGAAGTAAGAACGTCAATGCCTTTCTTTAAATAGCAAGAAGACTTCCTTTTTGGAGTCTACACAACACAAACACATAGCATCTTGGTTGTGAAACTTAGCCTGTGGTTTCAAGTTTAGAAGATCTAAACCTCTCATGTATTTGTTTCTGGATTCTGGTGTTAAAAATTGGTTTGTAGAAACACATGTTCGTATCATTTTCTTTCTGGCCACCTTTGAGTATTGATCTCCAGTCTTAGATACAGTAAACTAGATTTATTTTCCTACTACATCGATGGAAGGGGCGTGCTGGTGGTTACTGGATAGAGTAGGCTATTTTATTTATTGTTCTCTCAAGTTCCAGCTCATGGATCTCACCTTTTAATTAATTTACTTTTAACACTTCTCGTTATACTACCTTGTAGGTGGATACAACCGACTGAGTGGATCTCTCAAGCTGGGTTTTGCTCATCAGATCAAAAGCCTCCCAAGATATTTCTCTAGTTATTTATATTGAAGAATATGAAGATGTATATGCTTTAGTCGATGGATCTTAGTTATAAGTATCACTTTTCTATATTCCCTTTCTTCATTCATATCTTTTGTGGCCCCGAATGGTTTTGACAGAAAGAAAGCCAATGATGGAGCATTGACAAACTTTGAGGTGCTAAATTTTCTACAATCTAGAGGTGCTTCCAAGGAAGTTGCTGTCACTGTCACCCCATCAGAGTATAAGGTAATTTGCTTGAGAAATTAAACAGAGGATTAAAACATGCTCCGCATATATATATATATATAGTTGGACATCATCGTCTTTGTTTGATGTTTGTATGTACTTACAATAGGTTTTTGAGTATTTGGCTAAGACTCCTGCTGTCTCTCAAACAAGAGAGACAATCACAGAATTCGTAGAAAAGATGAAGAAGTATGACTTGGCAAAGGCTGAGATTTTTAACATAATCGATACCAGACCAATATTACCAGTACTCTTCGTGGTGAGATTTCTGGGATCTTTCCTCCCCTCTCCTTTTCTTATATAATAATGGAATATTTTGTTGAACAATTGATGATAACGTAGCTTGTTTGCTTCAAAAGATTTCTGACTTGTGTTGTCGATATTTATGGATGTGTTGTGAATAGATAGTAGAGAAATGTGAGGAACGGTTTGGAATTGATGGAGCTGAAGAAATGTTAGAGTTGGTGACAACCACATTGCCAGCTCCGCCAGAAGATGCAGAGCAGCCACAGGATGAAGAAGATGGTGATGATGATGTAACAGCAGCAGCTGAGACTGCAGATGGAGGAGCTGAAGAGGATAATCAATAGAAGTTGAACATTTCAAGTTCTATTGATTGCACATATCATAGAATCTAAGATGGTTAGCAGTGCTAAGAGTCAAGACGTGAGTTGGTTATGCAGTGTCAACACGAATCGTCTCAACCGAAGCAGTGTGTTGAGCGGATTCTAATTCGATTTTGTCCGAACGAATGTAATTTTTGTGTAGGGCTGAGCTCCGACGAGACATGTAGATTTTTTTAGAAACAAGACTCGAGCTCGAAATTTTTGAATTTAGTTAGAATCCATTAGTTCGATTACAAGGAATAAGTTACGTCCGAGTTAGGAATTTCGGGAAAGGTTTGGGATAAACCGAAATTTAATATAAAAAAAAATTGGGGAAACATTATTTCAAACACTACAAACTTAGAAAAATACTATACACTACAAACTTAGAAAAATACTATTCCAAAACATCAAACATATAAAATCATATGTGAAACACCATTTCAAATTCATCCAAAATAGTGTCTCAGCTTGATGTTTTAAGATTAAATTGTTAATATTTGGTGTCCCGTTTTTAATTTTGTTGCGATTTGGTTTTCGGTTCAATTTTGGGTTAACTTTGACATGTTGAAATAAAAATATAATTTTGCCTCTTATACTTTTTTTCAAAGCCACATACCTCTGATTCCGACCACCGACCTCCCATTCTAAGCCATCCACCTCCGATTCCGGGTCGGCCTAATTTCGACTTACAAGCATTTTTAGGATAATTTAGAAATTTTCAAATTTATTCGATCATGTGACTAACACATGACCAGTTTCTGATAAATTTAACCACAAAATTTGACGAAGATACAAAATAGTAAATAAGTTAACACCAAATTGACAAAATAAGTTCAATCAGAAAATTATTTTTATTATATTATAAAACTAAAATCGGGTTGGGGCCATTCGGCATTTTGAGTAGGGATCGGGTTGTACTCCTCGGATCGGAATTTCGGAGTCCTCCATATTTTCAGGGCTCGTCGGTGGATGCACAAATTAGGGTTCCGCGACCCAAAATCCTTAGCTTGGCTCGTTCTCTCTCTCGTATCCCCTTATTTCTCCGAGTCTCAGCTGTATACTTCTATCGGACTTCTGAGACCTCGCTCCTCCGTGTGGTACTTTCTCTATTGCTCTCTCAGTTCGCCTATTTGTAGATGTGATCATTATGTTATTCGATTAGTTGATTATTTGATGTTGTATTGCCAATTTCACTTCGGTCTGCTGAATTTTAGGAGCCAAGGATGAGTAATGGCTCTATTCTTTGATTTCTACGATTTGGTTGAATATTCCGTTTGCTGTGATCATGTATGGCTCTAATAATGAGTTCTGTGGTATTTTAGGTTTTGGCTAGTTCCCTGCAACGATTAGAAGCTGCTGATTTGGTGGAGGAGGAGTCTGAAGCCACGCAGGAGGCGATATGAATCCACTAACTTTAGTGAAACGCATACAACAAATCAACTCAAAAGAAGCGTCCCTTGGGATATCTGAGAATGCTTCGTGGCACACCAAGTACAAGGAATCTGCTTATGTATTCGTAGGTGGAATTCCATTTGATCTAACTGAAGGCGATCTTCTTGCTGTTTTCGCTCAGTAAGGCTTCTTGTCTTATTTGCCGTTGATTGGTGTCTTAAATTGAACTTGTTACTCTTGGTACAGGCGGTTGTTTCAGTTTCTTGAAACTCCATATCATGTGTCTGCATATTGAGTACTAGGATAAGCCATAGATAGCATTTTCTGTATGCAAATTAACAGGAGGCTGTCTTGTGAAAGGAACGAACATGAGGAGCATTCTTGCTCTATTCTTACGTTTCCTTTATCCTGGCTGTTTATGTTCTGTCTTTGAATGTTTTCCTTATGGATTCTCTTGATACTTGCTGGGTATTGTAACTCAACAATCAGTATTATCCTTTATGTTAATTAGTTGTGAAGTCAGTACATGAATTATTGGGGGTTTCTTTGTTGAATTGATGAAGCAAACTGAGGACAATGCCATACCAGCATACCTCCAGTTTTAGAAGCATGGAAGAAACCTTTTACGAACAAACTTTTTTTTCACAAGTTTGTGGTGACTTAGTTGTGGTTGTACATATTATGAAAATGGTTTATTTTTAATCTGACTAGTGAAGTTTAGATATGCTTGGACCAGTTTGTGTTCATTGTGTTAATTTTGTTCCATGTATCGTTGAACCATCTAAATACTAAATAGTAACTGCCTGTTACACTGCATTTCATTAGCATGAAAAGTTCTTCCATGTTGCTTTGCAGATATGGAGAGATTGTTGATGTAAATCTTGTCAGAGACAAAGGCACTGGTAAATCGAAGGGTTTTGCTTTTATTGCTTACGAGGATCAAAGGAGCACAAATCTTGCTGTAGGTTGGTCTCTCTATCTCTTACTAGCAGTGACAGAGCTACATAAACAAAATCTTGGCCACAACTTTGAGTTGAATACTAATTTACGTGATATGATGGGTATGCAGATAACTTAAATGGTGCGCAGATACTTGGTCGGATCGTAAGGGTTGACCATGTCACAAACTACAAGAAGAAGGAAGAAGAAGATGAAGAAGCAGAGCAAAAAAAGAGGGAGGAACGAGGTGTTTGCAGAGCTTTTCAAAAAGGTGAATGCACTAGAGGAGCTGGATGCAAGTTTTCCCATGATGAACAGGTCAGCTGTGGAGCCCATTAGTTTTTGCACTTAACAGGAAGTTGACTATAGTGTGTGCACTAGTTGATTTAGATATAAGAACATCTAGATTTACCAACCCTTTCCAAATTTAACTAAACTGCCCAACCCTAATCTAGGTTGTGACTCAACTGGGTGAGCATTTTTTTATTTCAGTTATATCTGGTTTTGTTTTCACTGCTAGAGTCTCTAATAAGATGTTTCTTATGTGGCTATTTTTGTATGTGATGAACAGAGAGCTGCAAATACAGGATGGGGTGCTGAGGACCAGAAAGGTCAGTGGGGCCACGACAGGTATGAGGGCGGCCCACAAAGGAGTGACAGGAGGAAACCTGATGTCCCCCGTCCACAAGTCCGGGAAGTGCATAACAATAATAATGGGTCAAGGCAGCAGCGTGGTCGAGGTGGTGTTGGAGATGGCGATGAGCCAAGAAGGTCAAGAGATAGGAGTGAAGATAATAAAAGAGGAAGGGGGGGGATTGATGAGAGGAGATATGATGGTGGAGAAAAGGTTAGAGAAGATGGTGGCGATAGAGTAAGGGAAGAAAAGCGATCAAGAAGAAGAAGCGAGGATGGTGATTTTGAGGGCAGACGAAGAGATGACTACCGTGAGATGAAGGAGGAGAAAAGACGCAGAGAAGGCCGTGATGTGAGAAGGGAAGAGAAGAAGCAAGAACCAGAATCCCACTATTACTCCAAAGAAGATGAAGAAGATAGGAAGAGGAAGAGAGGTGGAAGATCGGGGTATGAAGATGGGGATGACGATCATCCATCCATGCGCCACCGCAATGAGAAGAGATGAGGCTTAGATTTGAATGGTGACTACATACATCACTTACCACATGACAATTGCCAGCAGCATGATGACTTTGTAGTGCAAAAGCAAGATTCTGGCAGTTCTTGTTTCGGTCAAAATGCGTTATGTATGTATATCATCCTCTGTTGTGATTTGTGATGTGTCTGCTAATATGCAATTGCCTTAGGCAGTTGTGAAGAGTTTTTGTAAAGCTCATTGAAGCAGCAGTAGAACATTGAAGACTTAGTTCTGTACTACCATTCCTGATTTGAATTCTGATTGTTTTCGATTACATAGTCTGATTATTTTTACTGATGGATGAGGAATTCATCTGTTTCTTCTGCTCGTGGTTGTGGACATGACAATGGTGTTTTGTTCCCACAGAAAGATTATACTGATTTTGCATATAGATTTCCACAAATCTAATAATAATAAGCCAAAAGAATCTATATAGTGTCTCAGATTTACATTATTAATATTTGGTGTCCCAGTTTTCAATTTTGTTGTGATTTGGTTTTCCTTCCAATTTTGGGTTAATAAGACAATTTTGCTCCTTATACTTTTTTTTTTCAATGCAACCGTCTGATTCCGGCAACCCACTTGTTAATATTTGGTATTCCAAGTTTTAATTTTGTTGCGATTTGATTTTCCGTCCAATTTTGGGGTTAATAAGACAATTTTGCCCCTTATACTTTTTTTTTTTTCAAAGTCACCTGTTAGATTCCGGCCACCCACTATGATTCCGGGTTGATCCGATTTCGGCAATTTCGAACATTCTTGGTAGTTTAGAAATTTTTAAATTTATTCGGTCATGAAACCAGCACATGACCAGTTTCTATTTAAATTTAACCCAAAATTTGACGGACACACCAAATAGCAACAAAGTTGAAATCTGAAACAGTCGAAAGTAACAATTTAATCCTGGGACACCAAATTGACACATGGGTGAACGTGAACTGAAATAGAGATCCCAATCTAATAATAATAATAAGGGTTAATAACCTATGAAATGTCTTAATTTTGACCTATGTTAACCAGAGAGGTCTGAATTTCAAAAGTTAATTTGGAATGTCTGAATTTTCAACTTTGTTGAACTTTGGTTTTCCGTCTATTTTTAGGTTTAAATTTAACAGAATTGTGTGAAATGACACTTTTACCCCACAATTTGGTAGGAGGGCATTTTCGGGATTTAAGTTTATTTCCGGTCACATGCCAATCATGTGACCAAATTCCGTCAGTTTTAACGGCAAAAATTGACGGAGACCTCTTATATCAACAAAGTTGAAAATTCAGACCTTCTAAATTAACTTTTGAAAATTCAGACATCTCCGATTAACATGGGTCAAAATTCAAACATTTCATAGATTATTAACCCTAATAATAATAAGGGTTAATAACTAAAAAACTGTCCAAGGTTTACCCTATGTTAAAATTAGGTATCTAAAGTTTCAAATGTTAAACTGTAGTGTTCAAGGTTTCAATTTTGTTAAAATGTGGTGTCTCGGTGTGATTACTTTAGAGAAGTCAATTCCGACGAAACCGTCTGTCAAATTCGAGCTTCCATACATACTCCTTTCTCTTCATCTTGCCGGGACAGTCACCTAAGAAGTTGGCCACATCCGCGCAAGTAAATCTCGCTTTGTTGTCCTCGGAAAATGGCTCCACACCACTCTTTTAGAAACTTTTTTTTTAATGTTCAATTTTTAGGTGAAATTTGACGATTTTGTAAAAAGTAAAGAGTAATGGATTATGAGTGGGTGGGTTCATGAAAATGATTGAATGGAGATTGAAAAACGCCCAGAGACACCAAATTTCAACAAAAATGAAACTTGGGACAATCCATTTTAGCATTTCAAACTTCAGACACCTAATTTTAACATAGGGTAAACCTTGGACAGTTTTTTAGTTATTAACCCTAATAATAATAATGAACTAAAATGTCCACTTGTTTGCAGCTGCAAATAGAGATACCAAGCTTCAGTTTCGTTTATAGAGATCAGTTAGTTGCAGCACAAATCTCAGTGCAAGAACATCATTGCAGATAAAGGCGCGCACCAAGTAATAGCCTCCTTATAACCTACCTAATTAGAGAATAACTTACAGTAGATTTGCTGATTTCTTATTTTTCTATATGATAAGAAATTGTATTTGCAGTAAATGTTAACATTATAACTAAGTGCGGTTCTTTCAATCGGAAAATTTGAGGCATATTCAGCATCATCTTGGGCCTTAAATAACTAACATTGACAGTTCAAAAAATCAATCCGTGAAACAAATATTCTCCAAGACAGCTTCAACAGCTGTGAACAATAATAATCAATCAAAAAGACGAAGGGTACATTTCTGTTGTGTTGAAGAATAATCAATCATCTCGATTCTTTAAGCTAATTCAATAAGCAATTATTCTTTCTTTTATCTTGCATACTCACTTATTATATAGCATGTAACAGCAATTTCTAGTTTTTACCGATACTGCAAAACCTTACTAAAATCATCTCATGTAAAAAGAAGGATGCCAATGACTCAACAACGAAGAACTTTCCTAGTCTTGATTCTTGAATAGTTCATTGCAATTAGCAATAGTCAGGTTTCCTGAAAGTGAAATTCGATTCAGCTACGGTTTCTACATAGAGCAATCAACAACTTTGAACTAGCTAGGATCATAATCAAGCGATTAAACTCAATCAAAACATTGTATTTCATCATCCACAACAACACGCAGAGGAAGATTACATTACATGAAGGCAAAATCGACATTCTTTGATGAAAATAGCGAGAACCGTCCAGGCTGTATGAACACCATATTACTGGAAGCAGATCCGACCTCACTATTTTACACGTGGATCGAGAAACCGAAATTCATACCTATCAAACTCAAGATTACCGCTTGCTAGCATAATCAACGACCTCGGAGTCCGTTACAGAGCGCGAGTGCTGCACGATCGACCTCCCGATCGAGTTGATCCAATCCTCCTTCTCCTTCTCGGAATCGGCGATGAAGTAATAGGTGTCCTGGTTGGTCGACACCTCGAAGGCGAACGGCTTGTTGATGATGTCCTCGGCACCCTTGACGGTGAGGCACTTGCCGACGGGGATGACGCCGCGCGGAACAGAGAAGCGCGTGACGCCGGAGTCCTTGAACCAGACGAGCTTGCCCTGCTTGAGGACGAACCAGCGGCGGCGCCACGTGCGGAGGTAGTCGCCTTGCTTGGTAAGCCAGCCGGCGCGCTCGGGATTGGACCAGTACTCTATCCCGCTGTACTCCTCGGGATCCGGAGCTTGGAAAGTTGCCGCTCGCCACAGACTCTCCATTGTGAGGCACTGATCGCGGAGACGGAGAGAGGGATAGAGAGAGTCGGGACTTCTGCTCGGAGGTTAGAGATGATGAGTGGGATCGTCGATTCAGAAGATATTAGTTTAGTGTAACGGGTCCATTGTACACCTTACGCTAGAGCGGGTCCTACCGTATTTAAGCCCATGCCCATCGCATCATTCTGTGTCTTCCCTATATCGGGTGTTGTACTCCTAAATTAGTTGTTAAGTTTTAGGGTTGAACTTAAAACATGAAACCATATCACTACATCAAATTTGATTCACTGAACTTTAATTTTTAAATAAAATTAGGTAGGTGAAATTTTTACAAATGGTTACATTTTATAATTTATGTTGAATTTGATAGAAAATAAGAATGAGTCGGCCTTCTGATTTTTTTTTTTTTTTTATGAATTTAACAATAAAATGAAATGATTGCAACAAAATACATTCAATTGGATGTCCAATTGAAAGATATCGTTATAATTGGGTATATATCTAATTTGTGGATTTAGAAGAATAAGAATTCTATCATATTTTAACAAAAAGAGATTGCTTAGAATTCTTAATCCTTCAAATGCCTAGCCATTATCCCAAGTGGGATAGAAGTCTCTCCTCATATTGGATAAAGTCAAATACGAATGGTTCGACCTTTGTAATCATGGCCCTGCAAGAGCGGCTGATATATTAATAAATGAATTTGAAGAATGGGTTAAAGGCTTTCAAAGAAATTTGTAAATCACAAATAATATTGTGGCTGAAATTTAAGCAGTTAGAGAAGGCCTAAGGTCGCAAAAGATGTGAACGTAGATTCCATCTATTGAATATATATGATGCTTAAAAAGTCATTAATCAAATTGTTGAGGATTTGAATGAGGATAAATCCCTAATGCCTTTACTGTTGATTGTAGAATCATATTGAACTATTTTTGAAGGTACAAGATCCGTCATATATTTACTAGAGGCGAACAAAGTCGTAAATCTATTTGCAAAGGGTGTAGTTAATTTGGAGGAAAATTCAACTATTTAGATTTTAGGTGGATCCTCCACCGTGAATTCTTCTATTTATTTTGTATGATGCCTTAAACAATATGGAGTCTAAATAGATAGTGTTGTAATTTTTAATTTTTTCTCTCATGAGGCCAACACGTGCTCCTTTTATGCTTTATGTTCAATTTGACAAAAAAATAAAACAAATGTCCTACATTGAATGTTTAGAATTTAGATAACCAGTTTGGGACGTTAAAATTTAAATAACAATTCTTAATTAGTTCAAAATTCAAGTTGACACAAATGGCACGGCCAACAAACTTAAAAAGTTCAAATAATAACATTTATGGTATGGTATGGCAACTATGACAAAAGGGTACATTGTAAGTAAACTGGAGACTCAGATTCATGGTTTTTTGTCAACAAATGATGCCTCGGCGAGATCGATGGCTCGGGCAAGACCAGCAGCTTTGTTCTCACATTCTCTCTGCTCATCCGAGGGATCACTATCAGCCACAATTCCGGCCCCAGCTTGAAGGTGGGCCACCCATTCTCTGCGCCTACTCGCGTCATTGTACGAGTACATGGTGTCATAGCGAATCCCAGTTGGGAAGACAATGGTCCTTAGAGCAAGCGCAATGTCCATGTCACCTGTGAACGAAATCCCCCCGAATCCCCCACTGTAGGGCCCGCGCCTCGTCACTTCCAGTTCATCTATCAACTCCATTGCTTTCACCTACAACATTATCTTTAGCTTCACCTTGAAAAACCCATGTACATTCAAAACCAGAGTTGGTAGATATTGCAAGTTACTGATCGATGGTTCATTGTTTATCATCTCCTATATGCATAAACACTTTATGGTTCCAAAATTATCTTGAATGCTTCAACACTATGGCTGCTAGTCTTTTTTTCCCCACACTATGTCTGCTAGTCTAGTGAATAAAGTGACCCGGAATTTTGTCTTACCAATTGCGGAGAGAGATAAAAATAGACTGAAGATTTTTTTTCCTGAGGTGGTGCACTATGAATGCTGATTTGGCATAACCATTGGCTCAGATCAGCTCGCACCCCAAGCTTGATTTTTGTCTAGCCAAGACTTTGTTCTTGGTGGAGAGAGATAGACTGAAGATTTATCTGGGCGCACCAGCCCAGCACATTGTCTCTCTCCGCCAAGACAATGTCTTGTCAAGACAAAAATCCAGCTCCGAATAAAGCATTACATTATTACAACATGTGGCTGAAAGAAACTACCAAAATGATGTTTTTTTGTGCAAAAAATGATGCTTTTAAGACACTGATATGTATATATATGTGAAAAAAAAAAGTACCTTTGGTGCTCCGCTAACAGTTCCAACAGGCAATGCTGCACGTAAAGCATCCCAGCTTGTTAAATCATCAAGTAACTCCCCAGTAACCTGCAAAAATATGTGTTTCGTTGTAATTTGTGCCAGAAGTGGCAAATGCAAATTATTTTTCAATGTATAAAAATCCTTCAGTTCATCTACATTCAGTGTAGCACAAGCCCAATAATAAGTTTCAAAAGTATTAGTAATGATCTTTAAACAAAATTACAGGTTCACTTACAGTGGAGCTGATGTGCATAACATGGGAGTACCGCTCCACGTTCATGAGCCTCTCGACCATAACAGAGCCAGGTTTAGATACCTGCCACAGCACAACGGGATTCAGTTATCCAATTTAACTCCATTCTGAAAGAATTACTCATTCAGCAAACATGGAAAAGGAAAGTGACTCATTCATTAAGCCAACACGGTTCCAAGATAATGTCATAGAAGAAGTAATAAACCTTTCCAACATCATTTCTTCCCAAATCAACTAACATAATGTGCTCCGCACATTGCTTTTCATCTTTCAGGAGCTCCTTCTCAAGCATTAAATCTTCTTTGGGAGTCTTCCCTCTTCTAACTGTCCCAGCTAGCGGTCTGTTAGTAACTTTACCCTGTTATCAAAGAGAAGATAGTTAGCACGGAGCTACATCGAAGAGTGATGAACTAGATAAAAAAAATATGCTTTAACAAAATGTTATGCTTGAGCTACCTTCTTCACTCGTGTAAGAATTTCAGGACTGGAAGCAACAAGAATACAGCCCCTAGCCTGAAGAAGATATGAAAATTTAGCTATTCTGATTCATAATTACACCGTTTTAAAAACCAGGAGAAATAAAAGCTCACTTGAAGGTAAGTCATGTATGGACTTGGATTAACTATCCTCAGTGCTCTGTAGACTTCAAATGGATCTGCAAACGTTCGTCGTTCAAAGCGCTGACTCAAAACAATCTGGAAGATATCACCAGCCAGTATATGCTCTTTGGCCTGCAGTACAGCCTCCTTATACGCATCACTTGTCATACTTGACATCTCCAACTTAGGACCAAATAGATCAGTGCGCAGCTTTACTGAACCTGCTGGCAGCTTTGGGCTGAAATTGCAGTATGAACATTCACTCAAAATTAAGTTTTAGCAGGAAAAGCGTAAGTATTTTTCACAGACTACTCACGGATCTATATCATGAACTCTGGATACGAGAGTTTCCAGTCGATTAATCCCATCAGTGAAAGCCTCCTCGGAGGAAGAATATTGATCTAATCGAACCCAATGAATGATGTAAGCTTTCTGATGGCAGAGCAGAAATTAACATATTAAACTCTACCAGATAGAATATGCAAATAAGCTGTATCAATTTGAATCAGTAGAAAGACCAAAACAGAGTAACTTGGACTCAAACTAGTTATCCATATACTCATATAATCTTATTGGATAATCTCCTTCAGCCATCGCATGTTTATACTATCTAGATAGCAAACTAATCTGTAAATAGAAGAACTTACAAGATCTTCATATCTCTTTTATCTAGAAATAACCAAAATTTAGCATGTTCACCATAATAAAAATGACACGTCATAGCTGAACAATTCGCCAAGGTATCACATCTTAAGCTTTTCAAGATCTCTGATCCTCATGATAAGATAAAGAAATGGAAAAGAAGAGCTGAGCCTAAATAAATTTTCCACAAAAAGATAACATAGCCAAAAGCACAAACCTTCTCCACGTGATCAAACACAATTACATCATCATAAAGACCTAGATGAACATCAGGCAGGTTCCTATCATCGACAGGGGCACCAGAGAATGGTAGCTTTTTCTTCTCCACATATCGCACTGTATCATACGAGAAATAACCAACCCAACCACCTGTTTAAACAGAGAGCTTCAATGTCAGGAGGCGAAAACTTATGCTTCCTACCAGATCCTAGATTCTCGAGCAACAGTTCAGAGTCTGAGTGTTGTACATTGACCCACGACAAAGAATAAGCTAATGCTTGGGTAACCAAAAGTATCCAGTCATTGCTGCAATGATAATAGAATTAGCAGTAGACCCCCATATAATGGATTTAATTTTCATACCACAGAATGCTTCAGGAAGTTCATCTATCAGCTGGGGATTCCAACCCTCCATGATTCTTCGAGGAACAGTCATCGGATCCTCCACAATTTCCTCTGTCTTCTGACCTTTCCCATGGTCCATAATCGTGACCATATTCTCCTTGGCTACAATTTCAATTGTAGGTTGAGCTCCAATAACACTATACCTTCCCTGACAAGCAAGACGATTAGAGCAAATCAGCAGCAGTTCCACTTCAGTATATCTACTCACATAAACTGTTACGACTAGAAATGAAATATGATAGCACATTATACTGGAATTACTGATTTGATGTTACAGAAAAAGTTACAGGCACTTACAATGCTTGAGGCCTGTAACCCTGGCTCAACAGATTCAAAGAGAAAGCTGGGGGCATCCCTATCATCCTCCTTGACTAAGCATCTATAGGCTAGCACCGGAGTAAGATGATCCGAAAATATGCATCGGTATAGGGGTACCAAATTGCCCTCCTTGGCAGCTTCATGGAATTTCGATGATTGTTCCACTGGAAAGACACGCCACCATCAAGAAAAGAACATCAAAAGTTGCCTCACTGTTAGCAACAAAGCCATTCATGGCCAGAAATATACATCAGCATTATTGAACCAATAACTTATTATGTAATGATGATCATTTTCAGGGACAATGCGTGCGCGCAACTGAATTGACATCAACAACACAACACTCATTTAACTAATCAAAGTCACCCAGTAAACTAAGCAAGCATATTGATATTTGATAATATTCAAAATTCATCATTGAAAAAAAAAATACAATTCCAGATCGAACTACAACATTATGCGTCCACCATTATAGTTCATTTCTCAAAACAGCAGTAAGCGAGCATCAAATGGGTGGAAACAGACAGAACAGGCAACCTAAAGATGAAGATAGCTGGGCAGAGCATGTCAGAACAGGAAAATGAGCGCGGGAGCTGCTGATACGAGGACGGAAGCTTGACGGTGAACCGCCGGCAAAGTTAACGAAAGACGGCCTCGCCGGGAGGCGACGGAGAGACCGGAGTTCCGAAGACGCAACGCCTAGGCTTTCCATGGTCATAAGGAAAATGAGGTTGGGATCATTTGAATGAGAGATAAGCGAAGAAATAAAGACGCGACGAATTGTCTTCTCGTCGGCGGGAGAAAGCTGTAGAGATTACAGAGCTTCTGGGTCTTCGCTCTCGGTGCAAAATTAGAAATCGGAGAGAGGAGTGGTAGGACGGAGGCGAAAATAGATTGGGCCTAATCCAGAAAATGATAAAACATCGGGCCTAAAACAGAGCTTCCTTCCATGTTTTTTACTGGTCATCGTGGACTTTATTGAGACGCCCTAAACGAAGCGAAACTCCCCACTTACTTGATCCGACTAGAGTCATTCTCGGTCAATTGTGCGAAATTCTCTATTTCAAACTAGTTTATAGACATGTGTTTATGTGACATTTTAATAATTATTATTACTATTATTATATATATATAAAGGAAAATGTTTTCGTTCCGAAGTTCATGTTCCTACAAGTGTCGACACAACAATTTTCCCTGTGAGTGGGTTTAATAAACCCTCAGAGTTGGTAATATTAAAAAGCATATCTTGTGTCTGGAATCGGAATATAGCGGAATGTAAAATCGGAATATGAGATATATAAATTCATCTTATAATTTATACTATTAACTTTTGTTTCCCACATAAATTCGTTTTTAAATTAATATAAACATATTAAAATAATATATATCTTCTTGGTGATTAATTTGTTACAATGGTAAACGTAAATTACGTACATATTATACCATATATCATGTCATTTAGAAAATTTTCACTTCAAATTTCATATAGAAAAATTCGTCAAAAAGTTATGACTATTGGATAATGATATTTAACAATAAATAATACTATAAAAATACATTAAATGAAACAAAATAATTTAAGTCATAAATTAAAATTATATATAATATTCTTAGTATCCTAGATTTTCATAATCATCGGTTGTGCCACACTGATTCGATTTTAACGTTGTGCGCTCATAAACTGCATAAGTTATTTTAAAGATAAATTCACATGTTTTGTTATATGTCATTTTTTTAAAACTTAATCTAGCCATATAAAGTCTAATTATGATTCATTAGATTGGATAAGAACTTTTATAATATCAAATACTCGCACTTTGTAAAAAAAATCATTTTAAAAGTTAATTATATATTAAAAAAACTTATGTATCTTATATTTATATATATAATAATTGGATAACGGGCATCCCGTACGGGTGCTCCTCATCCTAGGTATTGTGTTTCAAAACCAGGCGGAGGTGCATTGGCTTGAGTGTTATGTGCTTGCTGCTCGTGCTGCGCCGGGTACGCCTCTGAGGTCGGGACTGAAGAGGTTGTGGTCGTGACATCTGGAATGTGCGAAGGACCATGTTGGTACTTCTTTCGTGGTGCTTGTCCGCTTTCTCCCTCGGTAGGGATTTTATTTGGGCGCCCCGGGCCCCTTTTGACGGGAGGTTGAGTATTGCTCGTCATAACTTGTGGTACTTAGCAGCTTTTGTGTTCAGATCTCGCGGACGGCGCCAAATGTTTCAACCTGACCTACGCGAGATAACGGGTTGTCGAATGTACGGGTTCTATGTTGTGCAAAGTCTTCAAGTCCGCGCCGTCTTCTCTGCGCTTCCTTTCCGAACCTGCACACGAGGCACTAACTAGCACGCGAAGAGGGGGTGGTGCTAGTTGAACCATCTCTGATGCTTCAATGAGAATCTAGAGAGATAAAGCTAGAGAAAAAGCCAGAGCTCCTAAGCCAATTTCAAAACGAGTAAAAATGAAATGGGCGGCCAAGATTCCAATATATAGGAGCTCTTGGACCCAAACCCGGTTTTGTGCGGTTCGACTCCGGTTTAATAAAAAAAACGTGAACCGTAGTCGGGTTTAATCAAGGTTGGCTATCGGGAAACTCGGACTTAGTATAAAAACACGTTGGTAAAAATACGTGCGTCGAGGGCGGCAATCCGGACCACGTCGGATTAGGACAATCCGGACGAGTCCGGTCTGGACGCGCGTGTTGCCCGTCGGGACCGTTTCAACTCGCGGGTTTAGCGTTTCGATCCGTTTACGTGGGTTTGACGTGTTCGTGGGGTTCGAAATATAAATACGAGCCCGAATTGGGTATATATCCATCATATATATAATATATAATAATTGGATAGATGTTACATACGTTTAAGAATATGATCAAATATAAGTTGTTTTGTTATATCAACCAATTAAAGTATTATTTTTGTGTATTTCATTGTGTTATTCATCTTTTTTCATAGTCTTATTATTCATATATTTATCCATTTATTTTTAAATTTCCCAATCCAGACCGGTTCGACCGAACATTGGAAATGCTTACTGGATTCGATCGAATCCAAAGAAGTTGTTGGTAGGTTCGAGTCCAAAACCTAACAGTAGCTTGGGTTCGAAATTGAAAAATAGTATTTTTAAGGGGTTAAGAACTTATTTACAGTCCAAGATTTCACCAATGTTACGATTTGGTGTCTCAGGATTGAAATGTTATTATGAACAGTCCTAGATTTTTTTTTTTTTCTATTTGGTATATTCGTTAATTTTTTTTTAAGTGAAACAGAGGTTGGTCACGTGACCATATATAATATTTTTTTTTTTTTGCTAAAGTAGATGCTTCATTCAAACCAAATGATACAAGAAGTTCAAGGAGGGTTATAGCACTGATCCTTCAAAAGCAAACATAAAAGAGAGGGTGGCGGTACGCAGACCAATTAGGAACACACGACCTCTTCTAAACTCCGAAGCGAGCCAGTTGGCGCTTTCATTCGATTCCCTCGGAACCCACGACAACGAAACAGTCCGGATAGAGCGTGCTCGATGTAAGATGTTCGACACCCTAGTCGCACTTCGCCAGTCCACTCGAGATATGTCGCCACGGATACTCTGGATCACCTCCAACGAATCTGATTCAATGACTACTTTGCCATCCACGCGAGATCGAAAGCTCCAGTCCCAGCTCCACTGCGGTCATCTCAAGTACCAACACTGATGAACCCGTCATGTGCCGCCCAAACTCGTCCAGGACCGCTCCACAACTAGTTAGAGCTAAGCCACTTATACCGCCAATGTTGCGTTGAACGTCCAGGGATGCGTCGCAATTCACTTTAACAGTATCCTCCATAGGTGGCACCCAACGATGACCCTCATTCCCCCGTGTAGGTTCCAGACTAACGCTAGTATGGATAGTCGCCGAAGAAGAAGTGTTCTCCCAAAACTCGGAGTGATCAAGTAAAACTCTACTCGTAGTCTTTGCGGGATCCGGTGTTGTATTCTCATACATCGACCGGCAACGCTCCTTCCAAATAGGCCAGTAAGTCAACCGATCAAATACCATCGCATGGATTGCTCCTTCTTAGAGAGGTTCCGCATGAGCTCCAACTTCGAGAGGAAAATAGTGGGCGACGCTGCATGTAATATATCCGGCCTCACTTGCACAATCGCAAACCAAATAGCTCGTGTCCACTAAAACTCAAAGAGCATACGCGTAGTAGATTCAGGCTCCGGACAAAATTCGAAACGCTCATCGATATCTAATCCCCGCCGACGGAGATTCACCTTCACCGAAACTGCATTAGAGGTGAGTTTCCATAAGAAGTATCGCACCTTAGGAATAATCTTAATCGACCAAAGATCCTTCCACTTCAATAAGCTCGTGATGTGCTCCGACGGGTGCTCCCCATCCGCTAATAATGCATTTGACTCGGTTTTAAGCCGCAAGTATAATGATTTAACCGAGACATCCCCCACCTTGCTATGTGGCCAAATAAGCTCATCTGATGCATCAAGTACATGCAATGGTATTTGCGAGATAGCTGTCTTTTCACCCTCCGTAATGTGACCCTGAATAGGCAGCAGATTGCACTGTCTCGGTGCAGGAGTGATTGGTGAGGAGATCCTTCTCGTCGAGACCTCCAAAGGCAGCAGATCCCCATCATCATACAAACGAAATCGAGGCATACTCGGATCCACGGGAGCGACGAAAATATTGATGCAATTGCCATCACACACATTCCACACAGCGTGATCAAAAAGCACATCACCCACCTTCCACATACCCCATATGTAAAATGAAATCTAAAAAATACCCCATAGTGACAGTGTGCCCCTCACGTAGTAAAATGAAAAGACAAAAATACCCCCGGTCCCTAAAAAAACACGCGCCTCTTATTGTTCCCATTTCAATCACCCAAGCACTTCTCCTCACATAATCCCCTAACTTCACCTAAAACCCGAAGAAAAACCTAGAATTTAAATTAGCTGCGATTTCCGACGAAGCCGAGTGGCGAATTCCGGCCGTAAGAGAGAAGCTTCGTATGGTCACTATTATGGCAAGGTGACGGGAAAATAACAAGGGAGGACGAATTTCAGAGTTGGTTTCGTTAGATTTGGACATACTAAGGTAATCTCACCGAAATATGGGTTATATTTGTTCAAAATTTAAATGGGTTTGTTGGATATGTGAAAATTGAAGTTGAATTTTGTTTAGGTTCAGATATGGAGCCCTCTTGCTTGATAATTTTGAATCCATGATTTCTATGCAATTCAATCGAGTATGTCATCTTCCTAGTAGCAAATATTATTTATGAATAAATGTAATATAAACCCTATTGCTTAATGTTCTGAAATGTTTTTGCAGTTTGTTGATGAAGCTTGCCATCAGATTGAAAGAAATGTCCTACAAACAGGTGTTTTAACCTACATTCCCAGGTTTGCCATTGGACCGTTTTTGGGACTTTCTACATACATTATGCTGTGAAGTTCTATAAAAAAAAATTGGCCAAAGTGAAGTTCTATAATTGATGTTTGATATTGTTGTATGATTGGGTAGTCGAACTGGGTCAAGTTGAATTTGCATTTGCTCTGGTTTATCAGAATCTAATAGTTCCAAACGCCGTCTTCTAAACAAATATTATGCCATCTGTGATTTCAGATTCCGTTCCAGCTTGATTTAAAAAAAAGATGGAGCTCCAAAGATTCTAAGGGTCAATTCAAAGTGTTACTCCTAAATAACGTCGACCGAAGTTGCCGATTAAAAGAATACAGGAACTCTATTTGGTTTTTTTTACTTTAAGCTCTTTAATTTGTGTGGTACTCCGTATCGATTTGTAATATATTCTTGGGTTAAAGGTCAATTTGGTACCACATGTTTGCAAAAATTACACTGTTCATACCACTAGTATTTTTTCGTACCGAATTGGTACCATATGTTTCCAAACCTTACTGTTTTGGTACCTCCGTTAGGGTTATGTCAAAAACAGCCGTTAAATGGCATGTGCCATGCACGTGACCAGCCCAAAACTTTCAATTTTGTTACAATTTAGTCCATCTAATACATCCCTAACTTTTATTTTGTTCAATTTAGTCCTAAAACTTCAAAATCAAACCATTTCCCCAAATTGACCTAGCCATGGGCTAGGTCCGACCCCGGGTCGGGGTCGCCGGACCCAGGCGACCCCGACCCAAGGTCGGACCTAGCCCTAGGCTAAGTCCGGCTAGGTCAATTTGGGAAAATGGTTTGGTTTTGAAGTTTTAGGACTAAATTGAACAAAATAAAAGTTAGGGATGTATTAGATGGACTAAATTGTAACAAAATTGAAAGTTTTGGGCTGGTCATGTGCATGGCACATGCCATTTAACGGCTGTTTTTGACATAACCCTAACGGAGGTACCAAAACAGTAAAGTTTGGAAACATATGGTACCAATTCGGTACGAAAAAATACTAGTGGTATGAACAGTGTAATTTTTGCAAACATGTGGTACCAAAAGGACCTTTAACCCTATATTCTTTAGTAATAAGTACCACAATAAACTATAAACAACGTTGTTTATTTGGTGTGTTTGTTTTGAATATTTAAATTATGGTGAGTTATGAGAAAAGGCTAAGAATAATAGAATCAGGTTGGGCGTAGTGAATTCCCCGGATCTAGTGAAGTCATATACTCGCACATGTCTGTTCAGATGAAAGGAGCTCTCAAGCCTCAGTCTAGAGACAGAGACGGGTATGGATTCACTTTCTTCCCCTGGATCTGAACAGGTTAGGCCCTCTGCCACACCATTCCAGGAGAAATCCTGTTATATTCTAATTTGTTAATCAACAGCTTACACACACTTGTACAAGCAACAAATTACAAAAGATAGACACCTAAAAGCAACAACAATCATACTAAATGCATTTTGAATCAACAACTTACAAATTGCAGACACCTAAAAGTAACAACATGTAATACTTCATACCTTCTTAATCAGCAATTTACAAATTTTCTTGTAGTTAACTTAAAAATTTCAGACACCTAATAGGAACAACATCAATATTTTATACATTCTTTTTCAACAACTTATATATGACAAACATTACATAAATCGTCTTACGAATGTATTTTAGATAATGCATACATTACATAAATTGTCTTACAAATGTCCTTTACATACAATACAGTTATTACAATTTCAGTCACCTAATAGCAACAACATTAATACTTCATATATTTTTAAACAATAACTTACAAATTTCAAACATCTAATAGCAACAACATTAATTAGACCTTATTTTTCAACTTAAAAACGGCAGATATTACATAAATTATTTACGAATGTCTTTTACATACAATACATTTATTATAATTAGAGATACACTTATTTCTCTACAAATAAAGCTCCTATTACCGCCAAATACAAGCATAATATGACAAGTTGATACATTCCGTCAAATTGCTTCAATTTTACGCCGGCTTCCAAAATCATTCTCTTCGCCATCCTGCTTACACATGTACATACACATTTCATATACATACATCATCACTGTTGAATGTTCATCGACTAGTAGCAGTCGAGGAAGGAACGCAAAAAAGTATCATAAACCCACCTACTGATAACTCCTATCTATAAAGGTGACCACAGTGGATGATGACCTGTACAAGATCCCACCGAAAAAATCTCCTATGGCACCGAGCCACCACCTCCTGCCCCTTACCTCTCTTACAATTTTGTCATGTGGGACCCAGCTTGATGGGTCCCACCTCACAACAATGTGAGAGAGGTAAGGGGCAGGAGGTGGTGGCTCGGTGTCAGCGAATAAAAGCTCGATCCCACCTCACCTTCTCTTTACCAAACCTAAGAAGGCATGCGTGTTTTTTTTTTCAACATAGCTAGTAAGTTGTTTTTATTATGACTCTTCTCTGTTGATGTTTGTTTATTAATTCTATATACAGCAGAAGATAGGCATGGGCCTCCTTGCCTTGATCTGTAGCCGAGGTGTACGTATAGAATGAAAGCGGATTATGCAAATCTTTTAAAACTAGGAGAAATTCACCTTAAGTTAGTGACCATATATATTTACTTACTGACTTGGTGAAGATGAATTCATCCCTTAAATAAATGTTCATGTATATGAACAATATATTGTTATTCTCCAATCTATTTTTTTTTCACTCTATTTCATTTTGTTGAATTAATGGGAACATATTATTCTGGAACAAAACAAAATCCACATCCTAATTAATTTTCATACGATAACAATAAACGACATTACAGTGAAATTATACATAATTGCACAACAATTACTTTAATTTTGAAAAACATTAAAGTGTAATTGTACAACATTTCAATGTAATTAATCAACATTGCACTAAAATTAAACAACTTTTCATTAAAATTAGGGTTAGACTTCAATTGAACCGTAAATTATGGTTCAATTCATCTTCATTGCCAGTACTTCAATAATAGAAAAACACCCAGACCCAATTAGAGTTTATGAAGTAGAAGGTAGAAGAAGCCACAATGTTTTTTTTCTCTCAAATCTTATTGAAGAAATGAAGAACCCTAATTTTGGGAGGGACAATTGCAACCTTCTGCAGATTGATCTTATTATCATTTCCTTTGTTGTGGAAATCATGTGCGATTGCACATGTTTTTAATAATTTGAATCATGGGAGTATTTTTGTCATTTCACATCACGCTATAACAACACGTGAGTGACACAAAATAATAAAGGTTGCAAATTGTCATTTCACCTAATTCCGTTAAACTTAACTGCAAAATCGGACGAAAAATCAAATTGTAACAAAATTTAAACCTGAGATTGTCCATATTAACAATTTGATCCCGAGACACAAAATCGCAATATGAGGTAAATTTGAGACTGTAAATAGGTTTTTAACCTTTTTTTAAGGGTTAATACATCACTTGGTTACTTATGTTTCACTAATGTGACTCAATAGTTACTTTTATTTTTTGACGTGATTTGTTTGGTTACCTACATTTCAAAGTGTGATTAAAATTGTTCAAACATGTTTTGTTTAGTCACTTATGTTTTACCCAATGTGATTAAATGGTTATCCATAGTCTATATCGCGTTTTCCGTTAAATTCATTAAGATCTTCATTAAAAAAATCAAATTTAAAAAGAATCAATATTAAACCTATAATTGCATAAATGGGTTTAACTAAACAAAATAATTGCACTTCTAGGTTCAAATTGAACCTAAAACTGCAGTTTCTAGGTTAAGTTCGAACCCATATTTTTAGTTTTCGGATCGAATTGAATCCATAATTGCAGCTTTGAGTTCAATTCAAACTCAAAAGGGTTAAAGGTCCTTTTGGTACCACATATTTGCAAAAATTACACTGTTCATACCACTAGTATTTTTTCGTACCGAATTGGTACCATATGTTTCCAAACCTTACTGTTTTGGTACCTCCGTTAGGGTTCCGTAAAAAACAGCCGTTAAATGGCATGTGCCATGCACGCGACCAGCCCAAAACTTTCAATTTTGTTACAAAGTCCATCTAATACATCCCTAACTTTTATTTTGTTCAATTTAGTTCTAAAACTTCAAAATCAAACCATAGTCCTAAAAGTTCTATGATGATCTTCCTCCCGGTGAGACCAGCGTCCCCGTGGGGACCTCCGATGACGACCCGACCCGATGGGTTGAGATGGAAGATGGTTTTTTCGTCGAGGTACTTCTCGGGGACAACGGGTTTGATGACGTGTTCCTTGAGGTCGACAACGATCTCGTCATTAGTCACGGTCTCGTCATGCTGGTTAGAGATTAGGACGGTGTGGACACGGACCAGGACCACTGCATCGTTCTCGTTGTTGTACTCGACCGTGACCTGCAGGGACGGAGCCCGAAAATGTTTTCAGATGGCAAAAACTTAGTTAGATCAACTAAATAGTAAAATAATGGAAGCCTTAAAGAAGATGATGGCGCCAGAAAGACGATGGAAAATAAGCGTAAGGAAAAAGATGGAGTCACACTCTATGTATATTATCACTTAAAAGTTAAAATAACTAAAGGTTAATTTGGGTAAAAAAAAATTATTTAAAAACATATATTGTGCACATGTCGTAATTAACGGCAGCATTAACGGAAAAATTAAATTTTCATGTAAAATAACAGTTTGTGAAAGTATTTTTTTTTTATCTAAAACAGCCGGCATAAAACAATTATAATGGACTAATAGAGAGGATGAATGAAGAGACGGTATTTTCATATAACGAAACTTAACCGATAAAACTCATTAGCCCTTACAAGAAGAGAAGGAATTCCACTGCTCACAGACCACAGTCGAAACGTTGCAGTGTAGACTTCCGCCCTCCGAAATTCGTTGTCGGTGACCGGTAGAGACTGTCCTCTCTCCTCCGAATTCAATGAGAACAACGACAAACAAGTGACCGACCACCCTAACCCAAAGCAACAATGGAGCCGGTCGAAGCAACCAACGGACTCTCTTTTCGTGTCGGCTTTACTGGTCACAGCGGCCACCTCCGGCTGGAACCGCTCTCCACCGTTGAGAGCGCGAACCCGGTGAAATCTGTTCCCGATTTCATCAGCGTTAGTAGTTTTCCTCTTCTTTCCCCATCCTATATCACTTCTGCACCTCAGTTCGGTTCTTTCATAATCACAGCCTCAGTTTTAACTGATCATGTAGTAGATTTTAGGGTTTCGTTAAGCATGTTTACTCGCTGCATTTCGTTTCTGGCACTTACTGCAGTTGAGTTGTGAAAGAGCTAACTCTTGGAGTTCCTAATTTAATTGTATAACTTTACTCTCTATATATATGCACTTGATATTATATGGTTTTATCCCATCTAGTTTACTCGATACACGACATTGTTTTTGGGGTATTTCAAATTAGGTCTTATCAACATTGGTTCTGTCTCGCGCATTTGGTCGTATTTTGATACTTTAAATAGTTGGGCTAATCCTTTAAAGTTCAATCTTTAAGGGTGGTTTTCCACACCAATTTATATGCACGGTTCAGCATATCGAACATTCCTTCTGAATACAACTTATTAAAAACGATTTAAGGAGGATTGGGTAAGTTTAGTTCAAGCCTCTTTTTATGTTGGTCAAATATGATTGTTGTCACAATTGTATTTTTAATTTCACTGATGTGCCAAGAGTGCGTCTTTAGGCATTGGAAATTTGGAATCCCTTAAGTCCTTCGCGTTATATGGGTTTGAAGTTGATTAAGTCTCACTCTGAATGATATAAAAATCTAGATTTCTATTCAATGTCTGTAAGACTCTCAATGGCCTCTCATGTCTGCTTTAGTTTGACCTGTTAACTCTTTCCTTCTTTTTTCCTTTTCAGCCGCCTGCATTTCTTGAGGAGAGTGCAGAATCAATAAAGGATTATATAGAAAATAAATATCTCTTACCAAGCCTAGATGCTGACGAGTTTTCACCAGAAAAAACAGGAAGAGAATGGGATTTTGACTGGTTTGACAAGGCAAAAGTACCTGTAGATCCATCGTTGCCACGGTCTATTGTGGTGCCGGTGTGGGAGTTACCATTTCGACGTAAAACAAAAGAAACACATCAAGATACATGGCATCCTCATTCGATGGAGGTAGAATGTATTTTGAATTCTGTCCTTCAAAATCTTGTACATCCTGTCATATGCAAAAGGTTTTATTATTAAATGTCTACACGTCTTTTTAACTCACTGTAATAATGGTTAGGTGGATGTAGTAGAGTTTGCGGTGGATGCTCATGATTCTGGTTCGCTTCCGCGTATTGTTGGTCCTGCAAAAGATTTTCTAAGGGGAAGCATCAGCAACCGTCCTTTTCGTCCTGGAGGTTTGGATGATGCCCGGTCTGTTGATAGAGTTCTTCCTGGTGGTGCTTCAAATGGTGAATGGGCACGTGAACTAATGGGCGGGGGTCCTGCTCAAAATGTTCCTCCTAGCTTTAAGCAAGGCTTGTATCTAGGTGATCTCAAGGTTGCCTCTCTATGTGCATGTTTAATCAGAAGAAATTCCATACATTAATTCTTCGAAGTTTCTTAACTTCTCTGTTCTGTCTTGTTTTCCAGGCATTCCCAAGTTCTTGGACAATATATAAGGAGCATAGTTCGACCAAGAGCTCATCACCTGAAAGGCTGGTCTGCTTTTGAAGTTTTATGTTATTATCTCTTGTATGCGAGTTTCTACCTGCATCCTTGGCCTTGGCTCTAGAGGGCAGGATGAGAACTCCACTTTGTTCTTAGTGTTTGTTCTATGCATTTCAGGGGGAGCTTTCTGTACAGTTTGATGATTTGTTCAAAAAAGCTTGGGAAGATGATGCAAGTGCAGATTACGAGAGTGAAGGTATGCTAGCCACATTCCATCTTTTTCTTCATGTTCATCTTTTCATACAGCATGTAGAAGGCAGTTGTATTCTGTTTGGTTGGCATGGGTTCACTTAGGTTTTAACCTTCAGGGAAATATCTGGGGTCAAAGAATGCCATGACAATACTCATCCAATGTCTTAGTTTATGTTGTTTTCAAGCTTGATGGTTAAGGAGGTCTGCTGCTATATGTATATATAAATGAACAATTCAGCTGATACTGTTGATCACGCCTTGTTGGAGAGCTTTAGTGACAAAGCTCGTTTCACACAGTTGCCTCACATGAAGCGTCAGAAAGTATTAAATATTCCATTAAAACATAAGTTTTATTTTGCATATGCTATTAGGATGTTTGAAATGGTGTTTACCAGATCAGTTTGAAAACTTTTTTTGTGAGATGATATTGTTGTTCAAATAATAAGATAGCAAAGTACACAAGAAAGCATACAAATTAAATGGATAAGAAAACAAACTGGTATATGCATTGTAATACAAAAATATGTATCTTACTCTTCTTTTGGCTCAAGAAAGGATCGAAGGGGTGATCAGCGTACACCGCCGGGCATGACTATGGGTCAAGCCTCATAATTTTTTTTGGTCAACTGTCGAGCCACATAATTGAATGTTAGATTTTTAGCTATAGCATCACCTAGACCTACTGTGTATGTTGGGCTCAACATGACTGGACCAACGATTCTGAGCAACAACGCATGTAGAAAAGTCCATCGTTAGAGTACTAATACTGCAAGGACTCCAAGTTCCAACCACAAATATGAGGACCTTCTTCCAATTATTTTCAATAAAATCTTAGAAGAGATTCAAACACGCGGGACTTTGAATGTTAGCGTGCTACCATTTTGTAAACCATCCCAATGGTAACAAGGATTTGCATACCAGCGAAAAGCTGCTTTCAAACCACATAAAAAGTCTTACTTTTTGCATTTTTGGTTTCCGTAATGACTATTTTAAGAATAGGTGCTTCAGTACTGTGCTTTGGATTTATGCTTCTCTACTCTCTCGAGATTTCTTTTTATTGATCTATTCATCAGAGGGAATTTTTTTTTGTTATCTCTAAGCAGTAAATATTTGTTTTCTCTGCATTTGACTATATTTTCTTTTAAAAAATTAGTTGTCTATGTTGAATTACTAACCTGCAAAGGCCATCAGCTACCTTAGCATTTAATAGTATCCTTTTTATGCCACCTTGCTTAAGAATAATAGTTTCACTCTGTTTAGCCCATTCCTCAGAACCAGAGTCCAGCGTAGGAGGAGAAAAAACAGAAGCAGACGAAGTTGATGCAAGGAGTAATTTGCATGAAACTGCAGTGCCTATGTTGGATGAAATTTTATCACATGAATTGGGTTCAGTATCTAAATCTGAGGAAAAAAAGAAGGAAGCTTCACGGTCGGAGGAGGTAAGTTATTTTGATCCAGAATAGTTCATGCTCATGAGCTGCTTTTCATGTTTCTTATTAATCGGACTCTACAAATTTGCAGTTGTGGGCTGTCAGAGCGGATGACATGATTGCAGATCAGTTTTATGAACTTGTTCCGGACATGGCACTTGATTTTCCTTTTGAACTAGATAAATTTCAAAAGCAGGTATAGAATTAATCCGATTTCCTAAATGTCCAATGACAGATTTATAAAAGTACTTTCATCATCTTTTTTTTTTTGGCCAAGTATTTCATCATTTTATTTAAAATTATGGAATCTCACATCGGTTAAACAAATATAAAAGTATGGATACGTAAGTGTGAAGGTTCCACCTATCAGCTTAAGCTTTTATGTTGGATATGGACCCAATTCACATTTTAAAATCCATTCTTAATTAACATGGCACCAACTTAGATATAGATCTGTGGGGATGATATTGAAGGTGCAGATACCGAAACTTAAATTCCCATATGACAAAAAAAAAATAAAAAGATAGTATGCAACGATGACTTGTAAAACTTCATTTAGGGCAAGTGTAAGGGGCAGTCAGATTTAGAAAACATGTAATTTTTTTGCCGAAAAAAACATTGCATTGACTTATAGTCTTTTATGTTGCTAATTGGTACGGTATATTCAGGCTATCTACTATCTAGAAAAAGGTGATTCAGTCTTTGTATCTGCTCATACATCTGCTGGAAAGACGGTTGTTGCAGAATATGCATTTGCTTTGGCTTCAAAGGTATCATCCTTTGTATCAAAGTCCTTACTCTCATATCTTCTAATGTTCATTATCTAATAAGCATGTGTCTTTGGAGAGACCCTAACTGCATATTGTCTCAATAATTTGCTAGAGGAAAATGTTAGAAATTAGAATTCTCAACTAGATTTCTTAGGGTGTGAATAATATTACTTCTATGCAAGTCATACCAGGGTTTTGGTGTCTATCTTTTCTAATGGATGTTACACACTCTAGTATCTGGGTGCTTTAAATGGAACCTCAGGTTACTCACTAGAAGTATTTCCTGTAATCACAACTCAATACAGTTATTCTTCTCTTGCAGCATTGCACTAGAGCAATATATACCGCGCCAATTAAGACTATCAGTAACCAAAAGTACAGGGATTTCTGTGGGAAATTCGATGTCGGCCTTCTTACTGGTGATGTTAGCTTGAGGCCAGAGGCCTCCTGTCTTATAATGACTACTGAGATATTAAGGTCAATGCTGTACCGAGGTGCTGATATAATCCGAGATATTGAATGGGTAAAGAGCTGGTTATTTGAAGATTAGCTTTTAGTTTGCTCTTGGTTTGATAGTGGCAGCTTTATACAAAATTATTTTCTTGCTTATTGTGTTGTAGGTTGTATTTGATGAAGTGCACTATGTTAATGATGCTGAAAGGGGTGTTGTTTGGGAAGAAGTAATTATCATGCTTCCAAGACATGTCAATATCATCCTTCTTTCGGCCACGGCAAGTGCTTCCTTTTGCTGTATCAATAAGCAGTAAAACTTTTCTGCTTACAGTTTCTTGAAGATTTTACTAGAAGCTCTTTGTCTCTTCAATAAGTATGAAGACCCATTATTGCTATTCTGAACTGAGATGATATCGCCTGAGTTGTCCTTTTGTTTCTTTACTAAACCATGATACAATTAGAGATGTTTCACTAAGTGCTCATTTTTCTCTACCTTGACTCTCTCACTTTGAAATACATTTTCTTTTTTTCTTGGTAAAGAGGTATGTTTGTGGCCTTTGTTGCCTTAAAAAATTCTAGTTGTTTTTCATTATTGTTTAACCTTGTACTATGTATTTGGTTTAGTAAGTTGGATAATGCTGCATCTGTATTGCTGAATTCAGTTTGTTTGAAGTTTTACAGAACCAATCATGACTTCAGAAAATTTGTAGTTGATTAACGAACCTAAGCATTTAGAATACACGTAGACTAACAGAGACTGGTAAGTGCCAAAGCTTCAGACATATACATTTAGTTCTTTGGATAGAGATTGAAGTAAAAACGCGTCACAAGCCTAGCTGATGTGTCTTTTAGTTATCCCTGGCATTGTTCATGCTTTAAGGTCACTTTTGATTTATAATAACTAATGCCTTCATGCTCATTTGCAGGTACCAAATACAATGGAATTTGCTGACTGGATTGGTCGGACAAAGCAGAAAAAAATTCATGTGGCAGGGTAAATTTCATATTGAAGTTCTTTTGTTTTGTGTTGTTCCTTTTTTGTTGTATACTATTTTCTTCTTACTATAAACTTTGTGTTTTATTTATATTTATCCATCTATGTAAATAGATTTCCTTGGGCTCTTCTTGTCTTTTTGCTGCTGTGGTTTGCTGGATAGTGAAATTCTCTCACCCTCCCAATCTTTCCTATTTTTTCTTACCAGGACTACTAAACGACCGGTCCCGTTAGAACACTGCCTATTCTATTCAGGAGAACTCTACAGGATATGTGAACATGAAACATTTATTGAACTAGGACTTAAAGCTGCAAAAGATGTTCATAAGAAGAAAACTTCTACTCTTAGTGGTAGCATCGGATCTAATGCTGGTCAATCGTCAGCTCGCACTGGGCCTCAAGGAGAGAAACGTGAAAACTTTAATCGCGGAAAGCAGAATAAGCATTCTAATTCCCATGGCATGGGGAATTTTTCGAGCAATGTTGGTGCAACTCAGAGTAATGGTGGCAGCGAGAGCAACTGGGGTTTTAGAAGATCCGAGGCATCTTTATGGCTGCAGCTTATCAACAAGTTGTCCAAATTGTCACTGTTGCCTGTATGTTTTCATTTTCATTCTCTTATTTCATGCTACATCCTTCTGCGATGTTAATTGTGTCTCTGAAAGATGAGGGATACTAAATGATCCCAAGTTGTATCAAATAAAATAATAGAACTTGTTAGTTACATAACAAACTGTCTGATATTCTTGGCAAGAGATGCTTTTTGTGCTTAACAAGAAGAGTACAGTTTGATCCTTCAAAATTCCATTTTTTTCACATGAGGATCCTGTGCAGAAATTTGTGTCCAATGTCATCGAGTTGTTAGCCTATGGGTAGCAGGAAAATGTGTTTCTTTTACCAATACGTCAATGCAGCACAAATTATGCACAATCTGGCTGTAGCTTGTGGTTTCATGTTCATCCTTATATTGCATTGTTTACTAAAATCAAGCTTTTATTCAATGACACTGGAAAAAAAAAATTCAAATCAGTTCTTTTTTCTTTTGCTTAAAGTACATAGTTCTATCAACTTTTGACATCTTGATAGGAAGTTACATCTTTATATTTTTTTTTATGCTCAGGTGGTAATATTTTGCTTCTCTAAGAATCGATGTGACAAATCAGCTGATAATTTATCTGGAACTGACCTCACTAGCTCTTCAGAGAAAAGTGAGATTCGTATCTTTTGTGATAAAGCATTCTCAAGGTTGAAGGGATCAGATCGGAATTTGCCCCAGGTTAGATATTGCTTCCCATCTTAAGAATGTAGGAGATGTACAGGTTTCAAGTCTGTCAATGTGATGTGCAGATTGTCAGAGTTCAGAGCCTCCTACGAAGAGGGATTGGTGTTCATCATGCTGGGTTGCTTCCCATTGTTAAGGAAGTTGTTGAAATGCTTTTTTGCCGTGGTGTGATTAAGGTGCAAGTGCAGTCTTTGACTCATTACTTGGTTCAATTAAAAAAAATTATTACTGGTTTTGCAGTGATTATATTTTCTTTATGCTGCAGATCTTGTTTTCAACAGAGACTTTTGCAATGGGCGTTAATGCCCCTGCTAGAACGGTAAGTCAATTCAACTTCATCTAGGCTTGTTTTATCTGAAGAGGAAATGTCTAAACTATGCAAAGAGGGTATTTCCATGAATGCCAATATATATTCTGAACATATTTATGGTTGCTGGTGAAAGATATTGAATTGTGATTGTGAATTGGCTTTTTGTGAAACTTGAAAATCAACCTAATGTAGTTGTATCACCAGAAGCATGGGGCTCCTATCTCATTATGAAATGGAAGCGTGAGTCAGCTATTTTTCATGTGTTTCATTCATCTAACTAGTGGAATTATTCAAGGGTAAAAGAGGCAGTAATGGAGAATCTAGAGTGGAATTGTAGAAATTGGAATCTTTAGATGGAACCTCACACTTGGTTGGTAGGTTCTCCCTGATGAATTTGTGGTACTGATACAAAGCGGTCGTTAATGTAACAAAAATGAATGAGGAATTTACTCTACAACACTCACTGATAGCATAGGTACACACATATTATATATGCACACTAGAAAGCACCCCACGTTTTCACATATATGCGAAGACGCATTACTATTACACTTATTCACCGTTAAATTTATACATTGGCTGTACTTTTTTAAGCTATTCCTTACTACATCACAGTGATACTATAATTACTTTTAACATATACATGTAGATGTAGAAAAGAAAAATATTAGTAATATGCTATATATATTACTACCACAAAGAAAAGAGAGAGGAAGAATATTAATTTCAGTACAGGAGAGTAAAGAGAAGAGAGCGAGATTATGTTTGTGTGTGTGTGAAAACAAACTGTTACAGATACATTTGTAGGCTGGGTTTATTCAAGGCAAAACCGTCGGTCTACATAGTGGTTCAATAAGGGTTAAGAGTTTTGTTTGCTTGTTGAATAAGTTTAGGTTTTTAATTAGAATAAGTCTAGAACAGCTGGGAATATATTTTCCTTATAATGGCTGATATTATCTTTCCTATTTTGTAATGTTACCAATCCTATTTCAAGGGATCAGTAAGGAATAATAAAGAGGCAATAATTCATTCTTCAAAAACTGAGATCGGATTCTCTCTCCATTGAGGTCCAGGGTTGAGTTCCCCTAAACGAACTCAGTCATCTATCAAAATTCCGCGTAAAAGGAAGAACAAGAATAAGGTCGACAGACCTGATTTCGTGGTTCATCGTCCCGTGACTCGATCCATAACCCAAGCACGTAACACAAACAGCCAAAGCAATAGGGCCATGAAATGCGCGTGTTCTACACCCTTACTCATGGCAAATGTTTGTTCTGGTGCAGTCAACACAAATGCATCAGACGAACAGTAGTGGGTAATTGGTCGAAAGACATCTGCACCCCTCCACTTTTCAAGGAGAATCTAGTATACAATTGTATCCTTATTGTTTATTGATTTAGAAAATAGAATGGGTGTTGTGGGGGCCTTTTGGATAAATGGGTGATAATCCCACTACCCCTACTGTATGTTTAATATATATATATATATTACATAATCTATCTAAGGTAGTTTTCTTTCCAAGGCAAGCTTTATCTATGGTAATTTCCTATAAATCAATAATCGACATTTAGGGAAAGCAACTTATATGTTAGAGTGAGTCATGTTCTAAACCCAAAGTAGGATTGAAAAGGTTCTACTTATTTATAAGTTCCATTACAAATTTGACATGTATCTAGACCTAGGTCAAGATTTCCCACTGAAGTTAAGCCCCCTTCTATAAGAGCAACATGTGTACACAAAGGATGTCTTAGTATCAGTGTTCTACATTGCACTTGATAGCACGTGTTAGAGCGGGTTTCCAACAAATACTTTTTGTAGGCTCATAATTGGGCTATTCAAGTTAAATTGATACCACAGCCTACATGGGGAATTTACCAAAAAATTGTACAGGAAATGGTTAATGGATTAAATTAATAAATTCTGGCCAAACTGAGAATTTACATTGCTTTGCAGAGTAAAAACAGACTGTTTCCCTAATATTTGCTAGCAACTGTTAATTTTCTAATTACCCCACGCATCTCCTCTTGAACATTTTTAGTGAGACAAAAAAAAACATGCACTTTCTCGATTGTCAATGGACTCTCTACTTTCTTTCTGGAAGTTTAGCAGGTAGCAATTTCTGCAAATAATATCCTTGATATTTTATGTAAAAATGGACTCGGGCCTAACTCAAACCGGAAAACTAGATTGTCAGGATTTTGCGCCATTATGTATTGTCTCTGGATCAAACTAATGGTCAGCGTGGGACAACCCGACAAGTTTCTAACCCGTGGGGTCTATTTTGGTTGGATATGGACACTATTTTTTTGGCTTTGTTAGTTTGACTATTTACGTACTTACCAAATTTGGGACCAAGGTACTACATACTGACATATTGGATCGGTCATGACAAAAAAAGCATAGTATTTTAACATCTTTTGTAGGTTGCACATCAAGTGAACTCTCAAGTCTGAATCATGTTAATCTTATGTAGGTTGTTTTTGATAGTCTGAGAAAGTTTGATGGAAAGGAGCACCGCCAGCTACTTCCTGGAGAATACACTCAGATGGCAGGTCGTGCTGGGAGAAGGGGTCTTGACAAATTTGGTACGGTCATTGTAATGTGCCGTGATGAAATCCCTGAAGAAAGGGATTTGAGACGTGTAATTGTTGGTAGTGCAACTCGGCTCGAGTCACAGTTTCGGCTGACATACATTATGATCCTACATCTCCTTCGTGTTGAGGAACTGAAGGTACATATGAAGTATAGTTTCCTATATCTTATATCAAACATGAAAATGTTCTGCTTAGAGAACATGGATCACCTCTTGCATTTTGTTTGTTAGTTTTATTATACAAAATACAGTGATGCATCTTGTATAATTTATCTTTTAAAAATATGGATCTTCGAGTTGATAGCAGAGAGCTCTTTGGATCTGCTTGTGTGACTGAAGTGAATTTGCCTGAGCCATTTCTTGAAATTTTCTTATGAATGTAATGTCTACTAGATTATGTAGATGTGCCTTTTAACGGCAGTGAACTAGTGGCGCGAAGATTTGCAGCTGGTTGCAGATTCACTAGCATGTGTTACCTAACGCATCCTGTGAGACTGTAATTGAGGGACTTCAATAATGCATATTCAGTAGACTTGAGTTATTCCACAAAAGCATATAATGCGGAACCATTCCTATCAGCTTGAATGAGTCTTTTGGGCTCTTTACTTAAGTTTTCATAGGAAAACTTATTACCGTATTATTAGTATTCATTGCTGACTATCTAAGAGAAATAGTAGCACATAGCTGGTGTTGAGCACACCAAATGTTAGTAGAGTGCCAAACTAAAGTAGAGATGAAATGCATGTGGGAGCTTGAGATCTTTATGTGAGCACAAACTCTAAGAAGTTACTGTTCCCTATGTATGTGATACTTATTAAATACTCTTTTGAAGATGGCCAAACAAAAAATTGACATAGATTGTCTGGAACAATTATTATTATTATTATTTTTTATCCATGTGAATTGTAAGTTCCTATTTCAAGGTGAGTTGAGCTTATGCGAAATTTTTATTTCGGGTATTGATTTAGGAATTTAACTGCAGGTGGAGGATATGCTGAAAAGAAGTTTTGCCGAATTTCATGCGCAGAAAAGTGTGACAGAATCACATGCCCTCCTAGCGAAAATGCTTTCTCAGCCTGTAAAACCAATAGAGTATGTAATCATTTTTACGTATCTCTGTTTTTGGGATTTGCGTCCACTTGAAGTTTGTTGATGTTTTTCTGTTTATGTTGAACTGTGTTAATGTCACTCTAAAAGAACCTATATGGGGAAATAAAGGCGCTTGCATGCTTTTTCATAACAATTAATTCTGCTGAGCATCTCAGTACGTTATTTCTCTTTGATGAGTAATAATTATGCTAATCATCTCAAGTTGTGTGATCTAGTTTACAGTTTCTAGTGTTTCTAGTTGGGTATTGATTAGCTTGGAAACAGCAAGCTTTCTTAGATTGATTTGCTCGCTGCCTAATTTATCTATAGGAGATAGTTTTGAGTTACAAGATGACAGCTTTCTAGGGATGTAGTTAAATGGGGCTGCATTTAAGTCTTCATGAAAATGCATAAATTGGCTTTTTTTTTTGGTATCCATGTTAGTACTAATTTTGTATCCAACAATCAGGTATCCTCCTTGCTCCTACCATGCCTATTTATACTGAGAATTTAAAAAGCTGCTTGTATATATCTCTGGCTATCAAACATTCAAAAAGACACAATCCATGCTCTCTGGGTTAGTTGACAGAGTCCATAATCCAAGAAAGAAGAGTTGTGTCGTATCATTGTCCTACCTAGTACCCAGCTTATAAACAAGTGCTTGAAATATTGATGAAGATTTTTATATTTAACTCTTGCCTCAGAAAATCTCTTTATCCATATCCGTTATACAGTTCATGGTAACTAGCCACTTTTCTTTTAACCTGTCTAGCTAATTTGATGCTAACATGGATTTGTGAATCTCCTTTTGGTTAGATGTATAAAAGGTGAACCTGCAATTGAAGAATACTATGATATGCACTTGGAGGCTGAAAGGCTCGGCGCCGAGGTTGGGGAGGTAGTTATGCAGCCCTCTGTTGCCCAGTCACACTTGAACCCTGGAAGAGTGGTACTAGTGAAAACCGAATCGGTGAGTTTTGTTTATGAGCTGTTCCCTTTTTGTATTATTTCTGTGATTTGTGAAATTAAATAAACAACTCTGTACTTGTTTCCAATGTGTTTTCTTTCTTCCACTTTTACTCGTTTTGAGGATCTTTAGTGAGATCGTTTATATACAATTTGGGCTAAATGCTTGGCGAGAACATGGCATTGTGGCCTTGTTTGTGACATTGAGTTGTTCACCACCTTAAATAAAATCTAGACTTACGAATACAAGTAGCAATCATTTATTCCGTCTTGTGATTAATTGGCAGGGTCAGGACCATTTACTTGGAGTTGTAGTAGAAGCAGAGGCTGGTAAAAAGCAATATATTGTGTTAGTGCTGAGACCCGACTTACCTTCAACAATGCAAAATTCTCCAGCCAGCAGTAATATCCAAGATGGTAGATTTGGTGATTTTCAAGAAGGTGCTTTTGTGCTACCTAAATCCAGACGTGCTGCCGATGATGAGTATGAGTCTACTTTTACTACTCGGAAAAGGTCGGGTCCCATCAAGATAACATTACCACATCAAGGTGTTGCTGCTGGGAGTACTTATGAGGTTAGAAGGGTAGAAATTAAAGAGTTGCGATGTATTTGTAAAGGCAAGATAAAGGTTGACCAAGTTCGACTTCTTGAAGACTGTACTCGCGGGGCTTACTCCAAAACTGTTCAACAACTTTCGGGTCTTAAAAACGGTGGAAACAACCAACTGGAAGCCCTAGATCCAGTCAGAGGTACTGACTCTTCCTTTAAATTCAAATCTCTAAATTCCTGCCTCCTCCAGTAGAGACTAATTGGAGTTATAACAAACATGATATTTCAGATTTGAAGCTGAAAGATGTTGATCTTGTGGAGAAATACCGAAAATGTACTGGCTTATTGCAGAAGATGACCGAGAATAAATGTCATGGATGTATAAAACTGAAGGAGCACATCGAGGTGGCTATTGAAAGAAAGCGGCATGCAAACCACATAGATGAACTTAAATACAAAATGTCAGATGAAGCCCTCCAACAGATGCCAGAGTTTCAGGGCCGGGTAATATTACGTCTTCTTATTACATTCTGTAATAAACTCAAATAAATCAATTCTTTTTTTTTTTTTAATTTTATCTGGGTACTGTCAGTAATAATGTTGGTGAGGACATGATGGCAGGTCGAGTTTCTTAAGGAAATAGGATGCATAGATGCGGATCTAGTTGTTCAGCTGAAAGGTCGTGTTGCTTGTGAGATGAACTCAGGGGAGGAATTGATATGCACAGAAATCTTATTTGAGAATCAGCTGGAAAACTTGGAACCGGAAGAAGCGGTTGCTCTAATGTCGGCCTTTGTGTTCCAGCAGAAGAATACTTCTGAACCCACACTTACCCCGAACCTTAACCAAGCTAAAAAGAGGTAACTTTTTTATTTGGTTTAGTTTGGAGTGATGATTTTGATTATTTGCTAATCTTTGGGAAGATTAAAATGGGTAAAATGTTGGACAGACTATATGATACAGCAATAAAACTGGGGAAGCTGCAAGCAGATTTCAACATACCAATTACACCCGAGGATTACGCGAAAGAGAACTTGAAGTTCGGGCTTGTGGAGGTGGTGTATGAATGGGCAAAGGTAAAAAAGCATCTTAGTTATGCATAGATAGGAAACAAAAAAGAAGGGAAATTAATGGAATGATGATGGTGGTGCAGGGGACTCCATTTGCGGAGATATGCGAGCTGACGGACGTGCCGGAAGGACTGATTGTACGGACGATAGTGAGGCTGGACGAGACGTGCAGGGAGTTTAAGAAGGCGGCGGCAATCATGGGAAACTCTGGCCTCTACAAGAAGATGGAAGTTGCATCCGATGCTATTAAACGGGACATTGTTTTTGCTGCCAGCTTGTACATTACTGGAGTCTAGTTTTACCATAACCATACCTTTTGACAAAACTCAAGCTCTCAACTAAATCTAGTAGACATAGATAGATAGAGGAGTGAGAATTGTGTTTCTTCAGCTATTTACTTAATCTCTTGGGTTTATTACTAAATTGCTGGTTGTCGTTTCGACATTCAGACAAATTGGTGCTCAATACATTTTTTTTTAATTATATTTACAATTTGCTCGTTTTTACTTGTGGACAAATTGCTAACTCTGTCAAATATTTTTATTCTAAGTTGAACAAAAAATAGTTATGTGAGTTGTACGTGTGATTAAACAAACGTGAAAAAATGAAATAAATCGTAATTGCAAGGTTTTATCACAATATAAGAAGCATTTCAAAAATCTTTCTTATTTGGCCAATTCTGAGATTTTAGGTCTAGTTTCACGTTTTTCCTTAATCACATGTTAGCTAAGTGACTAATTATGTTCAAACAAGATAGTATATTTGTCAGAGTTAGTTATTAGTCCAAACAGCTTTTGTAGCAACTCCACCCTAAATGAAAGGAGAAGGGGGTGGGGACTGAAAAGTGAACCATACACAAAATCTGAAAATGACAAAATAGGGAAATTGAAAACAAATTTGTTTGTAAATTTAGTAGTATTTAAGCATACGGATATATAACAACACAGCGTTTGTAGTCCAACGGTCAGGATAATTGCCTTCCAAGCAATAGACCCGGGTTCGACTCCCGGCAAACGCATTTGTATGGACTTTTCTTGTTTTCTTATCAAGCAAACTTCTTTCAACTACTTGCTTCCAAACCCAGCAACCAAACTTCATTTAACTACTTCCTATAACTACCATATGAATTTTTTTACTTTCAGTGACTAAGTTTTGAATTAGTATATAGTTATGGAGATATTAGGTTTACCCAACAACAAGAAGTAAGCTGAAGACAGAATCTCAAAATAAACATTAAACTGTAGGATTATATCCAACAATACACCACTACAACCATAATCTATCAAAACATATTATCATTCTAGCAGTACGTAAATACTAGAAGAAGAATAGGGAGGGAGGGATTGCAGAGCCAAAACAAAAAGGCTACCGGCTCTGTTACAACGCAGTAGTAGTCGGATAACTTCAAAATCATAAACTCTTTCTTATTTCCATAGAAGAGGAACTACCCACTACAAATAATAAAAAGCATCATCCTATATTTTGCTTCCTTCCTATCATAATCTCACCTTAAAGAGAATAAGTTTCTTCCTTCCCTTCCCTCCCTCTTGCTGCAGGAATTGCATGTAGCATGGCTATGGATGATGAATACGTAACTCAATTTTGTCCGTCATGCTGCTCCAGTGAGAAACTTCTTAGCCTGTCAATCAACGCGGAAATATAAACAAACAGCAAAGTACAACGGTTTGTCTTGTCATTACAAAATTAACAAAACACGACAAGACAACGTTGTAGAAGGGAATGTATTTTGGAAATCCAAAATATGACATTACTGTGAAATCAATCAATCCAAAACTTTTTCAAGCAATAAAACAATATTGGAGGAGAAACTTGTAGAAAAATAATATCACTCACATGCTCAAATGTGAGAAACATGATCACGTTCCACGACCCTAGCCTTCCAAAGTTTGGAAGAAATCCCTTATAGAAGGCAAAAATTCCCTGCGCAATGTAGTTTATAACTCTCAACTAAGAGACTAGAAGAGATTGGTAATGTTCAAAACAATCCACGGTGCTTATAGCTTGTATCTTTCGGAACAAGCCTTTTATGTTGATTGAGATAGATAGGATGGCAGCAGCACCGGGTTAGGACGCGGACAGTGCATTAGGGATATATACCTTAGAAATTACTTATAATTTTTTTTTTTATAAAAAATATAGATATACCAATTACTTATTGAGTGCAATGATATTCCATTCTTAATAAAAATATGAATCAGCTGAGATGAGATGAGATGAGATGAAAGGACCTCGTGATTCCAAGTCTTCATGAAACAATCAACAGTGTTCTTGTATGTTGGATCTCCCATCATTCTTGATTTCACCTGAAACATGATCATTAGAATGTTTATAAACAATACAAATCATTATATATTTTTAATAAAATGCCTGACTATCTCTCCTCTTGGGCTAATTCTTGGGTGAGCTTGATGCCTACACCTAACCAATCAGAATGACAGTTTCATGTGGTTTTGTCTTAAAAAGCTATAGAAATTAATCCTTAGAGGCTAAATGAGACACATGTCAAGATCTGGCTAGCTTGATGTTACACCATGCTCATCTAAGAATTAGCCTCTTGAGCTGCTTAGTTTCTCAACAGAGAGGAATTTGGTACTTACCTACCCTATAGATAGTATGTATTCCTTCTTTTCAATAGTGAATTATAACACTTTTCAATAAAATATAATAACAAGAAAAACATGGTTTTCTATAAAGTAATGTGCTTTCTAATAAGCTCAAGTGGTGAATTTGTAAATAAGACGACTCATGACCGAAGCTTTTTGATTGTTATCACTGTCCACACTTTCAAATAAAAATCCGATTGGAGCGAGAGCAAGAGCTAGCAATATGGGTAAAATAAAGTCTCAGTATTTTAGCTGGATATTTTTTGTCAAACAGATCCACTGCAAGACTTCTCCAACCATCGTCTCATTCTAGTAGGGCTTTCTTTTCGCATCCATTTATTTCTTACAGATTTTCGGCACTAAACAAATTATTTCTCCATATCTGTTTGATCCCCTGCTTCCATCAGTGTACATGCAACATTTGCCTATAAAGGGGTTTTTTTTTTACCAACTCTATAAAGGGGTTGATTAATTGCATAAGTGAATTCATGAAAAACAATGACGATGATTCACTCATGAGTCGTGACTGTATATCAAATTGATTACCCAGAGACAGCACGCTGTCCAGCAAAGACGAAAACAAATAAAAGAGAAAAAGAAAAATAGAACTCATTCCTTGAGTTAGTGAGAAGAGAGACTGACAGAGTATAACTTATTAAAAACTATATATGAAAAAAAATGCTTACCACATCTATAGGAGAACCAATGGAGACAGCGAAAAAACCAGCACCTAGACCAGCAAGGATATGAGTGAAAGCATTGTCCACGAATCCAGGAATTTTCAAAATTGTCTGCAACAAGTACAAGGAAATTAGGTAGGTGATGATAAACATAATTGAGCGACAGTGACTACACAAAAGTAATAATTATTATAATCAAGGAAAGTAACTCGGCAACACAAAAATGAGGCACAACATGTTACCTCTTTTACGTGATCATAACTTGCTAGTTCAGCAGCATTTATTATAGCATTTCTGGCCACGTTCGGCCCAATGCCAGTCCATAGGGCGCCTAATCCTTCCTGAACACCAGTAACCCATTTAAGCAAATTAATATAGAGTATAGACACAAATTATGTGATATCTAATGAATGAAATCAGCAGATTTAGAAAGGAAACCAGCCTGCTTCACTATAGTAACGTAAGCATTTAATGCTCCAGAATAACGCCCAGGCACCCCAGAAGGAAGTTTTCCTTCAGCCTGAAGACGGATTTTAACAAGATCGGTTGGGTTGGCCACTGCAATTGCCAAAGCACCTGTATGGTGATACAAAAAATACACACTCTTAGCATCATTTCTAACCTAGCATCTTCTGAAGTAAATTTTCACAGACAAACAACTATAAAAGCAATAACAGCAGTTCAATTGGCAAGTAACAGTACTCACCAGTAATCAGGGCAGCAAGCACTTTCAAGAAAATGGATGTGTCCTCATCAACAACGCTGCCACCTAAAAAAGATTTCACCTATTTAAACAAGCACTTTTTAAACAAACCAATTTATTGGCACTAATCAACTATCTGGAGTAGTATTTGAGACTCACCGGAGAATATAAGGCTATCCTTAAGCCTCCATAAATGCACTGGCGATGTAAACCGGGAATTATGCCCTGCCAAAGAGCAGATAATCCCTCCTCCCTAGCAATAGTGGCAACAGTTCCAAGCAAGCCCCGATATTTAGGATGTCCTTCACCTGGAACAACTTTCTTCTGAAGTTGCAGCCTGACTTTAGCAACGTCCAAAGGAATCGTACAGAACTGCATACATTGTGTTGGATGATGTTAACTGAAGCACTATCTTGTTATTATTATTTTGCTAATTGCATACCCCTCCAAAAGGAAGGGATGAAATTAATACCAGAACAACAAAAAATGACGGCTGAAAATTGAAATAATTATCAAAAGGTGGGATCTTTGTATGATACAAGATGAGAATATAATCCTAGATCAAATAAGATGAAGGTGGTTGCCCATTTTCCTGATATTGAAATCCCACAGAATAAAAAAAACCAATCCATCAGACTAGCAAAATGCAAAAGAGGCAGCGTCTCAAACCTAATACCATAAGAGGGAGGTTCATTATGTTCTGCACTGTTCACTTGCAATTACAAGATGGCCGAGCGAATAGGTAATTGCTATCAGAGTGGCTTAGGGCCATGAATCAGTTTCTCCTTGTTGTACTGTTTCTACATCTACTAAATTATTTAAACATTCTAAGAAAGGCAACGTAGTACGTCAGCATTGCCTCGCCAGAGCTAAAAGAATTGAATTACCCGGTTCACGACAATTCTACGTAAGCAAAGCAAGATAACGGAATGATGAGCATCCGCATAAAAACAGTACTAACCTCGGCGAAGCAAGCAGCGAAAGCACTGCAGAAGAAGATCCCGATGAAGGACATGGCGGAGAAGGGTGATCAGCTGAGACGCTAATGGATCCGGTAACGGTGGTAATTGGGAGATCCGATAGATGCAGAGAGTAGTAGTGAGAGTGGTTGGTTAGATGTGACTACTCAACTAAGGGAGGCAGAGTAGTTATTAGGGCTGGCTTAGAAAGAACGAAAAGGCAGAAGAAGACAAAACAGAGGATGAGAAACAGTGGAGAAGAAGGAAGGAAAGTGAGGAGTAACAATGAAGGATATATTCGAAATTCACCACAATCCATGGAATGGAACCATGTGAAAGCGCCTGAACTGAAGGATGACGAAGAAGATGCCGATGCAGTCTCTTTCAGTATTTTTACGCCACGCCCAGCCACGCCTTGATTGATTAAAGTAGTCATTCACTAGCATTGTAGGTTTGTTTTTTAAAGGGTTAATAACCTAAATAAAAACGTTTTACATTATAGGTCAGCTTGCAATTGGCTATATCAACTATTTCTTCGTTGTTTTTTTTTTTTTTTTTGTTAAAATGGACAGAAGAATGGCATTTACCATGCATTGATATCAATTACAACTTAAAGTTGATTTCACAACTAATTTAGTCCTAAAATTATATATATATATATATATACTAGTTGTTTCGCGCGTGCGTTGCACGTGCATTATTCTCTTTGCAGAACTCCACCATATGCAACTAATAAACATCTTCATAATTTTTTTATACGACGATGACTTTCTAGGATTCTTCATTAGACGACATCAACTTAAATTTTAGCAGTTGTTTATCTGAATCAGCTTCACATAAATGCAATTCCTTTCCAACTTGACCATCTTTCTAGTCATCTTCTGTCTCAATCTCTACATCTTTGTGTAAATTTGCAGGTTTCAAATCTTCAACATCATTTTCATGGGCACGACTGCACAATTAGTTATCTCATACTCTCCATTTCTCATTCATCTGCTACAATATAGTACCTGCAACCTGCATTCTCTAACTTTATTATTTTGTGACAAAATTTGATAGGTCATTCAGAGTTATAGTATCATATATTAAACAATTATTATATTTCTACATGTTTGTTTGCGTTAAAACATCTTATAGATAATTAGTCACGTTCTCTGAAATATAGAAAATGAGGTGATCCATTTTAGAGGAAGAGTTGAGCAACTCTTTTACTAAACCTATTTAACAAATAACACAATGGAATTGACTTCACATCACCCTACACCAGCAATCATCATATATATAGAATTAAGCTTGGATTTCTAAAAAAGAAGACAATATGACTCCAAGGATAACAACAGCAACAACAAAGTATTAACAGTTGCAAATTTCAGTTGTGATGATGGAATGAATAGCGCTAAAACAATTCAGCCTAAACTAATAAATATATTTTAACCTTATACCCTTTAATGATGGAAATCTACAAAACTAACTTACTGATGAAGTTCAGTCTTACCTATATCACAAGATTTTCTTCTCATTTGCTGAAGGATTTATAGGGTTGCCTACCAATGATAAGCTCAAGCAAACTACTCTGAAACTGAACTTATCCGATTTAATAGGGATTCTCCCCACAATTTCATATTCTGGTGCAAAGTAACCAAATGTTCCATGCATTCATACAAGCGAACTTGAACTACTACTGGCAAAGCCATCTGCTTGTAGATAATTTTTCAATTCCTCTATCACTTATGTGCAAACATCACTCTTATTAATTTTAGTTTGTTAAATAATACTACGATCATCCTTGTTCATGAGAAATGCATCTTACTTTTTTGCTCTCCAACTCTCATCGATAAGAATGTTTGTTGATTCAACATCTTTGTACATAATTCTTAGAGCAACTGCTTCATGCAAATATTACAACCCTCTAGGCAGCTCTGATTGCAATAAACACGAGAGCAAATATTTCAACCCTCTAGGCAACTCCAATTACAGGAGAGACAATCTCTATTCTAATTAAATTTTGCATAATATAACACATACATAAGGTCAAAAGACAAGTGGTTGCAACGAAAACAAAAAAAATCCATTCCATTACGTACCGTTTGAACAAGAACAAGAATACATTACCAACTAAACCTTTGACTGTTTAAAAAAAACATGTCTACCAGAAATACACTAAGATGCATAATAGAGGGCAAAAGTAAATTGAGATATATACTTTTTTAGGGGTCTTGAGGACCAAATATAAACAGATCCGAACAAATGAAAACACTAATTTTGTCCTCAAGACATCTCAATTTGCGTTTGCCCTCTATTATGCATCTTATAATGGATTTCTGGTAGGCATATTTTTTTTAAGAGACAAAAGTTTGGTTTGGTAATGTAGTAGCAAGTAAACATTAAAAATATTCACAGGTTCCAGGAAATAAAAGTGGTAGTGACAGCAGACCTTCACATCTGCAAGAATTAGAATAGATTAAGTGGAGAAATTACTTATGTCCCCTTTTTCAGTAGAGCAAGTACACCTCCATTTGACTGTTGTTGATGTGTTGGAGGGAAGAAGGAAGGGAGTGTTAATATCATTTTAATGAAGGTAGATTTTATCCAGACAACAACTTGTTATCAAAACAGTAACCAACTAATGATAATCAAAGAGCAAATCCCATTCTCAATTGTTACTCTCATTCCATTGTAGAACAAATAATCAGTAATAAATGATTGGTTTACCAACAAAACTCAAAATTCACAAGATTTCAAACCAATTTAAATGTCATTGAACAAGAATGTTGTTAGGCAACCAACTAAATCGTTCTTGAATAAGCATTTTGGTTAGTTGTATATATATATATAAATAGTTGTACACATGAAAAATATACATGTATGAACTAAGGAGAAATTGAACCAAACAGTGATACATTGTTCCAATTACCTAGATATTCACCATGAATCCAAGATTGAAGATTTCAGAACGGTAAGAATTACACTGTCGACTGCCACTCACCCGCAGTCTGCCCCTTGATCGATGTATGCCCCAAACTGATTTCGAGTCTGTTGTTTTTCGTACGATTCATCTGATGGGAAGATCGGCGACATGTGGACGACGGGCTAGCAAGTTCATGCGTGTTGGTTTCGAACTGGGTAAAGCGACGTATCGTTGTTGCGGCGGACGGCGTGGCTGGGGGGAGGGGGGGTGTGCGCGAGTGACTTGGGCAGAACAGGGAGTGAGGCAAACATCACGATGTGCTTAGTCCCGATATGGGTTTAGGGTTTAGGCTAGGTCGTTGGGTTTTAAATGACGTGGTTTGGTAGTTAATATTAAACCGGTCCGGTCCAGAAATTGTACCACTTAAATGCTTAGTGCCTTTTGGGGGTGAGGACCCAATGCAATTTATATATTGGTATAGTAGATATAAGGTTAACCCTTAACTTGACCATAACTAGCCACGGCTCAGTTGTCTCGATTAGGCAGAAGGTGATGAGTATGACATGGAAAAACTGATACAGCTATGAATAAATTAGGAACACATTGTTGTTAGCTGTGTGATTTGAACTAAAAGTGATAACATTTGAGTTGACAATTGACACGACACTGATGTGATTGTGAATTAATTAGGTTTCTATCATGTTCCAAGAACATCATACTTTTGATACTTTTTTTTTGTTTTCTATTACCTTAGAGGTGAACTTTAGAAGGAAATTGATATTATTAATAGTATGATGCAAATATTAGGTGTGGTTAAAAAATTTCATAATTTTTCATACTTTTAAAGTTTTACATATGTTACAATTAAGTCCACCATAATAATAAAAAAATCAAAATCATGGTGTTCTTGGATCATGGTAGAAAAATCCGATTTTTAATCACATTTTGCCGTATCAACACAATTAACAACATAAATTAATGATACAGCTAAAACATAATGAAATTTATGAGTTTAAGTACTTCAATAGAAAGAAAATAAAATTGTAAGGACTAAGGCATAAAAATCGGTAAAGTTTAAGGACCATATATGATTTTTTCTTAAATATATTTATAGGTATTACAATCTATCTATATCTATCTATATATAATATAATTTTGATGAAACTTACAACATCTTGACACATAAGAAAACAGACCATCTACATGTAAAAAACGGAAAATATTAGTGGTCCACGTGAATTTACTTTAGCCATCTATGATGTGGCATCGCCACATAGATCATTTTCATGGCTTAAAATTGCTCCAAAGCATCTCATAGCATCTTACAAGCCGTTTTTTTTCTACCAACCGTTTCGATTTGTGCATAAATTTATTTTTTTTATTATCTTTAATGTAGTTAAGATAATACTAAGAAATATATCTATAATATAAGATTATATTATTTATCAATTAAAATTAATTATTATGTTAAATAATTTTCATAATCTATGTTTCAATATATTCATGTTTGATTTTTTATTCAGTAAATGGCCGTCGTTTTGAAATAGAGTTCAAATTAACATGGATGAATATGAATATAAGTTTATAAATAAATAAACAATGCATTGTATTTTAAATCAAATAATATAAAATGTTATAATTATTCCAAATTTATATCAATTGTATGCTTAGTTGTAAAAAAAATCATTTTAAAATTTCGTCAAATTTTTAGTTATAAATAATTAAGTTTCATAAACAAGTAGATATCAACAAGGTTTTTAATCGTTCAAGCATCTCTCATCATTCTCACCAGACATTTTATTTATGCTAAATATTTTTCGTTATGAATATTTGTTTATCTAAATAATTCCATCATGTCATAATATTGTATTTTATGAATAATAACTATATATGGACATGTTATAATTTTATATGAACCATTATAATTTTAAAAATAAAACTGACGATGATATCGTACATAAAGTTTCACAAAAAGACTAATCCAATATTTTTATACACAAATTATAATAGTATCTTAATTAAATATTATACAAAAGATATGAAATAATTAACTACTACGTTTAATAAATGAAATTTTGCATTTGAATCATTACTTAACTTTAAATCATAAGTAGTGAATATATAATAAACAATACACATTATAAAACCTAAAAAATATTTTAAATATCATTAAATGAAAACATCTTTATTTAATCAATAAGTTAACCTTAATAATCAGTTAATCTAATATAAACAAAGTGCTAAGTGGCAAAAAAAAAAAAATATATAAACAAAGTGTTTGGCCAAAATAAACATAAGAGAAATGATTCACCCTACGAATTTCACGTGAAAAAATCATTGAATGTCTATATGTATTAATTGCCATCAAACTTCAAATTAAATTGCACCGCTGCCCTTATTTATGCTTTCGCGAGTATTTTTACGGGAATCTTCGACATGTGTAGCATCACTCAAAACATAAACAAAGTGTAATATTATTTATTTTTTATATATTAACATTTAATTATTTTCAATTTTAATTAAGTTAATTTTATAAAACAATAAATCAAATAAATTTTATACTCCGCGGCTCCGCGCAAAGCGCGGGTCAGTTATCTAGTTAATAATATTATTTAATAATGTGAAGTTTCTTTGAGTTCTTTTCTGGAGCGATAAGCTCTAAAATTAATATAAAATTTAGAATTGATAATTTCATGTGTTATTATCTAACTTAATTGCATAATCTATAATTTATAAATTCGACACACCTATTTTTTTTTTTCCGAAAAAACGCTTCTTTATTTAATCATATTTTTATAAATTTAGATACAAAATATTGTGTATCTGCATATTAAGAAATATTTTTATATTCTATTTAATTTCTACGTTAAATAAAGAAAAATTCAATATAAATAAAGTAACACAAAGTTAAAAATTTATATTTAAATTATATATCTATACAATTTAATTGTGAAGCACTTTAAAGTCGCCATGTAGATATTTCTATATTGAATTAAAAAAATATATAAAATACAATAAATTACATAAATGTAATATATTTATGTATATATATATATATATATATATATATATATATATATATATATAATATAAAAACTCACTACATGAATATAAAGTATGTATAATATAAAAACTTACTACGACACGACCACCTACATAAGTATCATACAAATATATATATATATATATATATATATATATATATATGTGTGTGTGTGTTTGTGTGTGTTATATACATAATCATAACATATAAACCTATATAAATAAAAAAAAATTATTATGAACAATTACATTATACATATATTTCTTTATTACATATAATATATACATATATATATATATATTACAATATATAAAGCTACATAAATATAAAATATATATAATATAAAAACTTATTATTGCCGACTACATAAATATAATAGAAAACCTGTATATTTAAAAAAAATGTTAATGATTAAAACAGATACAATTTTCAATATTATATCTATGAAAATTTTCATGTTTTTTTCTTAAATGCAATTTCAACTATTTTACTTCTTTTTTTAATTATTTTAACGATGGAGTCAATTTTTTCAGTTCGATTTTCTTAACCGGTGTTGCACGGGGTTAGCATATAGTACTATACTAGATCAATTCACATCTCTTCTCTGGTCAACACGTGAGTGTTTTTTCCCAGTCAGTGTTTCATAATTTAATCACAACTCAACAAATTTAGATTTAAAATGTTGGTCAGTTTCAAATTTAGAAAATATTTCCGTCTCTTATTTTAAGCTCTAAGAGCATCCACAATGGTATTACGTAAAGATTACGTAAACGTGGGCCCTACATGTTTATTTAAGTAAAGCAACAAAAACTATCTACAGTGGTTTTACATAGCATTCCTTAAAGATGGGACCCACACGTAAATTTATGTTTTTACATAAAACATTCCTTAAATTTAAGTAATGCACTATGTATTACGTAACCAATTTTTTTTTTTAAATTAATTCATTTTATAATTAATGCTAATATCTTATTGGTGGTTGTTGGAAAATCTAATAATAAAATATATTTAAGGAATATGTTTAAGTAATACGATTGCAGAGAAAATATTTTTTACGTGTGTCTTAAATTTACGTATTACTTAAAGTGTACATAAATGCATACGTGGCAACTTTAAAGAATACAATTTATGTAAAACCATTGTGGATGCTCTAAGTAAAATAAATAAATTCTCTACATAAATACATAATGAGTTAAAAGTTTCTATTTAAATGAAAAAATCTACATAGTTGCTGAAATAGGCTAAAGAATTTCTACTGATTTCGATAAGCTTCTAAAATCATTTCTTTATATCATATTCAATAAGATAACTCAAACAGTCCATGCAAACGAAGCAGATATAGGGGGAAAGAATCTTGTCTTATTTCTCTAGATGTTTAGAAGCTACCAAGTTTTCACCCATTGAAAATAAAAGAAACCAAGGTAGAACTGCCCCTATCCGCCAACCTTGAACTGATAGCCTGGAACTTCCTTATTCACTCTCGAACTAAAGGAAGGCGATTAGCCTTTAGCCTTTAGCTAAAAAGGTGAGCGAGGTAGGGAACGATTAGACGGAGGGGGCAAACACATTTCATAATATTTTTAATTAGGTATTTCGAAAATTAAAAATGAGCTATTGTTAAATATGAAGTCTCACTTCAAACTTTTTCTAGATCTAGTTTCAAATTATAAGGCTAGAATTCCCTCTTTTTTTTTTTTTTTTTTTAACACGAGAAGAGCTTCTCCAAGAATTCCAAGATTATCAACATTTCTTACCAAATAAATCTAACTTGAAAATGAGTGAATATTTTTTGATGTAAGGTCTAAAAAGCTCTTCAACGAGCATCTCTATTCCCTATGATGCCCTATATCATATGCATATGGTGACCTCCATTCTGGTGTTGTAGTTGTACTACGAAAAACAGGGGTGTAAACTGCATCTGGTGCATATTTTGGAGGGCTTTCCTATCCATTGTGTAAGTTCAGGTTCTGTAAAAAAAAATTCATCCACGTGCTTTCATTTTCATATATATGTGCCCAAACAAAATTATACAGAAAAATCATGCTTTTGGACTGGGTCGGTCAATCACATTATCCCAATGAAAAAAGAGGAGTATATGTATTAATAGTTATCAATAAGTTGCAGTGAGGAGCATACACAAGACAAATTGGTATCCGAGATAAATTTTGTGAAAAATTGATATCTGAGCTAACCCAGTTATTGCACCGTCAAATTTTCCTTAATATTGACGAAGAGGGTCCCGTGCGATGCACGTGACCACAGTTTTGACGCAACAAAAATACCCTTATGCAGTAAACAAATAGAACAGGCCCCTTTCTTTTTTCTTATTTCAATTAAGGTTTTGAAAGTTCAATTTCAATGAATTCTCTCCACCACGAGCTGCAATTTTCGTTCTCCCACCTCCAATCGATGTCTTCAATGGCTTCTAGTAGTGGAAACTAACTTCAATTGCTTGGTTTTATGGTGTTAGGGTACTGGGTTTGTCCGATCAAATTGTGTAGGGGGAATTTATGTTCTACAACTTTAGATCATGTTCAGTACCAATTGTCTCAGGTACTATTGGCAAAAAAATAATAATATTCTCAGGCACTTAGTTTACACATAATGGTTTTCATATATGCAGTTCCATCATGAAAGATTCTGTTGTTGCTGCTGCAAATGTTGTGTACCAGAATAGGTGTACCGGATTAGAACAATTAAACATAATTTGTTTACTGCTTTGCAACAACTATACACACTCAGGTACTACATTGCAACACTCCTAAAAATGACATATACCGCAATGAAACATTTAACATAGTTCATATACCAACTTGAAATAGCTTAACATAAAACTCAATTGAATTTAAATTGCAGGAATTGAAAACTGCAGGATTGAAGAATTACCTCCCTTAATGCACATTTGCCTATAATTGTCAACAACTTGAAATCATCTACCCCCATTCTATGCCTTTGAAGGCACATATACTCGGTCTCCTTCTTCTCCAAGTACTTGAAAAGATTGTACTAATCTTCCTCGGACATAATATATCGTCTGCATAATTCATTGGAAACCCTCTTCTTTTACCCAAAATTCAAATTCAATACATGTCGATTCGTGTGTCTAATTTAGAGTCAAAGCACGAAGAGAAAGGCTTTCATCTTCAAAATTATTTGTGATGTAATCAAGATTCAAATTTACTTCATGAATGGATTCAAGATTCATTAGTGAAAGAAATCGAAATAAAAAAAGTAGTTTTCCACAAGTGCCAGAGGTTTTAATCACAACAATTAGTCAAGAACCACGTTTTCTTTAATTTAGTGTGGTCATGGAACTACTAGAAGCCATTTAACATCAGCTGGATGTGGGAAACTGAAAATTGCAGCTCATGGTAGAGAGAATTCACTGAAATTGAACTTGCAAAACTCTAACTGGAATGAGGAAAAAGAAAATTGTCTGATTCTATTTTTTTTATTGCATAAGAGTATTTTTTTTCGTTAGGCCAAAATTGGTCACGTGCATCGCACGTGACCCTTTTCATCAATAACTAACGAAAAATTTGACGTTGCAACACCTGAGTTAGCTCAGGTACCCATGTCACTAAATTTAGTTCGGGTACCAATTCGTCTTGGGCTGTTAGCCCTGGTACCAATTTGGACATAATCCCTTTACCGTGTAAAACTAGCGGCTGAGACGACTTATAACATACTTACCTGGATGGACTCAATGGGCGAACACGAAGGCTCACATGTTAGGTTAGTGACCTCTATTGCACTTTTGAGGGTGCCAACTTAAAATCTGTCCAGGTGACAGTATACGTCATAATTTGTGATAATGGGGGTTCGCGTTCGCGCAACCCTATCAATTTTCAGTATAATTAATAAATATTTACTGACTGGTTTATAGGTTTATAATCAAATTGTTATTTAAACTTTGATTGATTTATAAATATTACTTGAGCTTTAATTTTTTTTTTAATTAGCTACTTAAACTTTCAAATTTTTTTTTTTCACTTTTTTTTCAAATGGACAAAAACTGAATACGTTTTCGCCAGGTCTTTTCATGTGTATCCAATATGGATTCATTTATAAATTGAAGAAATGAAACAAAATACATTCAATTGGATGCGATGTTTTTCATATGTACCCAAAATGGATTCAGATATAATTGAAATAATTGTAGCAAAATACCTTCAATTGAATGCTCAATTGAATGACAACGTTCGTTATAATACTTTCAGTTTGTATTTGAATTTATTCCTGGTACATATGAAAAGACTACGCGTGGGGGAAACATGCTCCTTTTTTGTCCAATTTGACGAGAATTGAAACTGAAGTAGCAATTTGCTCGGAAATTAAAAATTCGGGTAACTAATTTTAAAACGTTAAAAATCCAGGTAGCAATCTGTAAACTGATCAAAGTTCACGTAGCAATTTGGTTACTAACCCTTGATTTATTGATGGAAAAAGCGAAAAGCTAACACAGTTTAATTCAAAATTATTTATTTTTTATATTATTTTAATAAGGTTATTGGTCTTCTGGTACAACTTCTATTTTTTTTAATATACTTTGGTGCGATATGTTTGGTACTTGTACACTTTTGGTGCATTTGTTAGTCAATTGGTAATGTTGATCGTTAAATAGTCACGTGATTTGCACATGACTAGCCCTAAATTTTTAGTTTATTCAGTTTAATCATCAAGTTTATATCACAAACTTTTTTTTTTGTATAATTTAGTCCATAAAATTGTTCCAATCGAACTCTTGGCTCGATTGACCTAGCACAAGTCGAGCTTAGGGCTAGGTCCGGCCATGGTTAGGATCACCTGATCTAGTCGACCCTAACCATGTTCAGACCTAGTGCTCGACCTGAAGTAGGACAATTGAGACAAAATTGAGTGGATTTGACATAATTTTTTGGGTAGAACGCCAAGATCAACCTGCAAGAAGTAACACATGAAAACGAATAGGAATAACATATTCATGGTGGTTGATCGGTTAACAAAGTATAGTTATTTCATGGCGCTCGCCCAACCCTACTCGGCTTCTACGGTTACTCAAGTTTATAAGCTACATGGGCTACTGAGCAACATCGTGAGTGGCTGGGATCAGATCTTTGTGAGTTCATTTTGGCAATAATTATTCAAGCAACTTGGAGTCTCGTTGTGCACTTCATCCACGTACTACCTACAAATCGTTGGCCAAATTAAGGTAGTTAATCATTGCCTCGAGACATACTTGAGGTGTACGACAGGTGAGAGATCAATTTTTTGGACATAGTGTCTCCCTTGGCCGAATGGTGGTATAACACATCATTTCCCTCAACCATCAAGATGATACTGTTCGAAACTTTATATGGATTCACCCCATCCTTCACGTGTCATACTTTCCAAAGATTTAAAGGTAGAGATAGTTGACCACAAGTTACATGACCGAGAGAAAAATGCTATGATGCTGAAATTTCTCATGGGCACAAAAGCGTATGAAGCAAGTGAAAAATCAGAAGCGATCGGATTGGGATTTAAGGTTGGAGATTTGGTCTTCCTCAAGTTATACTTATATGCGCAAGACTCTACAAAGAAGCAAGGTATGCAAAAAAACTACAAGCTGGTTACTTTTGTCCTCCTTTCAAACTCTTGTAAAAGGTGGGACCCGTGGTATATCACTTGGATCTTTCCGACACATCGTTCATTCACCCGACAATACACGTATTGTAATTGAAGCTAGCTCGCGGGGAGTTGGGAAATACCACACCGCTACCAAAGGAGTTTACCCGCACAACCGATCATGTTCTACACTTGGTCCTTGCTCGGAAGATGGTGCGTTGCGGTAACAAGACCGCAACAAAGCTCTTGATCCAATGGTGGTCGAACCAACGATGAGGCAACATGGGAAATCATAGACACCTTGAGGTGGAGGATCTAGACTTCGACATTGATGATAAGGTCTATTTTTAAGGGGGATGGAATGTTACTTGCCAAATAATTAGTGGTATTTGGGAACCATTCCATTAGTCAACCCGAACCCGCCCGAATAATCCAAAACCCAAGGTTGTCGGTATTTTCTTATATTTTTGGGTTAAGAACCTATGAAAGGTCTGAACTATCACCCATGTTAACGGGAGAGGTCTGAAATTTAAAAAGTTAATAACAGAGGTCTGAATTTTCTGTTTTGTTGATAACAACGGTATCCGTTAGTTTTTTCCGTTAAAACTAATGGAAGTTGGTCACATGCTTGACATGTGACCGGAAATAAAATAAATTTCCAAAAATGCCCTTCTATCAAGTGTGCCCCTCACATGCTTGGAGTGAAAAGACCAAAATGCCCTTGAAGCCACCACGGTACTCCGGCGACCACCAATCGTACTCCGACGACCACCACCGTACTCCGGCGACCACCACCAAGGCTCCGATTGGGCCAAAATCGGAGCCACCGGCCCCGATTGGGCTCCGGTCGGAGCCACCGGCCCCGATTGAGCTCCGATCGGAGCCACCGGCCCCGATTGGACTCCGATCGGAGCCACAGAGCTCCAGATCGGAGCTCTGTGGCTCCGATCAGATTTTTTGCCCCGATCGGAGCTTTTTTTCTGAGGTGGTGGTGGCCGGAGTCAGGTGGCGGTGGCCGGAGTTGGGTGGTTTTAATTTGACTTTAGGGGTAAATTTGTCATTTCACATTTCCTTAAATAAGATATTAAATAAAACAAAATATTAAAGGGGCAAAAATGTCATTTCACACAATTCTGTTAAATTTAACCCTAAAAATGGACGGAAAACCTCAAATCAACAAAATTGAAATTTCAGACCTCTGTAATTAACTTTTTAAATTTCAGACCTCTCCCGTTAACATGGGTGATAGTTCAGACCTTTTATAGGTTCTCAACCCTATATTTTTCGACCGAACCCAAACCCGAGCCCAAAAATCCGAACTTTAGTGGACGGAAATTATTCTTCGAAATTCATGAACGAATCCGCTCGCTTCCAGGGATGGAAAATAGAGATTTGAGAAGCACGATTTTCCCCCTCTCGTTGGCGTTTTGAAATTTCAAAATTTTCCACTCCGTGACAAAAACCGAACTCCCTACCAAACTTATGAACCATTGAAATTCGAACCTTCAAGCTATTTAAAGTTTAAACCCCTCCACCCACCTCCACCTTCACCTTGTTCTTAACGCTAACCCTAGCCCTAACTCTCTCTGCTCTGCAAATCGAAAAATCTAGATTTCCCTCCCCTCTTGCTAGGCCGCGAAAATGAGAGAGATCATTCACATTCAGGGCGGCCAATGCGGTAACCAAATCGGAGCCAAATTTTGGGAAGTGGTGTGCGCCGAGCACGGGATCGATTCCACTGGGAAATATCAGGGCGACTTGGATCTACAACTGGAGCGAGTGAATGTGTACTACAACGAAGCCAGCTGCGGTAGGTATGTTCCTCGTGCAGTGCTCATGGATCTTGAGCCTGGTACCATGGACAGTCTGCGGACGGGACCGTACGGCCAGATCTTCAGGCCGGACAACTTCGTCTTTGGTCAGTCTGGTGCGGGGAATAACTGGGCAAAAGGTCACTATACTGAAGGCGCTGAGTTGATTGACTCGGTTCTTGATGTTGTAAGGAAGGAGGCAGAGAACTGCGACTGCTTGCAGGGTACCTATTCATCATCTCTCTCTCTCTGGTCTTTGATTATTAGGGTTTCGCTATTCCTAATCGAGTGATAACGTCTTAGTTTATAACATATTGTTGGAATGTGGATATGGATCGACAGTAATGGATTTAGATTCATGATTATCTCTCTGTTCTGCAGGTTACCAAGTTTGCCACTCTCTCGGTGGGGGAACAGGTTCTGGAATGGGGACATTGCTGATCTCAAAGATCAGGGAAGAGTACCCTGACAGAATGATGCTTACTTTCTCTGTGTTCCCTTCGCCTAAGGTTTCAGATACAGTTGTTGAGCCTTACAACGCCACTCTCTCCGTTCACCAACTGGTGGAAAACGCCGATGAGTGTATGGTTCTGGATAATGAGGCCCTGTATGACATTTGTTTCCGAACACTCAAGCTCACTACTCCTAGCTGTAAGTGTTCTTTTACAACCTCATCCTATTGTTGAAGAATTGGAATAACATCTCTATAACTGTAATGATCTTCAACCTGATGGACTTTGATATTATTGCTAGATTAGATTAGTTGTGCCATGAGCTTTATTATTTGACTTCAATGTAAATTGTGAAACCCAAACCCAGTCTGAATTTGTCCTGTCTGATTGAGAACTTTTAAGCAAATCGGTGGTGGATGTTGTGAATGATTTGGGTCAAGAGCACTATATATTTAGGTCTTTGCTTCGGATGAGAGCATTTCTGCAGAGAGATAGAGAGGGCTCTTGTTTCAGTAGCTTAGGGTTGCATTTTGTTGCTTTAGTTAAGAGGCATTTCTTGTTGAAATTGTACAATGTGATCTTTTGACTAACTAGAGAAATGTTTTTACAGTTGGAGATCTAAACCATCTGATATCTGCAACCATGTCTGGAGTCACCTGCTGCCTAAGGTTCCCGGGGCAACTGAACTCCGACCTAAGAAAGCTAGCCGTGAACCTAATCCCCTTCCCTCGCCTCCACTTCTTCATGGTAGGGTTTGCTCCCCTAACCTCCAGAGGGTCCCAGCAGTACCGATCCCTGACAGTCCCAGAGCTGACACAACAAATGTGGGATTCAAAGAACATGATGTGCGCAGCTGACCCAAGGCACGGTCGGTACCTCACAGCATCAGCCATGTTCAGAGGCAAAATGAGCACGAAGGAAGTGGACGAGCAGATGCTGAACGTGCAGAACAAGAACTCATCCTACTTCGTGGAGTGGATTCCAAACAATGTGAAATCAACTGTGTGTGACATCCCACCAACTGGGCTGAAAATGTCATCTACCTTCATAGGGAACTCGACATCGATCCAGGAAATGTTCAGGAGAGTGAGCGAGCAGTTCACAGCCATGTTCAGGAGGAAGGCTTTCTTGCATTGGTACACTGGAGAAGGAATGGACGAGATGGAATTCACGGAGGCAGAGAGCAACATGAATGATCTGGTATCGGAGTATCAGCAGTACCAGGATGCAACTGCTGATGAGGAAGAGTACGAGGAAGAAGAGGAGGATCAGTACCAGGACTAACAACATCCAGTTGCTGGTTTTGAATTGTGTATTGCTGTGATGGATATTGTCGTTTCAGATAGTGTTTGAATCCTGTTTAGTAGATGTTCTTCTATTTCAGTTTGTGCTCGGAATTGGGATCATGAATTTTATCGGAACAATAGAGTAGTTTGTCGTAGATGTGCCTCTGAAAAGCTATGACATATTTGATCAGATCCGTTGGGCACAAAGTCGAAAGTATTGATTAGCCATTTCCCAAGGAAATGATTTTTAATCCGATAATAGGAATTTAAATTTGGGACTTCGGAGCCTTGTTGATATTAGGAAAGAAATACCAACTTTTATGAGTAATCTCGAAATCTTTATGAGCATTCAAAATGGATGACAGCCCACTCCAAATTAAAGTTGCAGAATTGGCTGTTGAGTTAGCCATGACTAGGAAAAACAATTATGAAAACCTGTCCTGATAGAAAAACTGGGCCCGGTTTAAAAATTTCCGCTTGAAAATACGGGCTTTGAGATGAAAACCCCATTTGTATTGAACTCGTCCGAACTATAATTGATACTACCACATGTTTTTGTTCAAGATTGAGCTAGGCCCAAAAAAAAACTAGGCCCATGCGTTACTTTATTTAGCAAAAAGAGAGTACATTACGACACTATATGTATGTTTGGAAGATCTGGTTTGATTCTGGCCATGTATATGCTTATCTTGGCTGTAATTCTTCATAGGTTCGACTATATTAGGTAGATTGAAACATAAAGCTTCTGTCCCGAAAAAGAAAAAGAAAAGTGAGAAGAACGTCATAAGTCTCTATTGAAGTTGATCCCCTACCAATTTGACTATGACTCCTCAAGTACTGAAACAATGTTCATCATGTAAGCAACTCGACTTGTTAGCATCCTGGAATTAGCATTGCAAATCTAGATGAAACTTGGCTTATCAATAATAGATGAAACATCTTTCTATTAGGTAGTGTAGAGAGACTATTAGATAGTGTGAATCATATTAAAAAGTTTCTCACTTTGCATAATTTTCTTACTAATAAATATTATGCTATAATACTTGTTATAATTGGTCTAACCCGAACCCGTCCGAAATATTTGAAACCCGAGGTTGGTCTAGGTTTTCTCATATTTTTCCGACCGAGCCCGAAACCGAGTCTAAGAACCCAAACTTTGGTGGACGGGATTTATTCTTCAAAATTTTCGACCGAACCCGCCCGCGCCCACACATACTAGTAAGGCATGACCAGTTTGACCAATTCAATTTTTTATTATTTTTTTAAAAATGAATATGTTTTAATAAAATAGAATTAAATAAAATTGATTTAGTACCGAATGAATTTAATTTTAGTGATATTAAATTGTGTGTTCTAAGATAGTAATGAAATAATTTTCTAATTAATAAGTTGATGACTAATTTCAAAATATTTTCCCATTTTGGATTCCATTAATTAAAGCTTATGTGTTATAAGTTATAACTGCTCTCTCGACTATACTAGGTTGTCGGTGATGCTATGTTAATGGGTCAGTGTATACGTTCTAATTTATAAACATGATATGCTCGCAACTGAACATAAAATCCAAACATTACGTAACAAGATGAGGCCTACGAACGCGAGACTCACACTACTATCTCATTCTTTTTTATGCTGAAAAAAAAAATTACTAGTAAATAATTTGATCCCTATATTTAATATACATATTCTTAAAATAAAATAAGGAAGAGAGAAAATATAAGACTAATAATTAAATTAAGAATATATTTCATCAAAAAAAAATAATTAAGAATATCCATATTTTCGACCAAAAACAATTAACATAACATACAGTCTGAGGGTTTTCTCTCTCTTGTCTCAACTCAACCCATAAACAGCGGATTTATCGTCTCCCACGAAATAGGTTCTTCTAGCTTTAGAGACGTCCGCCGCAGCTTGGTTGCAGACCCTATCTCAATCGGAGGACGACTTCGTCTTCTTCTTCGAAAATCTCTATTTTCTTCTTCTCCTTCCTTAACCCTATCGTTTCCGGTTCCATTTGCATTGGTCCCAACTGACGTTAACTGTTAACGGCAAAGAAACCAGCGTTCCCAGGTAAGGCTCGATTGACACGGCTAGTTTATTCGCTTCTCCGATATGTCTAAGCAAGGGCAGCAGGGGATAGAACCAGCGGTGCTGGACAATATTATAGAGAGGTTAGTGAGTTTCAAGAACACCAGGGCCTGCAAGCAGGTGCAGCTTGCAGAAACCGAGATCCGCCAGCTCTGCTTGACTGCTCGTGAGATATTTCTCCAGCAGCCCAATCTTCTTGAACTCGAGGCTCCAATCAAGATATGCGGTACGGATTCTTCCCTCTATCTGTCTCTATTGCTGTTTCCTTTGTGTTTGGAATATTTCTTTGTTTTGTGTTATACTCAAGATATGTTATTTTTGGGCACATGCTCAAGTTTCCATTTTTTTTAAATCCTTGGTAAGAAGAAGCTCGATTTGTTTGATTATGGAGTGTTTAATGAGACAATTTGCGGACAAGTAATCTTTAACGGAAGCATACAAATTGAAGTAGTGCTCAGAACAAAGTTTCAGCTTTATCTTAACTTCAATTCGTAAATTTTGATGTTGTGATGTTTCATATTGGCTTATTTTAAGTATTTTTCATACACGTAATTTTGATGATTTACGATTACGTGTGTTGTGGTTGTCTAGTAACAGCATGGTGATTTGTCTTACTCGTAAGTCAGTTAAGTTATAGTTTAGTAATGATGGGTCTTACACGGGAAATGATGTATAGATGTCAATAATTTTCAAATCGCAGACTGCAATGTGTTATTTATGTTTGGCGTGGCACTATTTGTTCATGCCAAGTATTAAGTTCACTTCTCATTTCTCAAGCAATTATGGTCCTTTTTTTCTTGTACTTAATGGTGCTTAATTTGTGTATATCAGTCTGTATAATGTGCTCATCCTAATTATTTGCAGGAGACATTCATGGACAATACTCTGATCTTCTCAGACTTTTTGAATATGGTGGATTCCCTCCAAGTGCTAATTATTTGTTTCTAGGAGATTATGTGGATCGTGGCAAGCAAAGTTTGGAAACAATTTGCTTGATGCTTGCATACAAGATCAAGTACCCAGAAAATTTCTTCCTTTTAAGAGGAAATCACGAATGTGCATCTATTAACCGCATATATGGATTCTATGATGAATGTAAACGCCGCTTCGGTGTGAAACTTTGGAGAACCTTCACTGATTGTTTCAACTGTCTACCCGTTGCTGCTCTCATTGATGAGAAGATACTTTGCATGCATGGTGGCCTTTCCCCTGAGTTACAGGACTTGGATTTAATAAGGAATCTTCAACGTCCAACTGATGTTCCAGACACAGGTCTTCTTTGTGATCTTCTTTGGTCAGATCCAGACAGAGATGTGAAAGGTTGGGGAATGAATGACCGAGGAGTATCTTATACATTTGGTTCTGATGCAGTTTCGGATTTTTTAGCGAAGCATGATATGGATCTCGTATGTCGTGCCCATCAGGTTAATGGCGTTACCTTCTGTGATTTTTGAGTAAAAAAATCTGGCTATTTATTAGATTGTGCTTTTGTTCTTCCAGGTTGTTGAAGATGGGTATGAGTTCTTTGCTGACAGGCAACTTGTAACAATATTCTCCGCACCTAACTACTGTGGCGAATTTGATAATGCTGGCGCAATGATGAGTGTTGATGAAAGCTTGATGTGCTCTTTCCAGATTCTAAAACCAGCAGATAAGAAAAATAAATTCCCCTGATCAGGTTACCATGCTTGCATATCTCTCCATGTTCTAGTGTAAGCTCTCTAATATTCACTTTATTGTTACTCGTAATTATAATTTGGATTGCCGGTTACTTTTGTCTTCTACGTGAATAGATCACTGGTTTGTATCGTAGAGTGTCTTCTTTGTGTTGTTGGTGATCTTGAATATTTCACAATACTGAAAATGATCCTTTTACCTTTTTTTAGGTGGATTGTATGGTGGTAAAATGTTTCCTTTTCTAGTGGAAAATGAGTACCTATTTGCATGGCTGTTTGTAATTTGCATTCAGGATCAGGCCCGCTTTGTTAGTATGTGTACGTTTACATGGTAGACACCATGCTTAAGAACAATTAGTAGTAAAAACAACTTAGATGTAGTGTGAAGGCAAAATATATGCACTACAAGAATAGTACAAAAGCATGGTATTTTTGCCTATTCCCTTTTCGACTCATTAGTTTTGAAGCATAAAATGGAACTTTTAACTTGCAGCTGATTATGGTTATAGCCTTATAGGCGGTTGATCAGCTCATATAGGTGGTTGTTACTTGACAGGAATGATAGTAACACAAAAGCATGGTATTTTTGCCTATTCCCTTTTCGACTCATTAGTTTTGAAGCATAAAATGGAACTTTTAACTTGCAGCTGATTATGGTTATAGCCTTATAGGCGGTTGATCAGCTCATATAGGTGGTTGTTACTTGACAGGAATGATAGTAACACTGAAGTTCACTGTTTTTCACATAAGAAAAATAAGCCAAAAAGGTTAACACAAATAAACCAATTGATCTACTCATATGACATGTTTATCCTTTATAGTTGGTCTCTTTGTATTCGATGAATTAGTGAACTTTCAGCTTTACTATATTTGATTGCTTTTGCTCAAGAGGCATGATCTTAAGGCTTACGTATACAAACTGGTGCCTGAATATCAGTCTAGGTAGCGAAATCTTGCTTGATGGGGGATTAGTTTTGTTCACAGGAAATAGTAATTGTCTTTTCTTGCAGTAAATATTTGACGAGTTTGTGGAAGTAAAGTTTGAACTTGTTCCTTTTTCTAGCAGCAAAAATCATCCCAAACAGTGTTCGTTTGCCGATTAACAGAGATTCATTAGTAGTTTTATCTGTTAACAGTTATTCATAAATGACTTGGCTTATAACTTCTATGCTTAAAATTATGAAAATAGTTTGAGGAACGGAAGAGCTTCTACATTGGCTTATTTTTCATTTTGAAGAGGAAACATGCGTTGATAGAGCTACTTAACCAGATATTCTGAGATTGTTTGTGGTTCTGTTAAGAACAAGAAGATTACACTTTATTGTTGTTTCCTGAAACCCTTTCTGCTCAATTTGAAACACGTCCTGGAGATAGTCTCTTCCCAAAAGATTTAAAAAGATGGTGCATACCTCACTGTTAAAATTCTTCTTTTATATTTGCAAATCGAATGAGCGGTTATTTTGTTTTTGTTTTTTTGGGGTGTCACTTATTAGAAACATCTTGCTTTGCATATCTCTAGCATTGTATCTCCATACAATGTTCCTAGAATTTGTGTTTCATTTTCTACATAAGTAGGGTCCGGGGCATAGATTGATTGCTTCTGCTAAAGATTACGGCTTTAGATTCGGTTCATCTGCAGTAGCAGTTTTTGAAGCATAATGATATTAATTTTAGGATTGCAGAGAATGTGTGGACTTGGTAGAGAGCATGGGAAGATGAAAGCTGCTGATATTTGCTCTCCTGTGTGTAAAGATGGGATCTTGATGAGGGAGGGAGAACACTGTTTGACTTGAGGAAATTGAATTTGAAACGTTTTTTTGTTTGTTTTCTAAATTTTGCCGGGTGAAGAGAGCAGCAGCAGCAATAGCAATATTATTGTTAATTGTAAATGGTGATTGAACCTTTAGTAGGATCAGCAATACTTGAGAAATACGATTTTATGACACGGAGAGGGGCGGTACACTAAAGATATTATTTTGATGATTGTAGTAGAAATCCACAACTGAGGGTCAGTGGTGGTGTTATATTCTCTAGTATTTGTACTGTCTAACACTATAATATTAGATGTATTTGCTAATTAGTCTTTTCAAGTGTCTTGTGTTTCTTTTGGCTTAATATAGGTTCAATGTTAAGATATGTTTGGAATTTGGATTATTTAATCTAATGTTATAATAAGTTTTTTTGTTTTTTTTGGTTCTATATATGTTTTGAAAATGTTGTCCAATAGTGCATTCATCAGTCTTTCCTCAACTTTTTTAAAGGGTTAAGAACCTGTAAACAATAGAAGGTTTGCTCAATGTTTAAATTTGGTGCTTGAAGTTTGAAATGTTAAAATTAGTAGTCTTATGTTTCATTTTTGTTGAAATTTAGCGTCTCCGTGCGTCTTTTAATCTCTCTTCAATCATTTCATCATTTCACTCACCCGCTTAAAATCCATACCTATTTACTTTTCATAAAATCGTCAAGTTTGCCCCAAAACTTGAACTTGGTAAAAAAAAGTTTCCAGTAGAGTAGTGTGAAGCAATTTTTCTAATGACAACGGAGCGAGATTTACTTGCGCAGATGTTACCAGCTTCTTAGGTGAGGGTGGGAATGTGCATGGAAGCTCAAATTTGATAAGTACTCTCTATTTTAACATTTGAAACTTCAGAGACCAAATTTTAATATTAACAGTCCGAAACGTGACGTGTCTAATTAAGCCGATATTCCATGTTGATTTGAGCATGATAAATAATAAATCCGCTAGCACTCGAGGCGGTAATTAACTGTCTCATAAGTTCGAACTTAAATGTAGTTACCGGGAGTTGAACTAGTGCGCTTTGATAACCATTCGCGCCTTAACCAACTGTCTCATAAGCTCAAACTTGTGAGTGAAGGCGTCGAACACGTTCTTATTTATACTTTAACACTTAAATCACAACCTCAACCGATGTTCAGGACTGGGCCAGGCCAGGGGCAGGCACCATCGTCATCACATGGTCGTATCTTCACAACTACAACCCGGTCAATGTTTTAAGTCTTGACTTGGGTGCAACTGTTATCATGCAACATCTTTTTTTTGGTAGAATGATGAAATACAAACTAGAAACAAAAGGTTGTGCATAAGACAAATTCAGAACAACCAGCGTACCTAACTAAGGACAAATTGTCCTAATCAAACGGGATTCACAAATCTCAATCATGTCTTTAAAAGTACAAATCTGAACCTCACGAGGAGGGACACTATGAATAATGAAACTAGGCTGTTGATTGACCCAATCCTAACCATGACATCCGCGGCCGAGTTAGCTTCCTGATAGACATGCCTAAACTTGTATCTGCTAAATTGGAGTAAAAGATTCCTGCAATCTGAAATTATAGGCATGAGTTTCAAGTTAGCATCAACAATATCAGAAATGAGTTTATGAGCAACCAAAGCATCAGTTTCAATGTGTAATGACTTGATCTCCAGCTGGAGAGCAAGTGAAAGACCATCACGAATTGCCCAAAATTCTGCAAGCAGACTATTAGTAGTGCCCAGGTTACGAGAAAATCATGAGATCCAGTTCCCATTCTTGTCACGGATGACACCTCCAGCTCCAGCTTTCCCCGGGTTCCCATGAGACGCCACATCCGTGTTGAGTTTTTCCCACCCATGTTCAGGAGGAGCCCACTTGACATGTATGGTCGTACAAGGTGTTGTCGCTACCTTCTTATCCATGTCATCTTGGTAGCACCTAGCTTGCATAAAATAGACAATAAGCACATCATTAGTAGCGGGTGCTACCCGAAAGATAAAAGATTTCCTACTTTTCCAAATGTTCCAAAGACAATAACAGAAAAAAGTTCTCCAATACACGTCATGGACAAAAGTGTCATTTAGCGTGCAATTGAATTTAATCCATTCTCCCAAAGGAAGGTTGAATGAAGCCAATGCGATAAGTAGGATATGGGCAATTGTCCCAAGTCCTCTTAGCGGGTTCACACACACGAAAAATATGATCAACATCCTCGATGTCTCTAGAGCAAACCTGACAGATGAGGGAAATGTTGCACCTCTTGTGGTTAAGTAGTAAAGCGGTGGCAAGTCTACCTCTAAAACTAAGCCAAACGAAGTAATGAATTCGGGGCACTATAGCAGTTTCCCAAATCCAATTCCACGAAGAGCCATAAGAAGAGATCTCCCAACCAGAAAGAGCTTCATATGCAGAAGAATTAGAGAAAGCTCCTATGTGAACTTTTCCAGATTAGAGAATCCTGCATAGCTCCAGTTATGTTACCTGGGATGCTCTTAATAGCATCAATGATCTCAGCAGGAAGATAAATAGAAATGGACTCCAAATTCCATAGTCCGTTTTGAAAAATGTCTCCGACACTCATGGAGAGTTCATGTTCAAGGAGAGGACCCGACACAACTGATCTCAAGGGATTGCTCCCCAACCGGGTATCATTCCAAAGACTGATAGAGTTGCCATTGGCAACCGACCAACCCAACCCGAGTTGGAGGGTATTAAAACCCTCTTGAATAGCTTTCCAATTACAAGGTGTTCGGCTGGAATGGGGATTTTGTTGCTTAGCAAATATATTATTTAGCAAATTTGACCACGGTGCATCCACATTTCTAAGTCTCCAGGCCAATCCTCCAAGAAGGGCCTTATTCCCCATCTCAGAGGATTTGATGCCTAAGCCCCCCAAAGAAACAGGTTTCAAAATCTCTTCCCAATTAACCAACTGCATTCTTTTCTTTTAATATGTACTACCCCACATAAAATTCTTGTTCAACTTATCCAGGTCCTTACATGTTTTTTTTGGCAGCATGGCAACGAGGTGGTGGACGTCTAACCTCTCACACCAACTAACTATAATTAGTTAAGTAAACTCAGACTTAACCACAGGTAAGTCTGGTAGTTCAAAAGTAGTCCATTGACCGATTCATTGTAAATGAGCCGGTTCAATACAATTTATGATACATTTCTATTCTGATTTTTCTACCCGTCTCTGACTTAAATTTCAGAAGGAATCACCAGACTAACTCCAGTTCATCCTTTTGTGCAGGTTCAGACGCGTAATGATCAAGCTCAAATTTGCATTCCTGACTCTAGGATCGAACATACATATTCATAAAATCAAGTAAGCAGTCGTTCCATAGTAGTATTACTGTATTTATTAGTGACGATAATCAAACAGTCAAAGATCATAACAATTTAATTAAGCAAGTAATCAGTAGACTCATTGCCATACACAAATGCAACCATCCCTCACAGTTCATGACGGTGCAATTTATATATACTAGAAGCAGAAACCATGAGATATATGAGCTTAATTATTCATCTACGTAAATAGTTTCCTGCTGGAATAGCCCTCCGAACACCTTCCTAATCTCCCTTTTCGGCTCTTCCTTATTAGCAGCAGCCGCACTAGGTTTTGGCTTCTGCCTCGCCTTCGGCTCCTCCACTTCCTTCTTCTTCTGCTTAAACGATAACCCTTTTGGAAACGGTGATGATTTGACGACAGCCTTGTTCGGCTGGAGGCTTCGAGCCTTGGCTTGGCCTCTCACGGTGGCTATCTGCACCTTGCTGGGTACCTCATCATCCTCTACAAGAAATTTAGTTATCTGTGAGAGGCCACTCGCAATTTCTCTTACAAATATAATATTGAAAGAATTTTTTAAAGGGTTACTAACCAAAATTACTACCCGAATTTTGATCAATTTACAAATTACTATCTAAACTTTAATTTTTAAAAATTAGCTACATAAACTTTCAATAATTGCCACGTCATTTACAATTCGTCAAATTTGACAGAAAATGAGCATGTTCACGTTTAGTCTTTTTAAGTGTACCAAAGATGGTTTAAACATACATCGGAAGTAGGGTTAAGAACCTATAAACTGCCTGAGGTTTGCCCTATGTGAGATCTTGGTGTCTGAAGTTTAAATTGTTGATATTGGCTGTCTGAAGTTTCAACTTTGTTGAAATTTGGTTTTCCGTCCATTTTTTTTGTCAAATTTGACATAATTTTGTGAAAAGTCGAAATTACCCCTGATAATTTTATGTTTACTCCAGCCGGCCACCACCCAACTAGGGGCAAATTTGGGATTTATTTTTTATTGGGTCATGTGACAAGCACATGACCAAATTCTGTCAATTTTAATAGCAAATTTGGACGGAGACATCAAATTTCAACAAAGTTGAAACTTCAGACAGCCAATATCAACAATTTAAACTTCAGACACCAAGATCTCACATAGGGCAAACTTCAGACAGTTTATAGATTCTTAACCCTCGGAAGTATTGTAATGAAACACCTTCAATTAGATACTCAATTGAAATGTATTGTTCGAATTAGTCAGAAGTCCAATTGAGCATCCAATTAAAGGTATTTTGTTGTAGTACTTTCAATTTATATATATTTGAATCAAACGTAACTACACATGAAAAGACCCCATGTAGCAGAAATATGCTCATTTTTTGTCCAATTTGAAGGGACTTGAAACTGAGGTAGCAGCTTGCTCTAAAATTAAAAGTTTAGGTAGCTATTTTAAAATTTAAAGTTCAGATAGTGATTTGTAAATTTTACAAAGTTCGGGTAGTAATTTGATTATTAATCATTTTTCAAAGAGGTCTATGTTCAATAAAAATAGTTCACTAGAAATATTTTAAAAAAGTTGATTTTTTTTTACAAATATTTACAATAATTTTTTCTTAAAATTCTTATAAATTCAAAGGAATAAATCCTTTATTTATTTAAAAATAAAATTGAATTCTTGTATTACCGACGATCAAGCTCTTGTATCGTTGTTAGAGTTAATCTGATTATGTTATTATAACACTTTTACGACGACCACTCATACGCGCATAGTGCAGACAAATATCTAATTTCTTCTAAAATTAACTGATATAGAATTTAGGGTTGATCACCTGAAGACGACGGCAGCCGCACTGCGCTTCTGAATTGGGAGCCGAGCTTCTCGAATGACAAACCGGTTCGGAAGTCGTTGGCCTTGTTAAAGATGTTCTCGACGGAGACTCCGGCAGCTTCGGCCTTCTGGCGAGCTTCTTGAGCTAGGGTTGCTGCAGTTGCTTCCTTCTGGGAGAGCTTCTTCACCTCTTCCTGCAGCTCCTTAGCTGCTTCCTCGGCTTCCTGTGCTTTCTCTGCAGCTAGGAGAGCTTCTTCCGCAGCTTTCTCCTTTGCAAGTGTTTCTGCGTAGGCCTTTCTTCTCCCATCTTCAGGGATAGCACTACAAAATTACGTACATATTATAGGGTTAATTATATAGCTCTGAAATATGATGAACACAGTTAACTTCAAGGAAGAAGAAACTACCTAAAAAGCTCATCCGTGGACTTTGAAGGAGCTGATGGATCCGTATACACTTCCACAACCTTAACAAAATAATACATACATGTTTATTGTTTACTTGAGAGTAAAGTAAGTAATAAAAATTAAGTTCAAGAATCCAAAAATAGTGTAAAATATATATTGTAATTTGGTGTCTCTACTTTTTTTTTTTTGTTAGGTTTGAAATCTGAAGTATCACGGTGGTTACTTTTTCACTTTTTTCTCTTAAAATTAACAAAACAAAAACATGTTTTTTAAGCATTTAAGAAGCCTAAACTATAAGTAACAAATTGTATACTTCGAAAAAAATAGAAATTAACACATTTTGTTACTTAAAAATACTTATTTTAACGCCAAATTAAACCAAAAAGTGGAAAGAAATAAATATGATACTCATGATATCGAACCACAAAAAAACTGAATACAAAATTGCAACATAACATGTACTTCATACCTACTAATGAGCTGAACTTTGGATTTTGTATAATTTGATAGTTAAACTTTTTGGACAAATTGCAAGCTGAGCATATGTAGAATTGTAATTTGCTAACTACAACTTTTTTAGACAAATTGCAAGATAAACTTACACAGAGATTAATTTACTAGTTACGTCTAATTTTCTATTAAATAATGACGAAAAATGAATGTGCTCATTTTATATCATTGAAATTCAGTTAAAAGATACTGTTAGCTCTTTCCTTCTATTGGTAAAAAAAAATTAGTCAATTTGAGTTCCGTCTTTTATCAGTATAAATTAGACGGAGTTTACAATATAATTTTGAATTGGCATAAAACTCTAGAACAAAGATCTAGAAGAGCTCACCTTATTTTCCGCTACGGCGGTGTTAGAGAAAACATCTGCCACTAGATCTGCTATCCGAGACTTGGCAACCTACAAAATCATAATTTAACCCAACAACAATAAACCATCAATAAACACAAAATGGGAAAGGACATATAATAAGATTAAATATATATATAACATTTTAAAAAAAGTTTAAAAAAATAAGAAATCAATTTATAGTCGTGAAGAAACGGAATAAAAAAATCTACTGCATTCATACATGATGATCCATTACATTACTTTGTAGTCGTTTTCACCGCCGCGACTTCCCTCAGCCGCCACGACAAGCCTGTAGCTGCTCTCCGGCGCGTAATCCTCGGTGAGACTGGTCTTGATGAGTGTGTAGCTGATGTCCACCTCAGCGATCTTCTGCAGAAACTCGGCGACGGAGAGCGGCTGAGTTTTTGAGAATAGGTTGTTGAAGAAGGAGGATATTCCGTCGAGCACGTTGTAGGTGGACGAGGGCCCACTGCTGCCGTCGTATACAATTGCCACGTGGCTCACTTCGGCTAGCTTGGCCGCCTCGACGACTAGGAGAGCGTCCGATGTGGTGACTTCTGTGGCGGCGTTGTACTCGGCTGGGCCCACCGTCACCACGACTTTGCTTGCGTTGCCGATTGCCTTGGCGATGGATTTGGCATCGTCGGTCCCACATTCCACTGCGTTGAGTCGCTTTAGCTCTTCCTTTGATATGAACTGCAACGTCCAAGATAGAAACTTTGTTATGAACCAAAATTGAACTATATGTAACAGAAATTAGAAAGTAAATGTAAAATTCCAAAAAACCCATTTAAGAAAAAATAATAAAATTTTAAAGTCAAAATCACACATTCACCCAATATTAAAGAGAAGTTATTTCTTCATCAAAAAAAAAAAAGAGAAGTTATTTCTGATGTCTTAATCTAATCTGTAAATGATAATTGTATATTTACTAGTCATTTTTTTTGCCAATATTTACTAGTCATGAAATTGTGCATTATTATATAATAATTTATTAGGTTAATAATTAAATTGTTATCTAAAATTATTTATACAAACTTTTAATTTCAAAGTAAATTGATAAATTCGTTATAGTGTTCATCAAATTTGACATAAATAAGCATATTTTTATTATGTTAAACCTTTTGTTTTACCCAATATATATTCAATTAGAAATTAAAAAAATGGTAGCAAAATATATCCAATTACACGCTTAATTGAAATATATTGTTCAAATTAGGTTGAGTCCAATAGAGTCTTCAATTGAAGAGAATTATTGTATATAACCATGGTAAAAGTGTCTTCTAGGTGTTGCCCTTTAGCCAATTAATACGTGACACGTGACATAAAATGACAGACACATGAACAATTGTCACCTATTGATTAGCTGAAGGGTAGCACCAATGAGTCACATGTTATCTCGGTTCTATGCAATAAATAACTTCTCTAATTTGAAGATATTTCGGTACAATATTTTTAATGTCATCTTGAGTACATATCTAAAGGCTCAATGTGGTCGGAAAATTCTCATTTTTATCCAGTTTGACAGAAATTGTTACAGTGTTAATAATTTGATCTAAAACTAAAAGTTCATGTAGTTAATTTCAAAAAGTTAAATTTCGGGTAATGTTTTGTAATTGATTCAAAATCAACCCGTAAATATGTATCAATAAAATATAATATTGTTTAATGATATTAATTTTTTAAACAAATAAAATGTTTAAAGGTTTTAAAATTGTGATTGATATCAGATGGCTAAATATTAGAAATTAAGATTACCTTGTAAGTTGCGGCTAGACGAGCAAGCTCCTGCGCGGCGGCAAGGTCAGGGACGCCAGCCCTAACAGCAAAGCCATCGCGGAGGAGCTTCTGGGCAATGCGGACGCCTGCCTGGCCGGTCGCACCGGCGACAAACACAGTGGTAGCGTCCTTCCTCCTGGTGTTTCCAAACGACAAGGAGGATCCGTTGTTCCTCACGGCGGGCACCAACGACTGGATGTCGGGGACTTTGCTGAGGTCGAATTTAAAAGGATTGAAGGCGGCGCCGGCAGCCGCTTTCGTAGAGCCGTCATCGGCTTCCGTCGATTTTCCGGCGCCGAAATTGGGGAATATCGGCGCGCCGCCCTTCTTTGCAAACACGGCGAACCTAGACTGTCTAACGGCGACGGTGGACACGTGGAGGGTGGTGGTCGGCCTGAGAAGGAAGGATTTGGAGGTGAGAGTCGGAGCCATTCGAACTTTTTCCCTCCCTCTTCTTCTTCCTTTGTGGATTAGTTTACTGAATAGAGAGCTACGGGCAACACAAAATTATGTCCGACGTGTATTATCCAAATGCGAGGGTATGTGTTCATTGGCGAATGGTAACGTGCCACGTACACACAAGGATTATCCTAGTCAGCAATAAAAATAGAAATAGATAAAAATGTGAAATGTTACGAGGAGGGCAGAGAGAGTGTGGCCCGCTCCATCTAATCTAATGGAGTTTGTTGTAGAAAGTTGGAGACCACGCAAGCACTATCTATTTATCCATAAGGTGCGTTTGGATGGAACTAATGTGATATTACAAGTTATATAAGATAATAAGTAATATGAGCTACGTAATGTAATATGAAATTACAGTGTTTTGTCGTGCTGTAATGTGGAGTGTAATGTTAAATTACAATGTTTGGTTTGTGTTGTAACGTGATTTTATTATTAGTATATTAATCTATATGAAGTACATTATATCTTAATATGATAAGATTTAAAAGAATATATATTTTGACAATAACTAACTTCTTAAACTTTATAATCTGTGATTAATTTTATAATCATTTATAAATTCTAAAAACTAAACGTTTAAACTCATTACGCATAACTATTAAAGTTATATTAATTAAAACATTATATATAGTTTTATAAGATAATTTTCATAAAAGACGCAACGGAAACTTTACTCATTTTATATAAACATCATGTACATTATTATTTATTATAATAATGAGTTATGAAGTAGGTATAAAAATAAAAAGCTTAAAATAATAACAATATTATCACCGTAATAAACTATAAAGATAATATAAATTCTTATATCTATTTAATAATAATAATAAAATAATTGCACTCCGTAATGTTGAACGCAATCTCACATTACATCCGTTTTTTGATGTTATCTCACATTACGTTGATTAGAGTTTGGACGTAATCTCAGATTACGGTGGACATTACATTACAGTGCACATTACGTGGTTTGGCAAACCAAACAATGTAACGTTAATGTAATGTGAGACGTAATGTGAGATTACATCCCACATTAAATCATCCAAGCACCCCCCTTAGAGTAGAGAGTTTATATGGAATCGAAATCGGGCTTACATACTAAGTGTATTAGCAGGATATGATAGTTTTATTTTCGGGGGTGTATCAAAATAGTAATACTTCGGATCAATTGTAAGAGGTAAAGTAGATGGTGATAATCGAGCAGTATTTATTCGTGTCGTGTTAGCAGTGAAACACATGTCAAAATAACTCTCGTGTCAAAATACATCATCTCAAAACATGTCACTAGTTTTCCAAACACAGGAGCTGACACGGGCAGCTCCTCCGTCACACGAGACACAACACGAAAAGTATTACTTTTTTAGTCCAATACTTTTTACGAATGTTACAAAATAATTTCAAATCACACATTATTACATTTTGACAAATAAGTTGAAGTATTCCAATCATACAACAAAAAGTTCAAAAAGAAAACTACTTTTTTTTTTTTGCCAAAGGAATTCATTCAATAATAATGAAATAAAAGTCGATTACATTATGGCGGGATATATTCCCGATCCTTATTAATTAAATATAAAAGAGAGGGCAGAGGTTGCGAAACTCAATTATCAATACACGGCATCTTTCTGGATTGTATCGTGATCCAGTTTGCACATTCATTTGCTTTCTAGAGACGGCACACCATTTAACTTTGGGTACTTGGGAAGCTATGTGGAGGATATTCTCGATAAATGGGGTTATCGGCCAATGGACTTGGTAGGATTCTTTGGTAAGAGCCGAGATCACCTCTCTAGCATCCGACTCGACAATTACAATTACTTTGGGCCACTGTTCTTGGATAGCAAGTCGTAGGGCTTCGAGTACTGCAAGAGCCTCAAGTAACAAACTTCCATGTTGATCCATACGTCTATTAAGTCCTCCAACTACCGATCTTTCTGAGTTCCGAGCAATGACACATATAAAACCTGTTTTCAAGTTTCTTTTCACGATGCATCAACTTTGATCTTAATAAAATCAATCTCCGGGCTTTCCCATATTTAGATTTGGATATTCTCATCTCTTCGTGCAGCAAGTGCCGTACATGTGCCCATGGTTGCCCAAAATTCTTGGTGCTCTTTGATAGCTTGGGCCAACGTTCGATTTGGGTCGGGATTAACATTCGCAAACATAGCATTGCATCGCTCCTTCCATATATCCAAACATGTAGCCCGACCATCTGACCTCTTTTCCGTGTCTTGTCAGGTTGTACATATTTCGCAACATCCCAAAACATGTAGCAAAGCAATATTAAGGTCATTCAAAGAGTCAAAACTAGCATCGAATGTCGCTAGCCAGACAACTTCGTCCACGAGCATTCAGCTAGCATGTGGTCTATTGTCTCCACCTTTTCGCATAACGGATATGTCTCTGTTGTGTAACATCTCTTCGCCTTAGAGCAGCCTTGTCTGGCAACGCATTTGAATTCAGTCTCCAAAAGAAAGATCATACCTTGGGTATTATTGTTTTCATCGCCTAAAGTTCCTTCCACGTCGAGTGCGTGAGTGGCTGTTGGAGTTGACCCTCTGTAGGTTCTGCTGTAATGTCTCGATAGATCGCATTTACTTCAGCTTTTCCAGAGGCTTGGATGAATGCCAGATGATCGTGTCTCGATTCGGCTCGGTTCTGAGTGGGACCGCCATCCATAAGCACACCTATTCCCGCAAGGAGACTCGTCTAAGCCCAGTATGATCGACCACCCTTCTTAGCCATCACGAAATCGTTTCGACGGTCCTATAATCCTTTTATAATCCACTTCACATGGAATCCTAGCCTTCTCAAAACCGAAGTCCCATTCGATACGATCGTAGACCTTTTGCATGTCAACCTTTAAAACACATTCCTCAGTTTTTGTTTCCGACCGAGTTCGCAAAATACTTCGTGTGCGATAATAATATTATCCTGTATTAATATGCCTGCCACAAAAGCACTTTGGAAACAACGTGATAATATTCGAGAGATAAATCTTTAGCCTATTGGTTAAAACCTTTGAGATGGTTTTGTAAGTGAAATTACAAAGGCTAATAGGTCTAAAGTGATTCGGGCAAAACGGGTTATGAATTTTGGGATAAGCGCAATATCAGTGTAATAAATAGAGGGAGGTAGCATACCTGTAATGATGAAGGATCTTACCATGGTGAAGACGTCTTTATCCACAACACCCAATACTTTTGAAAGAAAATACCCGGAAAACCATCTAGTCTCGGTGCTTTGAGCCCAGTTGAAACCACCTAATCATAGTATCAAATTTGCCCATTGTTGCGATTAGGTGTCTCAAATTTAAATTGTTGTTAATACGTATTCAAATTTCAATTTGGTTACTTTTTGATTTTTCGTCTGTTTATGTTGTTACATTTGACGAATTTTTGTCAAGTACGAGTCAAGTGACCTGATCTTAACCGAAAATGCAGCCACAAGTTTTTATTTCCAATTTTTTCCATCTTGGATCCACACGATGCTCATGTGAGAAGGCAAAATGATAATAGAGTTTCTCATCACATGACACATATGTTGTTTGTAAACATGTGATTATTACTGTGTGATTATTACTGTATAATATACAATGGAGCTTCTCATTATATGACTGACAACAAAGCTTAGTTAACTAATATGGTAGTAAATCAATCTTCTCATTAAGTTGTCCATTTGCCAAATCAAACTTTGCCACCAATTACTCATTTTTGAAGTTTTTAAATAGTAATTCTTTATAACTACATAAAGTTTTATACACTCCAGAGTTTTACTATAATATCATATCAACTGACTAAATCTTCGTCTAAATATATGTCACTTTTTTTCTTTTTTTTTCTTCTTTCTGAAATGGTAATCTTTTAGGACCCCTCAAATGTGAAGATAGTGGAAATTGGTTATCTTCATAAAAAGTTTTACATATTGAAATCTATGGGTGATAAAACTAAAGACATGATGTAGTGAATGTGATGAGTTCCATTTCAAATAAGACATACACTGATATAGTTGATCTATCTCTTTGGCCTAAAAGACTAGGTCACATGTTTGTTACACATTTGAATGCTATATTTCATTTTGATTCGAAGCACAAAACATTATCAAGGATTGTAATGTTTGTCAATTGGCAAAACAAACATGTTTGCCATTTCCTATTAGTACTTCTCGAACCAAAATATTTTTTGCATTTTGATGCATTTGGATGTATGTGGTTCTTATAAAACACAAACTTATGATGGGTATTGACTAGTTTTGATTTTAGTCGCTCCACTTGACTTTATGTCATGAGAAGCAAAGAAAGAAGTGGTCTTACATGTTAAGAGTTTCATTGCAATGGTGAAGACCGAATTTGGTGTATTAATTTAGTGCTTCTGAAATGATAATTGTAATGAATTTTGCAATGGTTTAGTGAAAGAGTTATTGACTTATCTAGGTTTTTCACACAAAATCACTTATGCCTACACACCTCAACAAAATAGTGTTATGAAATGTAAGCATCGATCACTGATTTGTATTGCAAGGGCTTTTAAGTTTGAAGCTTGTTTACCTGATAGATTTTGGATCATTGTTTGTTCATTTCATGCTATCTCATCAATTTAATGTTATATGATGCCATTGAAAAAAAAAATTCCTTTTGAATTTCGGCATGTCACATCAAATACTTATACTCATTTTAATGTATTTGGGTGTCTCTATTATGCATCAGATGTTCACATCACAAATAAATTCAAACCACGATCTCATGCTTCAGTTTTTATGGGTTACTCTATCACTCAAAAATGGTACAGTCTACTAAGTATGTAAAATGAAAAAAAAAAAAAAAAATTGGTTAGCAGAGATGTTCTCTTCAAGGAGCACATCTTTCCCTGCAGGATACATAATAAGGCTACTGCAAAGTCTTTGTTTCCATTGCAGTTACCACAAACTTTTTTTTTTAATGATGAATTGAAAATTCTTATTGCTTCTCAACTACAATAAGATTTTTTTACCCTACTGAGATTGAATATATTGAAATAAGGCTTTACAACATGGTGATAGGGCATTAAATTAAATGAAGAGAATACTCAAATGAAGAATATATTATTTTAGATACTGATGAAGAGGAAGTTGCACAAGAAATGCAAATCTACCATCATTTGATTCCTCCTCTGGAAGTCCGTCATATTCTCCTTCTCAACGTTCTTTCACGAGTTTACGCAAATCAACTAAATAAATACAAAAGTCAATATACTATATTATGTCTTGTAATGTACTTTTTTATTCATTCATTTCATATGAATACTAGTATTTATTGGACTCTTGAAAAGGAGACGAAGCCACATACTTTTGCAAAAGCGACGAGAAGTAGCAAATGGATAGAAGTAATGCATGAGAATATAGATGCTCTTCAAACTATCACATATGGGAGTTAGCAGATCCATCCAAAGAGAATAAACCAATATACCAATTGACTGTAAATGAGTATATATAGTGAAGTATTATTCAGATGGATATATTGACATATATAGGGTTAATAACTAAAAAATTGTCCAAGGCTTACACTGTGTTAAAATTAAGTGTATGAAGTTTCAAATGTTAAATTGTAGTGTCCAAGATTTCAATTTTGTTAAAATGTGGTGTCTCGGTGTGATTACTTTAGAGAAGTCAATTCCGACGAAACCGATAGTCAAATTCGAGCTCCCATACACACTCATTTCTCGTCATCTTGCCGTGACCGTCACCTAAGAAGCTGGACACATCCGCGCAAGTAAATCTCGCTTCGTCGTCATTGGAAAATTGCTTCACACCACTCTTCTAGAAACTTTTTTTTAATGATCAATTTTTTGGTGAAATTTGACGATTTTATGAAAAGTAAAGAGTGATGGATTGTGAGTGGGTGAGTGGGTTGATGAAAATGATTGAATGGAGATGAAAAGGCGCGCAGAGATACCAAATTTCAACAAAAATGAAACTTGGGACAGTCAATTTTAACCTTCCAAACTCATACACCTAATTTTAACATAGGGTAAACCTTGGACAGTTTTTTAGTTATTAACCCTATAGAATATGGTTAGTTGCAAATGAATATACTCAATAAGAAGACATTGATTTTGAAGAAACTTTCTCACTAATGATGAAAATGGTGACAATTAGAATAATTCTTAGCATTGTAGCAAATAAGAATTGACATCTTTCACAAATGAATGTTAGTATTGCCTTTCTACATGGATATTTGGATGAAGAGGTGTACATGAAGATTGATACACTAAGAATTTTAAAGAAAAGAATTCACAAGGAAGGAAGGTATGTAAACTGCTCATGTCTCTTTATAGACTTAAGCAAACATAACGTCAGTGGAATGTTAAGTTGACTGCTTGCTTGGCAAGTAATTGTTACTCTTAGAGTTTATAAGATTATTTACTTTTTAGTAAAAAGGTGGGTTATCAACAAGTGCATATGCTTGTATATGTATGTATTTTGACATTCCGATCACATGATCTTGCATTGCACTGGTTGATAAGTTGAAATGAATACTGAAGCAGCATTTGAAATTTAGAGATCTTGAAAATCTAAGATATTTCTTGGTTTCAGAGATATATCAATCAAATAAAGAAATATTTCTCAATCAAAGGAAGCATTACATTGAGCTTATTATTGATGCAAATTGCTAAAATGAAAGGCAACTCATACTCCTTTGGAGCATTATAAATGACTAACTAATGCAGATTATGATAAGCTTTTTAGTCTAAACAAGCATGATACAAGGCTGGTAGATATTGAAGCATATAGAAGGATGATTGGAAAATAATTGTATCTCACCTTAAGAAGTCCAATATTACTTATCTTTTTCAACATCTCAGTCAGTTTGTTCATGCTCATAAACAGTCTCATATGACAATAATAATGGTGGTGATATAATATCTAAAATGATGTCCATGATTGGGCTTATTTTCCCTACCGATAACTCTTTAGATTCAATGATGGCATATTGCGATAGTGATTGAGAAACACACAATTTCTCTTTAGTACGTACTACATCAAGCTTTGTGAAGCAATGATATCTTGGAAATCTAAGAAGCATCATTATGTTTCTCAATCAAGTGTAAAAGTTGAGCATCGAAGTATGATAATCGTATTAAATGATATATGGTTACAGGAGTTATTAAAGGAACTGTGTTTTGAGTCGACAACACTAACTGGTCTCAAGTGTAGCAATAATGTTATCATTCAAATAATAGCTAATCTCATGTACCATGAAAGAACAAAGCAGATAGATTGTCATATTGTTCGAAATTCTTCAATATTAATAATTGATGCATAATATACAACTTTAAAAACACAGCTAGAATATTTACTGATTAAACCTTTGAGGAAACAACAACTTGCTCGATTGTTGTTAGAATACAGAGTTAAGAACATTTTCATCACTGCAATTGAAGAAAAAAAAAGAACAAGATCGAGAAATGAATGAAGATGAATAAAGTCAGCGATCAAAGTTAACATTTGAAAACTTATGTTGTTAGGAGTTGTAACAACTTGACACCATAAGAAAAGTTGGTTGATTATATGTTCTTTGACAAGGTTGATTGATTCAATTGCAAGTTAGGGGATCCCTAGCTCTCTACCTGCAAGTTACCTTCATCTTTGGTGTTCTTCATTTCCAGATTATAGTTTTGTTCATTTAGATGAGCATCATCTAACGGTGGTAGTCGGCTGCGTTTTTATTATTAATAATAATAAAAAAAGAAAAGAAAAAGGCAGTGTTGATTGAGAAAACAAAAGAGAAATGCGCGTCAGTTGACACGTGGACAGTGAGCATAAAATCGGATGCAAACCTATTTATATTTCAGTCTTTAATCTGCTTTTCTTGTCCGGATCTCACATTTTCTGCGTTCATCGGAGAGCGTTATCGAACCCTAGACCCATCCATACTTCTTCATGCTCATCGGCTTCCAGATCGTCTCCTCTTGGTATACTTAGTAGCTAATTCGTCATCAGGATCGAGCTTCTCTGAAGAATTGTTTTTATTATCGACGATTATGGCAACTAATTCGACCACCAGCGCGGTCTACCTCCATGTGATTGAAGATGTCATCAGCAAAGTCCGCGATGAGTTCATCCTTAATGGAGGCGCTGGAGAGGATGTTCTGGGCGAGCTCCAAGGAGTGAGTCAATTTCTGACATCTCTTGCTTTGAATCTATTCATCCTCTGATTTTAGCTTTTCTCTTCATCTGGACTTTCATTGAGTATCTCATCAATCCAATTTAGGCATTCACTCATCGATGTTAGTGTACCATTAACAGCCACTGATGCGGCATTGATTCGATAAATTAATTGAGTCAGCTTCTTGATTTATGCGAATAGATGTCCCTTGTACAATTTAATTCCCATGATTGGATGGAATTGTGAAACTCGTGGAGACTAGCTTTCAGCTCAAATTGATCTTTTCTTCTAAGGGTTTCTCATGCGTTGATTCTGGTGGGATGATCCACCGGCTGAAGTTTAGTCTGATGCTACCTATAATGATCTTGCTTTGGTGAATGAATGTAGATATGGGAAACAAAGATGATGCAAGCTGGTGTAATTCTTGGCCCGGCAGACAGGCCTGCACCCAAGAACTTGCCCAGTGGTTCAGTGCCTCCTCCTGTTCACGATCTAAATGTGCCATACGAGGGAACGGAGGAATATGAAACTCCCACTGCGGATATGCTCTTTCCTCCCGTAAGTTGGCAGTTGTTTTTGAATTATAGTTCAACTTTGAAGTTGCCATGTTGCAGTACCATTTTGACTTGATGATGTTTATCTTGGAAACATAGACCCCATTACAGACGCCTCTTCAAACCCCTCTGCCTGGAACAGTTGATAGCCAACTATACAATATCCCAACTGGATCTAGTGACTATCCAACTCCTCTTCCTGATGGGATGGGTAATTCTGGTGGCAATTCTGATAAAGCTGGAGTTGGAAGGCCTAGCCCTTACATGGTATACTTAACCTGTCAACCATTTATCTTGTCACTAAAATAATTCTGAGGAACTTCTTTCGCATATGCTCTTACCAGTAATAAGTTTTGCTCCAGTGTCTTGGGCCAAGTTTATGTTTTTATTTTACCATAATTACTAGAATATCTTCATATCTTGTCATGTTGCAGCAACCTCCATCTCCTTGGCTGACCCAAAGGCCTTCTCTGGATGTCAATGTCGGTAAGTACTATGCCTGGTAGATGAGGAATCTGTCTTCTCAAGGAGACTATTTTCTTGACCCATACACTCTATTTCTATAGCTTACGTCGAAGGACGGGAAGAGGTGGACAGAGGGACCTCTCAATCGCTGACGCAGGTAACTAATTATCAATTACTATGTAGTAGAACTGTATAATCAGGTTATAAGGCTTAGTTTCGGATACAGCCTCTCTTTGGAAATGCTGCTTAAATTGAACATGCTAAAATATGACAGGATTTCTTCATGCCACCGACTGGGAAGAGAAAACGTGATGATTTTCCTTCTCAGTATAAGAATGGACAACATATACCACAGCAGGATGGAGCCGCTGATGCTCCCTTTGATGTATTACAGGTTTATATATTTTAATGCCCTGGTTATTGTTATTATTTTCTCTTTCTTTGCTCTCAACTGTGAATAGCTGTTAAATGCTTTTGAATGTGATTCCTAGAAGTTGGACAAGTAGGTTGGTGCCTTGTTTGCTGTTTGCCTTTTGCCAGCCAGCATTATCACTAGAAATTGAAATTTCTTGTGATACTAAATAAAAAGGCTTAATTTCCTGTACCCTGAGTATGTCTTCATGAGATAGAGACAAGCGAAGAACTACTGAAAATATGTAACTAAGCTTTTGGATCTTTTTTGGATGGTTGATCCATGTATAGCTAAAACCTACATTGACTGGCGACCCTTGTAAAGGTTTTGGATGTGAATGTAGTTTATCATTTTAAAGGGATTAAAATATAGCTTTTTAGCTGTTGTCCAAACATTTGGAGTTGTCCAATAGTAAATAGCTTAGTATGTTTTTCAAAGGTCAACGACGTATTATATTGCACGAGTTGGTTCTTCTAGTCTTAGGAGTTCCTATATTTAAATGCCAATAATTGCAATCTGTGCTATTGTTTGATGGATCAAATCTTGTGTTAGTTAATAACACGAATAAGCAAGATATTTATTGAGTTTGCTGGAGCATTTTAACTCGGCATTACCTACTGCAAAAATTGCAGAAACAAGGTCACTGCAGCATTGCCTTTTGTTACTCAAATCTTTTTGTTTTGCAGCCCTTGAGTTAAGTTATATGCTAGTCAACAGTCAAATCCTTGCTTTGTTTACATATACTAGGAAACTTGAGTGAATAGAGAAGGAAAGAAAAACCCTAAAGCAAAAGCGGTATGTCACTTGCATGAAAACAGATTTAGTGCTCCTTCCTTTTTCTGAAGTTGGAACTTGTTTTGGTCACTCGGATACCCCGTTTTTTTTTTTTCACTCTGAACCAAAATATAGTGGCAGTTTATTCATCATTAATTTCACTATGCAATAAAGTGCTGTGCTGAAACCTTGAGGGATTCGTTCAGATATATATTGGTGTGGATGCTTTCTCATCGTGACAAGAAATATATATCTTGTATTCTTTAAACCTTTACCTGGAAAATTTTCAGGTGTCTGATGGAAGTACTTCACAGATCAGGGATGACTCTGTTGATTCGTCAAAATTGGGAGCATTATCTAACTGGTCTCTGTCAATCTCAAAGATCCCACAAGTTGATGGACCGATGCCTGATCCGTATGATGAAATGCTCTCAACCCCAAATGTATGTAATTAACTTTTGAGTCACATAGATTTTTTTTTTTTGCCACTTCGCTTAGATGTTCAATGAATGATAACCCTGTCTCCCTTACTGTAGTGTGAGAATTAATGAAACCTTTGTGCTTCTCAGAATTGCTGTCTAAATTTTCTTTATGCTCTATAATGTAGTTCGATCCCCTCTTAGTTTCCTCATTCTTTTGTGGAATGCAGTTCATTTAACTTCTGTGCTTTTTCCAAGCTTTTTTCCCCCTAAATTGGTTTCCATTTTGGCTGGTTGCATGCAGATATACAATTATCAAGGAGGAGTTGCTACAGAAGACTACAATGTTGCAAGCACGCCGGCTCCCACTGGTGGGTAGTCCCCTCATGATTGCATTTATTAACATAGATAGGCATAGCTAGGTAACTGTAGCAGTGTCAGGTTCTTACATAGGTGTAGTGTGTATTTTCAGACTTACAAGTAGGTACACCTGCTGCTGGTACTCATGTCGATCTTAGAGATGAAGATGATGATGATGAGCCACTTAACGAAAATGACGATGACGATGATTTGGATGATGTGGACCAAGGAGAGGATCTCAACACCCAACATTTAGTTCTAGCTCAATTTGACAAGGTATGTTGTAAAATCTTTTTCTTATTTTCTTAACAGGGAAGAATGATGATGCTTATTGATTGCCGATTGGTATATATATTTTAAGGTAACACGTACGAAGAGCAGGTGGAAGTGCACGCTCAAGGATGGGATTATGCATATAAATGACAAGGACATCCTCTTCAATAAGGTTGTGGGATTGCACTGGATTGATGATGGTCTTTGCTTTGGATTGCGCTGAATGCAAAAAGTTCTAAATTACTTTTGCCATTTCTCTTCTTGTTATGCAGGCAACTGGAGAATTTGAGTTCTGATTATGATTTTGGTTGGAGGACAGAAGACTTTTCTTTTTTTTTTTTTTTTTATGATCATGATCAACCTGCAGAAATGTGATATTGATTATGTGTCTTGAGTTTATATGAATGAATCGAATCAATGGATGAATGTTGATGAGAAGAAGAAAAGGCAGCCTGCTTATGTAAAAGACGAACGTCCCTGTTGTATATAATTAGGGAAGAGCTGATATCCGCCTTTGACAAGTGGAGTGGAGGAGAAGGCTGCTTTAGTTGAGGAAGAATACTTTTTTGTCATGAAATGGAACTCCTCGATACATGAATGAATTAATGTATTGGAACAGTTAGTTGCTTTTTGTATTGAAGACCTGTTTAGTCAGTCATATTTGATGTAGTGAATGAACAATGGAGCTACAATCTTTGCCCCTCTCTTTTCATTTGCTGAAGAACCGATTCAGTGGTTGAACAACTGAAAATGAAGATGTACATAGTATGGAACCTAAACCCATCTTTTCCAATCCACCCTTTTTGTATATAGGCGAGGAATGAACGTTTCATTCACTCATATGTTAATGTATCATATAGTTTGGGTTAACATGTCTTTTGATCCAACATCTTTAACAACTCTTTAATTTTGGTCCAACAATTTTTTTACTAGTTTTGGTACCATATATTTGACAAATTTTGGCTTTTGATCTATCCGTTAGTTGATCGTTAGTTTGACCATTAAATAGTCATGTGATTTGTACTTGCTTAGCCCCAAATTTTATTTTGTTCATTTTAGTCCTCAAATTTATTGTCCTAAATTTTTATTTTTTCAATTTAGCCCTTAAATATTATCAACGCACCCTAGGACTAAATTGACCTAGCCATGGTCCGACCCATGGCTAGGTTTGACCATGCTAGGTCGCCGGACCTGGGTGACCCTAACCATGGTCCGACCTAGCCGTGGGTCGGACCATAACTAGGTCAATTTAGCCCTAGAGTCTAAATGGCCTAAGGCTAAATTGACCTAGCCATGGTCCGACCCATGGCTAGGTCGGACCATGGTTTGGGTCGCCCAGGTCCAGCAACCCTAAACTTGGTCCAACCTAGCCATGGGTCGGACCATAGCTAGGTTAATTTAGTCCTAGGGTGCAGTTGATAAATTTTAAAGGCTAAATTGTAAAAATAAAAAAGTTGAACAATAAATTTGAGGACTAAACTAAACAAAATAAAAATTTGGAGCTAGGCATGTGCAAGTTACGTGACTATTTAATGGTCAAACTGACGGTCAACTAACGGCTGAACCAAAAGTTGTCAAACATATGATACCAAAACTAGGCAAAAAAAAAATGTTTGACCAAAACCCAAAAGTTATCAAAGATATTAGACAAAAACATGTTAACCCTGTCATATTTTATATGAATTTGAGACCACAAATACCCTCGATTTTATGGCTCTGCCCCAAAATATAAGCATATGCAATGAATGGTCTAACACTATGTTCTTAAGTTTTCCATCCAGGAGTCCAGGACATTAATCAGCCAACCATGGAAGTATGCTACATCCACAATAATGACACAATAAGGCAAGAAAATCCACATCAGTATGGAGAAAACAATATTGAATTCATGCATCCCCATTTATTTCAACCCGATTTCTCAACCATAAAATTATGCATGTGTAATAAATATTTTTTATGTCTCCTAAATTCTGATTGATTCTAGCCAGCTCCTAAAAAAAAACCTAACAGATAACAAAAGGTATGCTTGCTTCCTCAGTTTAAGCAAAAGAAAGGTATGCTTTCCAAAGGCAGATTATCAGCTCTTCCCTAATTATATACAGCAGGGCCGTTCGACTTTTACATAAGCAAGCTTATCTTCTTCCTCTCATCAACATTGATTCATTCACTCATATAAACTGAAGATACATATCCAAATCACATTTCTGCAGGTTGATCATGAGCAGAAAAAGATAAGGGAAAAAAAAAAGAAAAAGTCTTCTATCCTCCAACAAATATCATCAGAACTCAAATTCTCCAGTTGCCTGCACATGAGAAATGGCAAAATCAAAACACTAGCTCTTTTTGCATTCTACTTAATAAAAAACAAAACCAAAGCAAATATGCTATCATAAACAACACCGATCCAGTGCAATCCCACCACCTTATTGAAGAGGATGTCCTTGTCATTTATATGCATAATCCCATCCTTGAGTGTGCACTTCCACCTGCTCTTTGTGCGTGTTACCTTCAAATAAATATATACCAATCAATTGGTATCATCGTTCTTCTTTGATAAGAAAATACGAAAAATATTTTGGAACATACCTTGTCAAATTGTGCTAGAACTAAATGTTGGGTGTTGAGGTCCTCTCCTTGGTCCACATCATCCAAATCATCATCATCGTCATTTTCGTTAAGTGGCTCATCATCATCATCATCATCTTCATCTCTAAGATCGACATGAGTACCAGCAGCAGGTGTACCTACTTGTAAGTCTGAAAATACACACTACACCTACGTAAGAACCTGACACTGCTACAGTTACCAAGCTATGCCTATCTATGTTAATAAATGCAAAATCGAGTGGGCTACCCACCAGTAGGAGCCGGCGTGCTTGCAACGTTGTAATCTTCTGTAGCAACACCTCCTTGATAATTGTATATCTGCATGCAACCAGCCAAAATGGAAATCATTTTCGGAAAACAAAGCTCAGGAAATGCATAGATGTTAAATGACACTGCATTAGTTATCGGCATTGCTAAATCTTTACCTAAAAGCCTAAAAAAAGTGTGTGGGTGTGTGTGTAAAAGGAAGCAATAATCACCCATACAGCTTAACGCAATCAACTAACTTGCCCGGCCTTAACTGCCAAATGCAGGTTTAAGCAAATGTGGAAAGATAACTCCATTTCTGTATGGGAATTTGAATTTCATTGATACTAGCAACACACTAACAATAGAATAATGATACTAGCACACAAAATTAACTATATTCTCCTAGTGAAGAGCTGAATAAAATTAATTGCATACATTGGGGGTTGAGAGCATTTCATCGTATGGATCAGGCATCGGTCCATCAACTTGTGGAATCTTTGACATTGACAGAGAACAGTTAGATATTGCTCCCAATTTTGATGAATTAACAAATTCCTCCCTCATCTGTGAAGCACTTCCATCAGAAACCTGAAATTTTCCAGATAAATGGTTTGAAGAATACAATACAAGAGATAGATTTCTTGTCAAGATGAGAAAGCATAACACCATCAAATAACTGAACGAGACCCTCAAGGTTTCTTGTCTAAATCCTGATTTATCCTTTCAATACACTACATTCACATCCAAAACCCTTACAAGGGTCACCAGTCAATGTAGGTGCAGCTATACATGGATCAACTAACCAAAAAAAGTTCAAAAGCTTTGTAGTTCTTCGCTTGTCTCTGTCTCATGAATACATACTCAAGGTACAGGAAATTAACCCGTTTTATTTATTATCACTAGAAATTGTTGGCTGGCAAACAGCAAACAAGGTACCAACCCACTTGTCCACTTGTCCAAGTTCCAGGAATCACATTCAAAAGCATTTTAGAGCCATTCACAGCCAAGAGAAAACAAAGAGAAAAGAATAACAACAAGCAGGGATCAGAATATATCAACCTGCAATACTACGCAGGGAGCATCAGAGGCTCCATCCTGCTGCGGTATGTGTTGTCCATTCTTATACTGAGAAGGAAAATCATCACGCTTTCTCTTTCCCGTCGGTGGCATGAAGAAATCCTGTCATTTTTTAGCACGCTCAATTAAGAAGCATTTGCAAATGAGGTCGTGTCTGAAACTAAGCTTATAATGTGAATAAAAATGAAAAACTATACAGCTCTACTGCAAATAGATATAGTTACCTGTGTCAGCGATTGAGAGGTCCCTCTGTCCACCTCATCTCGCCCTTCGACGTAAGCTATAGTATACAGTACATGAGTCAAGAAAATAGTCTCAAGTGCTAATTATTTGAGAAGACAGAGATTTCTTATCTACCAGACATAGTGCTTACCGACATTGACATCCAGAGAAGGCCTTTGCGTCAGCCAAGGAGACGGAGGTTGCTGTAAAAGGAAAAGATATTACATTATATTAAGCATTATGGTAATATAAAAACATCAACTTCGCCCCAGACACTGGAGCAAAACTTATTACTGGTAAGAGCATTTGGAAAAGAAATTCTTCAGATTTATTTTAGTGACAAGCGAAATTATTGACATTACCATGTAAGGGCTAGGTCTTCCAGTTCCAGCTTTCTCAGAGTTGCCACCAGAATTGCCCATCCCATCAGGAAGAGGAGTTGGATAGTCACTAGATCCAGTTGGGATATTGTATAGTTGGCTATCCACCGTTCCAGGTAGAGGGGTTTGAAGAGGCGTCTGTAATGGGGTCTATGTTTCCAAGATAAACATCATCATCAAAATGGTACAGCGCCAGGGCAACTTCAAAGTTGGATTATAATTAAAAATGACTGTCAACTTACAGGAGGAAAGAGCATATCCGCTGTGGGAGTTTCATATTCCTCCGTTCCCTCATATGGCACATTTAGATCGTGAACAGGAGGAGGAGCTGAACCACCGGGTAAGTTCTTTGGCGCAGACCTGTCTGCCGGCCCAAGAATAACACCAGCTTGCATCATCTTTGTTTCCCATATCTACATTCATTCACCAAAGCAAGATCATTATAGGTAGCATCAGACTGAAGTTCAGCCGGTGGATCTCCCACCATAATCAACGCATGAGAAACCCTTATAAGAAAAGATCAATATGACCTGAAAACCTTAGAAGAAAATATCAATTTGACCTGTCGAAATTCCATCAAATCATGGAAATTAAACTATACAAGGGAAAACCTGGACATCTTTCCGCATTTGTTTTTAAAATCAAGAGATTGTATCAATTAATCAAATCAATGCCTCATCAGTGGCTGTTATTGGTACACTAACATCAATGAGTGAGTGCCTACATTGGACTGATGAGATACTCATTGAAAGTCCAGTTAAAGAGAAAAGCTAAAATCAGAGGATGAATAGATTTAAAGCAAGAGGTGTCAGAAATTGACTCACTCCTTGGAGCTCGCCCAGAACATCCTCTCCAGCGCCTCCGTTAAGGATGAACTCATCGCGGACTTTGCTGATGACATCTTCAATCACATGGAGGTAGACCGTGCTGGTGGTCGAAGAAGTTGCCATAGTCGTCGGGAAAAAAAAAACCCTTTAGAGAAGCTCAATATGATGCTGAATTAGGAACTAAGTATACCAAGATGAGAGAATTTGGAGGATGATAAGCATGGAGATGTATGGATGGGTCTAGGGTTCGAGAGCGTTCTCTGATGAACGCAGAAGAAAGAATGTGAGATCCGGACCAGAAAAGCAGATTCAAGACTGAAATATAAATAGGTTTGCATCCGATTTTATGCTTACTGTCCACGTGTCAACCGACGCGCCTTACTGTTTTGTTTACTCAAAAAGATAGCGCAATCTTATTTTATTTTTGGTACAACAAAACAAACTCATTTTACTTTCTTTTTTGCCATGATTCTTATAGAGGCGGTAAAAACTGATAAAAAAATCATATAAAATAAATTATTTATTTGTAATACGATTTTTCACTCTAATATACGGCCGTAATATTACTTAAGGGTTGACTAATTTGTTGTCAAATTTATTTAAACTTAAATTTATGACCATTGGATTAAATCATTGAAATTCGTGCACAATTCTTCTATTTCTTCTTTTTCAGCTGAAAGAGTTTTAAAGGTGTCGATCCAATGGTCAGAAATTCAAGTTTAAATAAACTTGACAACAAAATAGTCAACCCCTATTACTTAAATATTATTGATTCTACATACTTTTTAATGTTAAATGTATAAAATCATGCAACAATAATTTACATAGATTTCCTTAAAAGTGAGACTCGTCTATTTTTACTTAAAATATTTATTAAATTTAAGGGATACATTATGTTACATAACTATTTTTTAATTATAAATTAATTCAATTTATAATTAATGCTAATATCTTATTGGTGGTTGTTGGAAAATTTAATAATAAATTATATTTAAAAAATATATTTAAGTAAAACCATTAGAGAGCAAATATTGTTTATGTATTTCTTAACTTTACGTATTACTTAGAGTGTACATAAATGTATACGTGACAAGTTTAAAAAAAAATACAATTTATGTAAAACCATTGTAGGTACCTGCCCCGATTTCGACTCGCGGGTAACCGCCCCGATTTCGACCCGTGGGGCGGATCCGGGTTTGGGGTCACGGGGCCCCGCTGACCCGCCACGCGCGTTTATTTACGTATATATTTTTAACATATGTAAATTATATGGGTAATATACACATTGTGAAAATAATTATGATTTTAATGAGTTTGGTAATTTGTTATTTGAATTTGGATATGTGAACATAAAATTAAGGGAATAGAACCTAAAAACTGTCCCAATTTTGACCCATGTGTCAGTTTGGTGTCTGAGGTTGAAATTCAGTGTCCCAATTTTCATATGTGTTGCTATTTGGTGTCTCCGTTAAATTTTGGGGTTAAGTTGAACGGAATCTGGTCACGTGATGGTCACGTCATGGGTGAACAATTTTCAAAATTCCAAAAGTACCCGTGACCAGAATTGGGGTTCCGGCCGTTTCCGGCAAACCCACCTCGATTCCAGCCAATTGCGGCCAAACCCACCCCGATTTCGGCCAAACCCACCCCGATTCCAGCCAATTACGGCCAAACCCACCCCGATTTCGGCCGATTTAGGGTTAAGCAGCTCCGATTTAGGATTTAGGGTTCCGGCTGATTCCTGGCCAATCCGGCCAATTCCGACGGATTGGAGGTGGGTGGCTGGAGGTGGGTGGCCGGAGTCGGGGTGGGTGGCGGAGGCTTTAAAAAAAGGGCAAAATAATCTTTTTACTCAATCTGTTAAAATTACCCCAAAATCTATCGGAAAACCAAATAGTAACAAAACTGGAAATTGGGACACCAAATATCAATAGTTTAAAATTGAGACACAAAACTAACACTCGGGTCAAAATTGAAACAATTTTTAGGTACTATTCCCTAAAATTAATGGTTTAAAATTTAAAATAATAAATTATATCACACGTGGGGCGAACCGCCCGCCCGCAAATTCATAAGACGGGCACAAGTCGACCATGTCGACCCGCGGGGCGAATCTGGGATCGGCGATACCCGCTTCGCCCCGTTGACACCCTAACTGTGAATGCTCTAATATACGATGTTATATATTTAGTTGTACAGGTAGTATACTATAGATAAAGGAAAACAGTGAATTGATTGAGAACCATCAGATATATATTATTGAATCTTCTTCCTCCCTCACATATATATTTACCACATGAAATACCCATGTTCGTTCGTAACCATTTCGTTCATATTCTTAACTACACCCCACCAAATCAAATATATATAATTAAAACACAAACATACTATAGGACGCAACGTGATTGGAACACATTCATCATCATGGCCGGATCCGTTAACTTCTTGTTAGGGCTCCCCTTGGACCCACCCGCTGCCGCCGCCGGCGATCTCTTGCTCTCTTGTCCTCGTTCACTGTTCTTCGACATCGTCCTCGGCGACAAATTATTTTTCTCGATGACGTCTTTCTTACTACTCGCACGATCCTCCCAATCGGCGGTCACCGGAGGAGAAGGAGGGACATACACCGGCGACAACAAAGGAATAATACCGGACGACGAGGGGCTACTAGGGCTTACGCATATACTCGTATCGATTTGGAGCTCTGATGCGGAATGCGATCGCGACTTGGTGTTTAATTTCTTCTTCACGGTTTTCGATTCCTTGCTGTTAATCCTCGCAATCTTAAGCACGCTCTCCATTTACGTCACAAATTTCGGGTGGATTGTATGTATTATGATTTAGGGTTTATAGTTTTAGTGGCTACGTACGTCAATGGTAAATAGTATGTTTTAGTTTTGCCCGACGGATGGGTTTCGTCGGGGATTGTGGTAGAAACATGGGTAAGGTTTTTAAATGAGGAAGAGGTAGGTCATTTAGTTTATGGCGTTTATTTGTTAATGGTTGGTTGTTATAATCCTTCCTCGGATTCATAAATACCAACTTTCTTAGCTTCCTTATTTTCAGGAGAAAAATAAGGCAATGTTTGTGTCAGCAGCCACATCTATCTATATTTGTCTCCCTATAACTAAATATTGCCTTTTTAGGGAAAACCACGGTTCTAATTCTAACCAGTGTGTTATAATAATACTAATGGACCATGGGATGGATGATTTTAACTTTCAAAAACAATGTTTATCATTAATATTGGAGTTAATTATCCAGTTAGTAGCCGAAGTTTGCCTGGTCGAGTAAATGGATTTTTTATTTAAATAAACTGCTATCCTAACTTATATGAGATCGTGCAAGTAATTAGCTCTGTCACATTTTTAGTATGTTTTGAACAGAATCTCTCATATATATGCTTCAATGTGTACTAATTAAAGTTTGCAAAATACTAGCTTTATTTTGTTTTAATGTTCATTTTAATAGGGTGAGCAATGGTCTACCAAGACTAAGACCATAAGACAAAGTCCATTTTAGACAAAGACCAATGGTCTTCTTTTTATGGTCTTATTGTCTTGGTCTAAATTTCAGACCAAGACCAAAAAGCCCATTAAGACCATTTAAGACCAATTTATTTTTATTTATTTAAAAAAAAAACTGGAATTTGCAAATAATAATAAAACCAATTTTGAACTCTCGACTCTCACCCAATCACTCCCATTTAGTCTCACCAGTCACTAGGGCCGAAAGCAAAACTCGGTAGATCCGAAAAACCGCCAAAACCCAAATCGGACTGATCCGAACAAACCGAACCGTAAATAGACCGATAATGTGTTGTCTGATTTTTTTAAGTATACTAGTAAGTGTAACTTGTTTTACTAATTGCTCAAACTACTTTTTTTTTTATATATGTGGTTCAGTTAATTACTAATATAGTACCTAGAGAAAAGTGTTAAAATTAATTACGTAAATACTATTTTATGAGTTTGTGATTTGAGTTTCAAATTCTAGTTTTTTTTTTTTTGCCGAAGTTTCAAATTCTAGTTGAGATGCCACATTTCTAAAGATTTTAACCTCGTAGCACTTCAAAACCAAAACTATTAAAATCAAACCGGACCGATCCGGACAAACCGTAAACGAGTTTTATGTTTCTATTTTTATTTATTTTGGAACTCTAAATTAGGGCTGAGCATGGGACGGATGAGCGGGTTTTTTCTAAAAAATGGCCCAAGCCCTAAAACTAGGGCCACTTAATGGCTGTCCCGAGCCCTATCCCGAGCCCTAGCTAGTAGGAAAAGGCCCTCCCGCCACGGGCCTACAGGGATTAGGGACAAATGGGACAAACCCAAATTCCCACCCAAGTTAAAAAAAAAAAAAAAAAATCATACTCAATTTACTTAAACCATAACTAAACACAGAACAACAACAAAGTTCACCACATACCACAAAGTTCACCATAAAACACCAAAATCACTCAAACATTTTGTCACTTGTAAGAACACCAAGTTGAACACATAACTTGGTTCTCTAAAATAGTTCACCAAAGACTCCAAAACTACGTTTTACCAAGACTCTAACACAAATTCACCAACAATTCTGACATAACAAGTTATAAATGCAAATCCCAGATCAAATGGAACTTCAACCCGAGCCATCACTAAAGTTAACTTAACTAACTATATTTTATAGCTGATTAGTTAGCAAAAAGGGACGGGACGGGTCTTTTGGGACTTCGTAAAAAAGCCCTAGCCTTAGCCCTAGCCCTAGTTGAGAAGAAAAGTCCCGCCCATTAGGGCTTGGGTACATTTTTGGGCCGGACTTTTTGGGACGGGCGGGATTTTGAGCCTCTTGGGATATTTGCTCACCCCTACTCTAAATATACTTTATAAGAAATTGGAGATATTTTAAATATTGATTATTATTTTTGGATTTTCTATTTAAACCGAAAATCAGACCGAAAAAACTGTTCTAAATATGGACAGTTTATTTTTTCAAAACGGATTTTTGGTCGGACTTTTTTGTTGAAAAAATCCGGACCGAAAAATGTGGACCCCGACCAAAATAGCTAAGAAACCGGTCCGACCGGATCGGTTTCACCCCTACCAGTCACCGGCTCCATGGGCACTGGTCGGATCTTCCTTTACTCCAATATATTCTATATAATTATAATAAGTGAATTTTCAACTTATGATTATTACAAAAATAATATTCGACAAATTTTAAAAATTTAAATTAAAAAATATAAAAAATAAAAAAAATGGTCTTAAATAGTCCTAATGGTCTGGACCAAAACCAGAACCAAAAAGACCAAGACTATTTTAAATGGTCCAAATGGTCCTGGTTCGGTTCTAAACCATTTGGAGGAGGACCATTTACAAATGGTCTTGCATGATCTTGGTCTGGTCCTCACCAGAACCAGACCACGCTCACCCCCTACATTTTAATATCAAACTATGAGGGAGTAAATATGTCATTTCGCCTTGCTCATTTTCTCATTACCACAAATTGGGATGCCATTGCCATGTGACCAATTTTACCCAAAATAAACGGAAAATGCAACAGAGCTACCTAACCTAATGTATGTAACGTTGAGCTAATTATTTAAACTTCGTGAGAAAAAAAAAAAGAAAAAAAAAAAGCAAGTTGTTCAATTCAACCCGGTTCTCTTAGCAATTTGGTAATTATTATTATTATTACAAGAAAACAAGCGTGGTTTGATATAATTTAACAGTGTAACTGTGTTTGAAAAAAAAAAAAAAAAAACGGTGTAGTTGTGAACTAAATAGATGTGAGAATGTGAGGAAATAATTTAAGGTTAAAGTATCTTTTGATGTCGTATGTGATCAATGATGATGTTGATTTTGTTGACATACGTTTGCATTTCGTAGACTTTTAATGCATCCGTTCGTTAGTTGATCGTTAAGTTTGACAGTTAAATATATTTATTTTCTTCAGTTTAATTTTTAAATTTATATATTTCTAAGTTTTGCTTTTTACAATTTAGTCAATATTATTTTCTCCGGTCACCGTCCAAGTACGCTAGCCACCACTCAAGGCCGTAGGAGACCACCCAAGGCCGTCGACCGCCACCCATGGAAGCCAACCACCATGATTGGAGACGAAAACCTCCAATCAGGGCCGACTATCACAAATCGGGGCCGGCCGCCACCAAATCGAGGTCGACCACCACCAAGTGGGATGGTGGCCGGCCCCAATTGATGGTGTTCGGCCTCAATTGGGGCAGGTCAGCCCCGATTTGGTGGCGTTTGGCCCTGATTCGTGGTGGTCGGTTCCGATTGGTGGTTGCCGGCTCCGATCGTGGTGGTTTGCAGCCTTCAGTGGTGGTCGACGGCCTTGGGTGGTGGCCGATGGACTTTGGACGGTGACATGAGAAAACATTAGAGACTAAATTGTAAAAATTAAAACTTGTAAATATAAATTGAGAACTAAACTAAATAAAATAAAAGTACTTAACGGTTATCTAACAGATGCACCAAAAGTCTACAAAATGGAAACATATGACACCAAAATAAAGTCTACAAAATGGAAACATATGACACCAAAATATAACTGTGATCAAACATACAGCGCAAAAAAAAAAAACTTTTTACCCAATAATTTAACTATGTTTGAAACTTTATATCAATGATTTATGCTATCCAAAATAATAACAGCCGAAATTAAACGTTTAAAAAGCTTATTTAACAAAAAAAAGTCAAGTAACGGATAAAAAATCAGGTATCATTTGATTATTAACCCTTATCTACACATAGGATTTATAAGTTGTAGTAACTAGTAAAGTTGGTATTTTTTTAGGCTAAGTAATTTGGTTATTAACCCCTTATCTATTTGGATGAAGGATCGATCTACAGTTACCGCCGGTAATTTGCATCTCTCTCCAGGAAGTCGGATTCGGACAGACAAGAGAGACCAACCAACCACATAGTCAACAAACAAATCATCCAAATAATGCCAGTGAAAACGATAAACCTGGAGGAAATGTGGAAACAAGTGTCTTCTTCCCTCTGAATTTCGGCTTCGTGTTTACGTTTCCAGAAAACTGCGTGTCTTATCAATGGCTGCTCACGCCGTTTCCTCCCCTCAGTCTTCTCTATTCAAGCTTGGGCTCTTTCACAAAAAACCTCCTTTCCACCAAATGAACACCAGAGCTACTCCTCCTTACGGCGTTAATCATGGCGGCGACCCTTTTCTAAGCTTGAGCAAAGACAAGGGCCATTTCAACGCCAGGAGGAAAACCGTCGAATTGCCGTTGCTTCCTGTCTCAAGAAGAAGTGATTCAAAAGTGAGATTTCTCCTGTTTGTTTGTTTTTGTGTCTTGATTTTGAAGAAATGTGTTGCGGTCTGAGAATTGATCTGTTACTCATTATCTTGTTCTACAGGTTAAGGCTCTTAAAGGAGGAGAGTATGGTTCTGGGGGTGAAGCCGAGCCCATCGCATCTGATGAAACATACCAGGAGGAATTCTCTTGGTCTTCTGTTATACTTCCGTATGTTTTCGTAACTCTCTTCATTGTACTGTACTCTGCTCTACTAGGCTTCTTAGTAGTGTTAAGACTAAACCAACTGTCCATAAGCTCGAGTGAACATCATAAACATCAGTTAACTGTCATCGACGATGATTATCTGTCGTTAGAGAACTTCTATCCAATTGGCACATGGAGGTTTCACATATTTAGATTAGGTGAATTAGCAGTTTGCATGTTCCTTTCTTTTCCAAAATTGGGACTTTTTTTGTAAGTCATAAATTTGTAATGCTTATTTGTGTCATTGATTAATTTAAGAACCCTGCTATTTGGATCTTAAGGTTTGTGTTCCCTGCACTGGGAGGGTTATTGTTTGGATATGATATTGGGGCTACCTCTGGTGCCTCCCTCTCCTTGCAGGTATTCTTTTTCCTTGTTCGCTATCTACAATTTCGTATATCAATCAATTTTCAGAATACAAGGGTTAATTGTCAATTTGCTAGCTGAAGTTTTTTTATTTTTAAGCATTTTCACATGTTTACAAATTGCTAGCTACTTTAGGATTTCCGTCTAATTTGGACTGGATGGGTCCCGTGCCTAGCACCTGATGAAGAAAATAGGTAGCAATTTGTTCAAGTGCTCAAACATAGCAAACAATTTGTTCGACTGCCCAAGCATCAGTTAGCGATTCGATAAATAACCCTATATATAACTTGAAACCTGACTTGATGTTGCTTTCTAGTCCCCTGAGCTCAGTGGCATCTCTTGGTTCAACCTCTCAGCTGTTCAGCTTGGTCTAGTGGTAAAATTTCCATGAATTGATTCATTCATTCATATACACACCTACCTTCCTTACATGTTGAGAAATAAGTTTCAATGCTATTTTAGGTCAGTGGGTCTCTGTATGGAGCTCTTCTAGGGTCCATTCTGGTGTACCCCATTGCAGATTTCCTCGGTACTTCAACTTATTTGCTTTGTTGTGCTGAAAATATTTGCATCATTAGTCCGTTTCTTACCCACATGAATATTCTTGTTTCTGTATTTATTGAAGGGAGGAGGCGAGAGCTCATTATAGCAGCTCTGCTCTATGCAACTGGCAGTCTTATCACCTCATTTGCCCCGAGCCTTAATGTGCTCTTGTTAGGAAGGCTGCTTTATGGCCTTGGCATTGGTCTGGTAAGAGTTGAAACCATTCAATATGAGAATCTTTCCCCTCCCTCCCAAACTGCAGCTTTGAAATTCTGAAAATCTGCAGGCCATGCATGGAGCTCCTCTCTACATTGCTGAGACTTGTCCATCCCAGATACGTGGGACTCTAATATCTTTGAAGGAACTCTTTATAGTCCTCGGGATTTTGGTAAGTGTTGAAGTCAATAGGTTTTAGGACAGTTGGTCAAGTGGTTCGTCTAAAATTTCACAGTAATAGGTTTTAGGCCAGTTGGTCAAGTGGTCTGTCTAAAATCTCACAGTAAGTTAGTAGGAATAGTCTAATAGACTTCTATAACTAAATGTTAGTCAAGTGGTTCATCTAAAACCCTAAATAGTCCTAAATAGGTCTGAGGATGTTGGTCAAGTGGTTCGCCTAAAATTTCACAGTAAGTAATAGGTTTTAGGACCGTTGGTCAAGTGGTTCGTCTAAAATTTCACACTAAGTCAATAGGTTTTAGGACAGTTGGTCAAGTTGTTTGTCTAAAATTTCACAGTAAGTTAATAGGAATAGACTTCTATAACTAAACTGGTTTATGTCATAAAACCAACTGTAATATTGTTTTACAGTTAGGATATTCTGTGGGGAGCTTTCAAATTGGTGAAGTCGGAGGATGGAGATATATGTACGGGTTGAGCAGTCCAGTTGCATTACTTATGGGGCTCGGAATGTGGAGTCTGCCACCATCTCCGAGGTGGTTGCTTCTGAGAGCAGCTCAAGGCAAAGCAGCCCTAGAAGAAAGCAGAGCCAAGGCAATTGCTGCTTTGAGCAAACTGAGAGGACGATCACCTATTGGTGACAAAGCATCTGAGAAGCAAATAGAAGACAACTTTGCATCGGTTAAATCTGCTTATGCAGATGAGGAGTCTGAGGGAAGTTTTCTTGAGGTTTTTCAAGGGCCTAGCCTCAAAGCTTTCTTAATTGCTGGTGGTTTAGTCCTTTTCCAACAGGTAACATAACTTCCTCGTACTATCATTACTTTTTTTGGTAATTCTTGTTTAGTGGGCGGGGGAGACTGATAATTCTGAATTTGATAATGGACAGATAACTGGGCAACCAAGTGTTCTCTATTACGCAGGACCAATTCTGCAGGTGCGTACGTGATAAGTAGAAGAAGCTACAAATTGCAGTTTTTTAACAGTCAGTCTAAGCTAATCTTGTTTGCACTTGTTTGTATTGTGATACTTGCAGAGTGCAGGATTCTCAGCTGCTGCTGATGCTACCAGACTTTCTGTTGTAATTGGTCTTTTCAAGGCATGTTCCTAACAGTTTGTCATTTGGGATAATTACCTACTTGCTAGCTGAACTTTGAGGGATAAATTGCCAGCTAAACTCTTTTCTTTTGGATAAATTGCTCTGTAAAGTTGCAATTTGCTAGCTCTGTCTAATTTGATGTTAAATGGTGACTGAGGCATGCATGTGCCTGGTACGTGTCAACAGAGTTAAGTTAGCAAATTGCAGTTTTTCTCAAAGTTTAGCTAGCAACTTGTAAATTTCTCAAAACTTCAGCTAATAATTTGAAGCAAAAACAGAGCAGGGTAATGGACCAACAACATACAAGTTCCTTTCACTGTTTAAGACCAAATTAAACGGAACTAGCATATTGCTTCAGCTAGCAATTTGTCCAAAACAAAAGTTCTGCTTGCAAATTGTCTGAACCGCCATAGTAGTTTGCTACCGAGTTGCTAATTAAACCAAATTGTTCAATAATTTCTGGGTTCTGCAGTTGGTAATGACAGGAGTAGCTGTCCTGAAAGTGGATGATCTAGGAAGGAGGCCACTGCTAATTGGCGGTGTTAGTGGAATTGTAAGAGTTGTGTCAAGCGTATTGTATTTGTTAATCATCACCTTTATATTATATATATAGGGGTAAATGATGCAACTCTTTGTTTTCAGGCAGTTTCATTGCTTCTACTGTCGGCATATTATAAATTTCTAGGAGGTTACCCGCTTGTTGCTGTTGCTGCATTGCTCCTATATGTTGGTTCCTACCAGGTGAGTTGCTAGCTAGCTAGCCTTTCAATTAACGGGTGATTTGCATACGGACCCAAGTGGTTTTATTATCTGGGTGTGAAACAAACGGTCGTAAAACCTTAAGGTGTTAGATGAAGATCTTGATAATGATTTTATTCTTGAAACAAACTGTCAAAAAACTGAAGACCCAGATAATGGTTTTTATGTCTGGACGTGAAACAAATTGTCTTAAAATCTTAAGGTCTTAGATGAAGACTTCAATAACGCTTTTGTTATTGAAACAAGGGTCAAGAACCTAAAACAGTCTCATGTTGATAGTGGCTTTCCCATATTTAAAATGCTGATACTCGGTTTCCAACTATTAGATTGGTTGATTTCCATGGTTTTCTCTTAAAATTGACGGAACAAAAAGATTTTTTAAGCATCAAATAACCCTAAACAATGAGCTACAAATCTGATGCATTGAAAAAAATGAAAAATAACATGTTTCTGTTGCTTAAAATGTAATTATAACTCCAAAATCGATCGAAAAACATGGAAAGCAACAAATTTGATAGTTGGGACACCGAATATCAACCTTTTAAATCTGAGACCGTGATTAGCAACATGTGAGACTGTTTTTAGGTTATTAACCCTCGAAACAAACTGTCCTAAACACTTGAGACATTACGGACGTGAAACCAACTGTCCTAAAAGTGTTAAGTGAATGCTGAAATTGGTTTTAGTATCTAACATCTTGATTGGTCAGATATCATTTGGACCGATTAGTTGGTTGATGGTGTCGGAGATATTTCCTCTCCGAACAAGGGGACGGGGAATCAGTCTTGCGGTACTCACCAACTTTGGTTCAAACGCCATTGTCACGTTTGCTTTCTCACCATTGAAGGTAATAATGCATATATAATAGGTATGGTCATATAAAGGGAAAGAAGAAGTTCATTTTCCCATCATATCTACTTGTTGAACTTGCAGGAAGCCCTAGGAGCAGATAATCTGTTTCTGTTGTTCGGTGCGATTGCGTTGTTGTCGCTTTTGTACATCATCATCATTGTCCCCGAGACCAAAGGACTGAGCTTGGAGGAGATCGAGTCCAACATCCTCAAGTGATGATATCAATACTCTCCTTACTCTACTTTTCTGAGTTATGAATAAATCAATGATTCCCAATTGTAACTATCTCAGCCTTTTTTATCTGTACATAGTCAAATGTTCAAGTGAATATTGGACCAACTGTTAAATGGAGCTATGTTAAATGGAACTAGGGCAAAGCTATACAGGGTGAAGATGGTAATTGTCCCCTCATCTTTTGCCCATATGTACTTTTTGCCATAGAAAGTGTAGTTATTCTCAATTTCTCTTTCGTTTACATTGCGAAAACAATGTTATGCACTAAATCTAATTTAATAGATTACATTCTACATATGTTACTATTTAGGAATTTTTTTGAGTAACAACGGTATTTATACTAATCCAATTAGTGTCGTGGGTTCGCTGTTTTAAGGAAAAAAAAATAATCCATAAACTAATATTAAGCATGACAACTCAGGTTAACCCTGTATTTGCAGGTCGGGCCGGGTCATTGCCGGGTTAGGTTATTATGATTTATGAGGCTAACCTCGAAGACCAAATTGAGTTAGGGGTCAAAACCCGAATACAAAACGACGGTCAACAAAACAATGCTAAATATGTTAATATAGTAACATTTCAATTAGATTAACATCAATATTAATAATTCTCATATAATTACTAACATAGACAATTAATATCAATAATTATCATACAATAACATACTCAATAATCATTTTATATATTAATATCTCGGATTATCGGGTCGGGTCCATTATTAGGACCCAAACAAACATGATCAGTATTTTTCGGATCAACCAAAAACGATCTAAACTCTTATTTCCCGAACGAATCTGGCCAAAAATTGATATAGTAAATAATATAACACGTAGTGTAAATACCAAACTCCTATAAATGACTGTCACTCATGTGGATGCCTGGTTGACCCAAATGGGTCAAAGTTTTAGGGTTATGTTGTTCTAGACTCTCCTCTCTGCAACATAATAAGCTTTTTTTTTATTTTTTTAATTGGGGGTTGCTTTCCTAAAAATGCAAAACACTCAAAATAATTATAATTAATACTATATAAAGTGAAAATACCATGATCATTACATATCGCATCTGCAGATTTATGATTATCTGCTGCATATGAGTATACACCTCTTATATTCGTGTGCCTCGCTTTCTTCAAATGAACAAATACAAAATTCGGAAGTTTGTCTTTTACTTGGATTAGTTTATAGATAGATAGATTCTAGAGGTTCCCATTGCTAAGCTCCAAACCTTACATTTCTCTATCATGTCATCTCATTTCCCTCTATCTATTGAACTATATGAAAAAAAAAAAACAAGATAATATAATGTTAAAATGAATTCCAATGAGTCTATCGGGAGGCGTTTGGATGGACGTAATGTGAGATTATTTGAAATGTGAGATTACAAGTAGTGTGAGCTACGTAATGTAAGGTCAGATTACAGTGTTTGGTTGTGCTGTAATGTGGAGTGTAATGTTAGATTACAACGTTTGGTATGTGTTGTAATGTGTCTTTATTGTTATTATATTAATATATGAGAGTATATTATATATTAATATGATAAGATTTAAAAAAATATATATTTTGACAACAATTAACTTTTTAAACTTATGTTTTGTGGTTAATACTATAATCGTATATGAAATCCAAAAACTAAATGTTTAAACTCAATACGCATAACTATTAAAATTATATTAATTAAAACATTTTCTATAGTTTTATAAAATATATTTTATAAAAAAATGCAATGAGTTATACAAAAAATGACATACTCATTTTATTCAAAAATCATATGAATTATTCTTTATTATAATAATAAGTTATGAATTAGATAAAAAGTAAAAATCTATTATTATTATTATTATATATAAAGATAATATAAAGTATTTATTTATTAAATAAATAATAATAACACTCAGTAATGTTGGACGTAATCTCACATTACATCTGTTTTTGGATGTAATCTCATATTACGTTGAATGGAGTTTGGACGTAATATCAGATTACAAAGCACATTACATTACAATGCACATTGTGTCGTTTGTCAAACCAAACAATGTAATGTGGATGTAATGTGAGACATAATGTGAGATTACATCCCACATTACATCCATCCAAACACCTCCTCAGTGTCTACATTTGTTACTCATGAAATAATTAAGTAAGCAAGTTGTCTATTTTCTCTTATCACCAATTGAGTTTATGATGAATTCTACTTACATAGATAGTTGCTCTTTATTTGCTCGTTGTGTTGGGATATTACTGAGGAGCGAGTCCATACCCATACATAAGCCTACTGAGATTCAATACTAAAATCAATTGGTAATAGTAGAAGTAGCCTACTAAGCTTATATATTGTTCCAACTCTTCAATCTAACCGATGTGGTACAATTCACTCACATGTACACTTAACACGTGAACTTGACTATGCTCAATATGGAAATCTAACATGGTTGCTCTCTATTGACTCGTTTAGCTTGAGACGACCCAATGTGAAAATCTAACATGCTATCAAAGCCCGGGTCTGATTGACGGTATTGTTTCAGATATGTTAAATTTAATCCCTACGCGTCCTAATTTAATCAGCTCATACCTTAATTAGAGAGCCCTAACTGTGCATGAAATGTTAAAGCACTCTGAGTTTGTCTGTCATATATTCTAAGAAAATTGAGCATATATAAACAAGTGAGTTATCTTTTTCTATCATTAATTAGTTTTAAAATGTAACCATATAATTCTCTATTGGGTCATTTGAGTTTAACTCTGCACAATATGAGAATCTAACATCTATTAATTACAAACGAGCAGTGCTACATCGTGCAAACCGTAGCATGCGATGATGCGAATTCTCGTACAAAGCAAATTAGGAGAGAAAATTCCTCATTTACACTCATCACGTGAGAATTTATCTATATCGCAGTGTAGTCGCATGAGTTAGCAATTTTCATTACAAAATTCTATTAACCAATTAGTAGTTTAATTAATTGAACTTTTTGCAAGAGAGACTTCGTATGTCTTGGATGAGAAATACAAAGTGTGCCAGCCACACCATAAAATAGTAATGAGAAATTGTAAAAATTAGAGTAATGAATAATGATACTCCCTCCAATCCAATTCTAACATAGTTAACAATATATACAAACTTAAGTCCGATCGAGATGGGTAGCAATTTTTTATACTTAACAATAACTAGCAAGTTGATAATTACCTTTTTGGAGGGAAGAGTTATTAATTATGAATAGGACGCCAGGTGGGCAGAACCAAATCTTGATTGTGTGGCGAGTAAGGGTATTTTGAACCGAACCACACGTTCTTCATTCACAAGTGACATCTTTTAAGACACAACCCCTGTCCGCTGATCAGCTCAACTGAAGTCGTTGGTAGCAGCAGAAATTCATACTACTACTACTTGACTGGTGTTCTTCACCGCCCACGTCGCCATGGCCTCCGCTATTTCAACCGTTATTAAAACTCCGGTAATTTCATTTCTCCCTCCCAGTCCCTTCTTTTCCCCTATGTGATCGATCGGTATTACCATGATTTTGTTGAAGTATACAAATTATTCAACCACGCATTCACTTGTTACACCAATAATTCTAGAACAGTTTTTCAATTTGTCGGTCTATAATTTCATATAGTTTTTTAATTTCTTACTAGTTGTCGTAGCTGTTAAAATAATCTATACTCACAACGTATCAGTCTGTAAGGTCTATCAATAATTTCACATTGTTTTATATTTCCCAGGAGATGTCTTAATTGTCTAAACACTCCAACCAGATTAGTCTGTAGTTGTTTAATCCAATGTTAACAGGACGAACCACGAGGTGTCATAACTGTCTATACGTGTGTGTTGTCTTCATTATAATGTTATAATATTAACATGATCACGCTGACTCTGAGGATACATATATGATGATTATGGATGCAGTTGAGCTTGAATAGCTCGTCAGTATCGGGAGTGTCGATCAAGAACTCGGCTTTCTTGGGGAGCAGCCTGAAGAAGGTGAACTACAGCTCGTTGAACAAAAGCTCCTCCTCCAAGGTGGGTGGGAGTTTTAAGGTAATGGCGGAAGCGGAGGAGAAGAAGAACACAGACAAATGGAAGGGGCTTGCGTACGACACTTCTGATGACCAACAGGACATCACCAGGGGCAAAGGTTTGGTCGATGATCTCTTTCAAGCTCCCACCGGCGCCGGCACCCACCACGCTATCATGAGCTCTTACGATTACATCAGTCAAGGCTTAAGAGAGTGAGTAGCTAGCTACTCCTTTGTTTTTATATACTACACCAACTCATTTTTTAGTCAAAATTATCGTTAAATACAGGAAAACTCATATTAGTCTTTCATTTTAAGTAAAGAACCTTAAACATTATCAACTATAGATGATGTTGTTGATTGTTTGTTTCAGATTTAAATGTTGATATTTAGTGTCTCAACTATTAGATTTGTTACTTTTCACTTTTTTTTTCCCGAATGATTCAGCGTTTTAAATTGGTGCATAAGGAATAAAAACATGTTTTCCACTTTTCCGAAGTATTATATTTGTTACTCACGGTTTAAGCTCATTTAATATTAAAATACATATTTTTGTTTCTATCAATTCCAACAGAAAAAAGTGGAAATCAACGTATCTGATAGTTGAGACAACGAATATCAATATTTTAAATCTGGTACAGTAATTAACAGCATGACCTATAGTTGTTGAGACTATTTTTAAGTTCTTAACCCTTCATTCTAAAATATATCACCAACTTATGATTTCTAATTAGTGTGAGATAAACAAGGCATGTCTATCATATCATAGTGTAACAGTCTATCAACCCTAAACCATAATCTTGTCTCCATCACTGGCTAGCTGTTTAATATGTTGGTGCATGCATATTGCAGATACAACATGGACAACACCATGGATGGGCTATACATCGCTCCTGCTTTCATGGACAAGCTTGTGGTTCACATCACCAAGAACTTCATGACCCTTCCTAACATCAAGGTTCCTTTGATTCTGGGTATCTGGGGAGGCAAGGGTCAGGGCAAATCCTTCCAATGTGAGCTTGTATTTGCCAAGATGGGAATCAAGTAAGTGATTCTTCAAGGTTACCATATATATGATACCTTCATACACCATATTAATTAATGTAATGTAATGTAATGAATCTAACATGATGTTAATGTGATCTGCAGCCCCATCATGATGAGTGCCGGAGAATTGGAGAGTGGAAATGCAGGAGAGCCGGCGAAGTTGATCCGACAGAGGTACCGTGAGGCGGCCGACTTCATCAAGAAGGGTAATGTGAAATTTCAGACAGTTAACTTGGCATGAATCACTTAACTAACTGTTCTAAAACCTGAAACGTAAAATTTAATTATATTGAGTTTAACTTTGGCGCTGCAAAGACTCGAACATTTTAATTAAACTGCATAGATTCGAATATGCACACTCTGATAACATTTGAGATTTTTGGTTGGCCATTTAACCAACTGTCTTAAAAACTTTCAGGTGATATGTGCAAACGTGATTTAACATTTATACTTCAACAGGTAAGATGTGTTGCTTGTTCATCAACGATCTGGATGCTGGTGCGGGACGTATGGGTGGGACTACCCAGTACACAGTGAACAACCAGATGGTGAATGCGACACTGATGAACATTGCGGATAACCCCACGAATGTGCAACTGCCGGGTATGTACAACAAGGAGGACAATCCACGTGTCCCCATCATTGTGACTGGTAACGATTTCTCCACACTGTATGCTCCTCTCATCCGTGACGGTCGTATGGAGAAGTTCTACTGGGCACCCACACGTGAGGACCGTATCGGTGTTTGCACCGGTATTTTCAAGAGCGACAATGTCCCAACCAGTGACATTGTCAAAATCGTCGACACTTTCCCAGGACAATCTATTGGTGAGTCTTGTTTTAAGTAATTAGAATTAATTACCAAATTGTTAGCAACTTGGTAATTAACTGTTACATAAATTGAGTTAAATTCAATACGTTTGTATGGATGCAGATTTCTTTGGTGCTCTTAGGGCACGGGTGTATGACGATGAGGTGAGGAAGTGGATCTCCGGTGTCGGAGTGGAGACTATCGGGAAGAAGCTTGTAAACTCGAAAGAGGGCCCACCTACATTCGAGCAGCCGAAGATGACAGTCGAGAAGCTGCTTGAGTACGGGTCGATGCTTGTTCAAGAGCAGGACAATGTCAAGAGAGTGCAATTGGCTGACAAGTACATGAGTGAGGCAGCTCTTGGTGATGCCAACCAGGACGCCATTAGCACAGGAAAATTCTAATCTCTATATCAACATCATCATGTCTTAATGCAAGATTTTTTTTTTTTGGGTAACTTTTGGTCTTGGAATTGTGTAAAAACCCTTCATCGTCATTCTCCAGTCCAAAAAAGAAAAGGAGTGAAAATGGTGTTCTTGTCGATTTGGAAATGCTCCAATCTATGCTTTGTTTTCTCATATAATGATTGCAATGGTGTATCTCAGTTGCTTTCGACGTATTAATATTGCTTCCGCAATTTCCTGTTGCGAGTCTTAATTATGTTAAAACTCTTATCAATATGTCGTGTCTGGTGGAATTTGAAACTAACTTGTTTTAGAGTTTGTTCAACTAACTTTGGGTATCAAATGCGCATTGTTACTTTATTGAGCAATAAATTAGTTAATGAACACAGAGATTTAATGCAATGCTGAAATTGGTGGAAGACTAGAAATATAAAGATTAAACCACGTCTTTGGCTATCACTCTTAAAGTTTTAGTTGCAACAGTTGGTTAAGTGGTCTGTCTCAAATTTCACATAAACAAACAAATTTCACGCTCGCTACATTTGATGAATGATCATAAAAATTGGATAGAAGAACAAATAATCATGCATGCATATATATATATATATATATATACATAAAAAGAAGTTTCCTTTAATTAACTGGTTTTCCGATCATCACTTTCCTCCCCAAGATCAGGATTCGAAGAAAATTCAGGTTCTTCCTTGCGAAGAAGCAAGGATGTGACCGTATTTCGTAACTTGCCAACCAAGCTTCCTCCTCCTCCTTCACCGTTCAGATTAATGGCATCTGATATGACTCGGCAAAGTGCTCTATCTTCTTCACCAGGCCTGAGCTTGTCCACCAGATATTCCTTCACCGAAACACCTTTGTCCCACTTCATCTCTTTCGGGCTATCCGCCGCCCACTGTTCTGCACTTTCCTCATCATTTTCTTCACTAGTACCACTAATGCTTAGATCGGTAGACGCTGCCGTGTGGTGAGGAGCAGCTGCCGGGATTATGGAATCTCCGAGGCTCTCGGTTTCGGAAGCAATGGCTTCAGTGGAAGCTTTGTCCAAAAAAATAGGGAGGATTCTTCCTTCGTTTGTATCCTTGGACATCACGACATGTTTCATGTTACAAGTTGTTCCTACACATTGTATAGAACTGCCTGTTTCCTTTTGCTCCTCTGCTTCTCGCTCGAACACATGTCCTGTGCCATAAAAAATTCAATTGGTGTTAATTACCCACTTGCTATGAGAATTTGAGGGTTATAAATGATTTGTTAGCTGAACTTTTTTTAGATCGTAAAGTTGCAATTTTATCAAATTAATTATGGTAATATAATCTAGCAGTTCAACATTCGTCCATTAACTAAATGTCTTAAATTTGAACCCTGAAAATTTTGAAAAAAAAAAAAATATTTATAGTAAACATTTTACCCATTAAAGGCTAAATGGTGTGAGCAGGACGGCGCCCATGTGTGCCGAATGCGCAATTTCCCCTCCTCAACTTTTCATAATGTGCATTTTTTACCTTAAAATGTAAATAATCTCGATTTAATCCATTAAAATTTACATTTGCTCCCTGTACTTTTTTATATTGATTGTTTAAATTTAGTTCTATTATTGCTAATGAACCAAATTCCTGGTTTCGTCTATGGGTGCGTCTGATGGTTATTATATGGTATACACCTAGGAAACCCTTAAGGGCTGATCCGCTGCGATTGGAATTTTTTATATGGACCAACACCTGGGACACAATGCAAGAAACCAATAGAGAAGTTGTAATTTACTGCTATGATTAATTGATGTTAAATGATGATAGCAATATGAATGTGACCATAACATGATATCAGAATTCGAATAGAAAATTACAATTTTTTTAATTAAATTTCAATTAACAAACAGTAAATTTCCACAAACTAGTAATTTGCTTTTGCTAATAACTGAAACCTAATGATAGGATTAGAGCAGATGAAGAACGTACTTGGAGTTTTGAAGATTTCTACATCGTCTTCTTGCTCATGATGATCATCATCACGAAAACTGGTCCGCCATGAAAGGTCAGAGTTAGTGTTAGCATAAGGAGTTTGTTGTCGCTTCTTGTTTAAGGTGAGCCGCCACTTTCTAGCTCTTTGCTTAACTTTGGCAAGCACCGAAATCTTCTTCCGTTGGCGTATGTTTTCTTCTTCTTCTTCTTGATTCAATAACGCCACCAGGCTTGTAGCGTTTGGCGTTGAAGATTCATCTGCAACACATTATAATACCATGTTGTTGCAAAAAAACAAAAAACACATAATACTAAGTTATTATAAAACGTTAACTACGTACCCTGCTGAACTTTGGAGCTGGTTGAAATCTTAAGAGACTTTCCAGATTTTAGCATATTCTTGATCTCTTTTTGTATATAAAATTTCTTTATTATTATTATACAATAATAAAGTCTTAAAAATGAAGAAGTTTCTGCATTTATATTTATATATATGTAGCTAAATTGATCAATTTCTTTCAAGATATTTCTATCTGGAATTTATTTTGACAAATAAGAATTTGCATGGAGGAAAGATCCTAAAATAGCTCAACTAATTGACTTGCAACTCATAAGGTACAACCCTTTTTCTGTTCAGTCATCAACAATATCTTCGGTTTGGCGATAGAAGCGCCACGCCATTCAAGTGTTTGCGTCCAAATATTTTATGAAATATGGGAATGGTGCCGCAAACCCGAAATAGTAAATTAAAATAACAAGTTTTTGATATACTCACGGAAAACTAATCTACCAATTTGAATCATTAAACTCTAAGAATGTTATTTGAGAGGAAAAAAAAATCTGCAAAATAAACATCACCTTCAAACGTTTCGAGATTTCTTCGCATGTATTTTACTTTGTTAAGTAAAAATTTTAAAGTATTGATTTTTTAGTATTATATATAATTATATTTTGTATCATACTATTAGCAATGTCAATTTTTTTTATTGAATTCACATTTAGGGCAATAGAAAAATATATTTAAAAAAATGCCTCAAACAATGTGTTTGTGAAAAGGTCCAAACTTTTCTAACTTTTTCAAATGTAGAATTTGCAGCCAACTTTTATTTTTATTATATTATTTTTATAAATAATAACACTACACTTTTTGTATTTTAAGAATAAGAGGATATGCATAGTATACATATTACACATGTTAATTTTTCTTTAATACTACACATACACATGCTCATTGCTTTTATTAGTGTTTTCTTTCAGATCATCCTGATATTATAACGTGACATATCAATACAAAAGTATAGTTATGTATATTTGAGATATGAGCGATAGAGCTTCGATCTAGAGTTTTGTGGCTCCGATTTGAAACTTTGATGGCTTAATCGGGATCAGACGGCTTTAATCGGAGCCATCAGACCTCAATTGGTGGTTACTGATGAGTTTGGACGGTGGTCGGCGGTCTTGAGAGGATTCAGGCGGCCTTGTGCGGTGGCTGTAATACTTTAGGCGATGGCCGAAAGAAGACTAGGGACTAAATTGAACAAAAGTGAAACTTAGGAGAAGTTACGTAATTTGCAAATGTGTATTTAACGATGGAACTTAACAATCAAAATAGATGCACTAAAAGTCTAAAAAAAGTAAGCATATGACACTAAAAACCTACACAAAAATATGGGTATTTCTATTATGCTCTACAAGCATCATGTTTGTTGTAGTTTTTTTTACATTTTTTTTTGTAATTATTCTAAAGGTGAATTCTATAAGAAAGTTGATATTATTAATAATATGATACAAATATTATGTGTAATTAAAAAAATTCATATTTTTTTCATACTTTTAAAATTTTATATAAGTTACAACTAAAAGGATGATTTAACCCGATATTCAAAGTTTAAGCACCATCTGTAGCACCCAGCAAACTTAGTTCAAGGTATGAACATGGCGATAGTAGATAGTCGAGGGTCCAATATGCTTACTGCTGACTCATAAGTCATAACCGGGATCCAGTCAGTCTTTCTGTCTAAACGGCGGAGATGGATGGATAAGTCGGCCTAAAACCCTTTCTTCCGCCCCTCCCTTCGTCATCTTCTTCTTCCTCGTGGATCTCTGAACCACACAGAGACGATTAAACATGCCAACGTTCGCTGCTTCGACTCACCTTCTCAAACCAACTCTCACCCACTCTCTATCCTCACACCGCAGATTGCCTCCTTCCTCCCAAAACCCTAGTTTTATCTCCTCCATCAAATGCAGCCGCCCCTCCTCCAGTTCCGGCACCAACAATTCCTCCAACACCCCGATCCAATCCCAATCCAATGGAAGTTCTCTTAGTGTTCCCATTTTGACAGCAGCAGGAGCTGTTGCTGCCTCTTTCTCGGTTCTGCTGTCGTTCACCCCCATTGGTGGTTCTGGCGGCGGCGGCGGTTTTTTTGGTGGCGGAGGGGGTGGAGGCGGAGGAGGAGGAGGCGGTGATGGCGGCAGTTTTTGGGAAAAGCTGTTCTCCGTCCCCTCTGCCAATGCGGATGAGCCACAAAATCAAGAGTGGGAATCTCATGGATTACCAGGTAACATTGTTGTCCCGCTGAGTAAGCTCAGCGGGTTCAAGAAATTCAAACTTTCTGAAATCCTCTTCCTCGATAAGATTAGAGGTACCACAGTTGGTACAGAAGATTCCTTCTTCGAGATGGTGTCTTTGAGACCTGGGGGTGTCTATACCAAGGCGCAGCTCCAGAAGGAGCTGGAAACGTTGGAAACCTGTGGGATGTTTGAGAAAGTTGATATGGTTGGTAAGACAAACCCTGATGGGACCTTGAACCTCACCATATCATTCAATGAGAGCACATGGGAAATGGCTGAAAGTTTCAGGTGCATCAACGTTGGTTTAATGGCTCAGTCGAAGCCGGTTGAGTTGGACTCTGATATGACTGATAAGGAGCAGCTTGAATACTTCAGGTCTTGTGATATATAAATTGATTTGCATCTTGTAATTGTCACTTCATGAAATTAATGCTGTTTTTCTTATGCATTGGGCGTATTCAGGAGTCAAGAGAAAGACTACAAGAGGAGGATTGCTAGGGCTAAGCCTTGCTTGTTGTCGCGGGAGGCACACGAAGAAATTGAGAAGATGTTGCATGTGGAGGGTCAGGTGACTGCTAGATTGTTGCAGAGGATCAGGGACAGGGTTCAGAAATGGTACCACGATGAAGGATATGCTTGTGCCCAAGTGGTCAACTTTGGAAACTTGAATACCAGTGAAGTGGTGTGTGAGGTGGTCGAAGGGGATGTCACCCAACTCGTTATACAGTTTCAGGACAAGCTTGGCAATATTGTCGAAGGGAATACACAGCTTCCTGTCATAAGAAGAGAATTGCCCAAGCAGGTAGACAAAACAATAATGGAAATTTGACAATTCATTCATATTTGTTTGTTTACTTTCTTAAGTTTTGATGGTATGGTCTCTCAGTGAGATAGCTAGCTAGCTTGTGTGTCGTAAATCATCCTTGCATCAAAAGTACCTTATTGGACTTGTGATGTGAATGAATATTTCAGCTTCGACAAGGGAAGGTTTTCAACATAGAAGCTGGAAAACAAGCTCTGAGAAACATAAACTCTTTGGCCTTGTTCTCAAATATAGAGGTGAATCCACGGCCTGATGAGAAGAACGAAGGTGGCATTGTGGTTGAAATTAAGCTCAAAGAGCTTGACCAGAAACAAGCTGAAGTTAGCACAGAGTGGAGTATTGTTCCTGGACGTGGAGGAAGACCCACATTGGTATATATCTATCTTTATATCTATCTATATATCTATCTATATACACTAGACTTGACCCCTCTCTAGCATCAGCATACATTCCATTCTAAGAATTTTTTTATGAGCGTGGGCTTAATTTAATTTGCTTGTTGTGTCTTTTGTTTGGTTGTTTAGGCTTCGCTCCAGCCAGGAGGAACTGTTTCTTTTGAGCATAGAAATCTCAAAGGGCTTAATCGCTCCGTTCTCGGTTCAGTAACAACCAGCAATTTCTTTAATCCTCAAGTAGGTTTATATTACTGTTTCCTAGTTCTCTGGTAGTAGATTTCTAGCTAGGAATATTCATTGATGCGGTCTGAATCTGACACTACTTGCATCTTCTCCTCATGGTTGGAATTGTTTTTCATAGGATGATCTTGCTTTTAAGCTTGAGTATGTGCATCCATATCTTGACGGTGTATATAAACCACGCAACCGCACGCTTAAAGGAAGCATCTTTAACATCAGAAAACTGAGTCCAGTGTTCACTGGTGGACCTGGGGTTGATGAAGTCCCCCCTATTTGGGTTGATCGAACTGGAGCAAAACTGAACATCACTGAGGTGATTCCTGATTATTATTTTTAAATAATAATTTAATTATTTTTACAAGATTTCAGGAAGTCGTTTAAAGATGTCTTATTTGTTCTTTTGGCGTGGTGTTGCAGAATTTCGGTCGTCAAAGCAAGTTCACTTATGGATTGGTGATGGAAGAAGTGACTACTCGTGATGAAAGCAGTCACATCTCAACCAATGGTCTAAGAGTGTTACCAAGTGGGGGAATCAGTGCTGATGGACCCCCGACAACTCTCAGTGGAACTGGTATTGATCGAATGACATTCTTGCAAGCTAACATTACTCGTGACAACACTAGGTATGTTAATGGAGCCATTGTGGGTGATAGGAATGTATTTCAGGTAGGATTTCTATATTTGTTATCTCCATTGCTTCTTTGATAATAGTTTAAACCTCGGGTTTGAAGGATTTTGCTGATTTTGTTGCAGTTGGACCAAGGGCTAGGCATTGGCAGCCAGTTCCCATTCTTCAACCGCCATCAACTAACAGTGACCAGATTTCTCCAGTTGAAGAAAGTGGAGGAAGGTGCTGGAAAGTCGCCTCCCCCAGTTCTAGTTCTGCATGGTCACTACGGTGGCTGTGTTGGGGATCTTCCAAGCTATGATGCATTTACTCTTGGAGGACCCTATTCTGTAAGAGGATACAACATGGGTGAGTTGGGTGCTGCTAGGAACATTGTTGAGGTAAGCATAAACTATGATTTCAGAAACTGAATGAATGATTTTAGATATCTAAAAAACGCGATAAATCAATCTCTTACAATGGTAAGTTTTCTGATTGATTCAAATTGTGGGTTGGTGGGTGTAGCTTGCAGCTGAGCTACGGATACCGGTAAGGAACACACATGTTTACGTATTTGCTGAGCACGGGAATGATTTGGGAAGCTCGAAGAATGTGAAGGGAAACCCTACTGAAGTGTACAGACGAATGGGAAAGGGTTCATCATATGGTGTTGGAGCCAAATTTGGACTGGTTCGCGCTGAATACGCTGTTGATCACAACTCAGGCACTGGCTCGGTGTTCCTTCGCTTCGGTGAGAGATTTTGATGATGATAACTTCTTTATCTGCAGCAGCTTATTATACTCAGTCAGTCATTTATCTTTGTTCTTAACTTTCTTCTGGTTTCGGGAAAACTATGTTTGTTCTGTTGAGTTTTGTCATGCTTCAGATTGATTTATATATTCTCAATCGCATGGTAGGTGATGATAGAATGAGTATGTCGTGTGTTGGATACTTAGCAATAAATTGATTGATTAGTTGATCTATTCCATTCAAAGGATATTTCTCAGTTGTCTTTGTTGTGTGGAATTATAATCCACAGAAAAAAAAATGACTTGGTCAATGGTAAAGTTAAGTGTTGGAGATGAATATTTTTCAATTTGCAGAGTTTAGTCGAGTTTTAACCCAAAAGTTCTAGTTAAATAATGAACTGCTACCATTGCACTATATTCAAATCCCTCATTTTGAAAGAGTTGTAAGATTTTTACCACATTAAAACTAAATACCCTTTCGTTAAATAATTAAAAAAAAAAAAAACTAAATTCCCGAACCAATTTATTTATTAAAAAAAAACATTGTTCCCTTAAAACCAGTCGGTAACAGTGGAAGCTTGAGGTTTGTACTTTGTAGTTCTAGTTTGTAATGCTCGCTAATGAAAGGATCCAATTCAAATTTAACATCAACTACTAGTAGGTACCCCACGCATTAGGCACGGTGTGGCAATATTAAAACTTAATTACGTAAAGTAATTATATTCTATATTGATTAGTAAAAATTAGAAACTAATTCTGCACACAGTCCATGTAAAAAAAATCAAAGTGGAAAAACTTTAAACAACAACAAATAATATCATTTATGAGTGTAATAGTGTAAATTTTTATGATATGGATGCTAATATAATGAAGTAATATTTTCAAATTCACTATAAATTTCGCATTAAGCTTCATTATTTTATAGCATTATCGTGTGAAAAATGTATACGTTACATTCTCATGTTGTCCATGTATATAGTGTTATTATCATGTATTTGCTGGTTGAAGAATTAACTTTGTTTCAATCACAATCGTGGCCTGCAATACACCTATAAGTTGTGTAGTATTTTCTAGTAATCTAACTCTTCTGATTGGAATTTTATTCTTAAGTTTTGAACGTAGAGTTTTGAGTCTCGCTTGACTCATCAATTTATTGGTGCTAGCTATTGTTTTTGATAGTCGGTATCACTGCATTTGGAAAAAAAAAAGTTGTTGATAAGTGATAATTGATAGGGAAACTTGTACTTTATATTTGATTTTTTATTTATTATTTAAACACTTACTATAGTTTTAGTTCAAAGCCGATTATAAGAATAACTTAGTTTGTTTGATAATACATTTGTAAGAGATAGTTTGTTTTAGCTATTTTAGTTTAAAAAACTATCTTTTAAAATATACTACATATAATGTATTGTTATTTATGTGATCGATTATAAATGATTTAATTTTATTTATATTATATAAATATTTTATATTTTAATTAATCATGATTCATGAATATATATGTTTAAAAATATTAATGAATTTGTATTTTAGTACAGTTACAAATTTTAAAAAGTTTATGTTGTGAAATATGAATAATTTATCAATAAACCATAGTAATAGTTCCATGGAGTTTTATTAGGGTTAATTAATTTTAAATTTAATTATTTTAGTGTTTGAGTTATATGATTAATTTTGATTTTTCATGTTACACGATCTTATTGTACGATACAACTAATATGTTGATTTGTAGTTTAATATCTTATTCTATCACCATTACCATTAAAATTAGTATATATAGATAGAGTTTATATAGGAGAAAGTATAAAACTTCAGAACATGCTGAAGAAGTTTATTAATATAGGGACCGAGTTTTATATTGTAATAAACTTGAGGATCTGTTTCAGCACTTTAAGAACTATGGTAGTTAATTCTGTTGTATAAGCTGCCATATATAGTAGCTGTACTGAGTATTGAGATGATTGAATAAGAAGAACGGATGGCTAGTTTGAGAGATCCCTTGCTCTCAACTATGCTATTCTCTTTTGTTCTAAATCTGGATTTGATCTGTTTCACATGGTATCAGAGCCACTGCTCTTGATCCAATCGATTTTGTTTCCGCGCGATTTGTGATCTTGATTTCATGTCTGGTGGTCCTCCCGTTGTTGATCCATGGCCGCGATTGAACTCGCCTAATCCTACTGTCAATCAAGCTTCTCCGACAAACAATCGAGTTCCGCCAATTAGTCGAAATCCAATGGCTGAAATTCCTATTCCTGAGCTGAATCCTGAAGATCGATTGTATCTGCATCCATCTGAATCGCCTGGAGCTTCATTGATCGGATTTCAGCTCACAGGAAGCGACAATTATCAGGTGTGGAGTAGATCTCTAATTGATGCTTTAGTTGCGAAACGCAAATTATGCTTCGTAGATGGATCATATGCTAGGATTGAGGTGCCTGAGAACCAACGCTTTAGATGGGATAGGTGTAACGCCATTGTAAAAGGATGGTTAACCACATCTATTGTTAGGAGCATTTCAACTGGTTTGATTTATCATACGACTGCTGCTTCGATCTGGAATGAGATGAAGGAACGTTTTAGCAAGGTGGATGGAACCAGGATTTTTCATCTTAGTCGTGAAATCTATCATGCTAGACAAGGCACGTTATCGATTTCAGATTTTTTTGGAAATTTAAAGATTCTCTGGGATGAACTAACAGCTTTGGAGAACAGCTGCTTGTGTATTGAGTGTGCTAATTCATCTGCTGTGTCTGCTGAGAAGGATAAGCAAAGGTTAATTCAGTTTCTTCTTGGACTGAGTGAGACCTATAGTGCCATACGAACTAATCTCTTGATGTTGCATCCTTTACCATCTCTTAACCATGCTTTCTCTGTTCTTCTTCAAGAGGAGAGTCAACGTTTTATTGTTTGCAACATTGCTGAAGGAATGTCAGACAAAGCACCAGTGCTATATGCTGGAAATTCAGCAAATTCTTCTGTGTCTACTGAAGATCAAGCTTTATATGCTGCTAATTCTCAAAGGGGAGGAAATCAACGATTTAATAAGAAGGATTTCTTATGTACATACTGTGGCAAAAAGGGACACAAGGAAGACACTTGCTGGAAAAAGAAGGGTGTGCCTGACCATATTAAAAAGAGAATGATTGCTAATTGTGCTCTTTATGGTATTGATACTTCAGGCACTATGCAAAACCAAGTTTCCTCTCAGCACCAAGTTTCCCCTGGTTCTAGTATCAATGGAGTTGCTGCACCTCCATTAACCACTGCTCAATTAAGCCAAGTGGTGCAATACTTAGTGCAACAGCAGCAGAGGGAGTCTGTAAATCAGGGAGCCTCCATCAACATGTCAGGTATGATGTTTTGTGGATCAGTGAATGCAGATTCAAACTCTTTTTGGATTGTTGACAGTGGAGCTTCTCACCATATGACATGTAATAGTCATTGGTTGATGGATTTGCAATCTTACAAGTTATCCAACAAAGTTGTCACACTACCTGATGGACGTACCACTCCAGTGACACATTATGGGAACTGTTTGCTATCTGATACTCTTGTTCTGAAGAATGTTCTCTATGCACCTGCTTTTAAGTTTAACCTTATCTCTGTATCTCAGCTTTGCAGAGATCTTGGTTTAACAGTAACATTCTTCCCTAATCATGTGGTATTCCAGGACCGCTTAAGTGGGAATCCAATGGGGATTGGAACACTAGTTGATGGACTGTATACTATTTCCAAAAGCAATGCTCGAGGGCTGCACGTTCAAGCTGGATCTGGAGGTGGAAAGGAGAAGCTGGATTTTGCTACTGATTTAGTGTTATGGCATCAAAGATTTGGTCACATGTCTATTCAGAATTTGGAAAGATTTTTTGATTTTAAATCTTCCAATCAGACTTGTGTTAAGGATTGCTTTGTTTGTCCTCAAGCTAGACAAATTCGTTTGCCTTTTCCAATAAGAGATTCAAAGACCAATGAGATATTTCAATTGGTTCATATGGATGTTTGGGGGCCTAATAGAATTCCTACAGTTGAAGGTTTCAGATATTTTCTGACAATTGTAGATGACTTTAGTCGATGCACATGGATTTTCCTCTTGCATACAAAGGATGAAGTGTTTTATCACCTCAGGAATTTTCTTGTTCAGGTTAAGACACAGTTTAAGACTGCTGTCAAGTGTGTTAGGAGTGATAATGGGAGTGAATTTTGTAATTCTTTGACAAAGGAGTTGCTTGACAGTCATGGAATCATTCACCAAACCACTTGTGTAAGAACTCCTCAGCAGAATGGCATTGCAGAACGCAAGCATCGTCATCTGCTTGAAACAACGAGAGCTCTTCGTCTACAAGCTTCTATTCCAGAGAAGTATTGGGGTCATTGTGTCTTGAGTGCATGTTATCTTATTAATATGATGCCATCATCTGTGATACATGATCAGATTCCTTATGAAGTGTTGTATGGAACTCAGGTTTCTTTTCAGCATTTACGAGTATTGGGTTGTCTCTGCTTTGCCAAAGATTTGCAACCCAAAGACAAACTGCAATCAAGATCTATCATGGCTGTATTTATGGGTTATGCTGCCACACAGAAGGGTTACATTCTCCTTAATCTAGCCACGAGACAATTCTTCACAAGCAGGGATGTACTTTTTAGAGAGGATGTTTTCCCTTTTGCCTTGGATAAACAACCTGATCATCCAATCTTTGCTAAACCACCAGTTTTTCCTTTTGATGATATTTTCAATCCTCAATCAAATGATATGGAATTTGAGGAGCTCATAGAGTCAGATAATCAGGTTGTTGAAGAGCCAATTGAAGATGCACTTGAACTCCATGATGAGGTTACTACCTTGCCCAGACGATCTACAAGAGTTCATAAGCCTCCTGCTCATCTCAAGGATTTTGTTCTCATGTGCAAAACAGTGGCTTATGACAGAGTCTCATTGCCTTATAGGAGTTTATTAGGTGCTTTGGATAAGGTTTCTGAACCTACTTCTTTCAAGGAGGCTGCTACAGATATTCACTGGATCACTGCAATGCAAGAGGAAATCAAAGCACTGCAGGATAATCATACATGGGATATTGTGCTTCTACCAGAAGGAAAGGTACCAATTGGCTGCAAGTGGGTATATCGTGTTAAATACAAGTCAGATGGTTCCATTGAGCGTTACAAAGCTAGGTTGGTGGCAAAAGGATTCACTCAAAAGGAAGGAATTGATTTTAAAGAAACATTCTCACCCGTCGTTAAAATGGTAACTGTGAGAGTAGTGTTGAGCATTGCTGCAGTAAGAAGATGGTCTCTGTACCAGCTTGATGTTAACAACGCCTTTTTGCAGGGTGATCTTCAAGAGGAAGTTTATATGGACATTCCACCTGGTTTTGATGATCATAATCATGTTAAAGGCCGTCGTGTTTGCAAACTTACCAAATCACTTTATGGTTTGAGGCAAGCATCGCGTCAGTGGAATCTTAAACTTACAGAGTGTTTGCTTCAGCTTGGCTTCAGTCAGAGCAAATTTGATTACTCGCTTTTTAGCAAGTTTGAAGGATCTGAACAAGTACATTTACTGGTTTATGTGGATGACATCTTAATCACTGGATCAAATGAGAACATGATCTCAAAGCTGAAATCTGATCTACAGAGTTGTTTCAAACTTAAAGACTTGGGAACCTTGCAATTCTTCCTTGGGCTTGAAGTTGCTCGTTCAAAGGAGGGTATTGTTCTAAATCAGCGAAAATATGCGATAGAACTCATCACTGATGCTGGCCTGCTGAATTCAAAGCATGCTGAGACACCAATAGAACAGTACTTGAAGCTGACCACTCCTGAATATGACAGCATGTTTGGTTTAAACAAAGATGATTCACTGCTTGAAAATGTTGAGCAATTCAGAAGACTTGTTGGTCGTCTTTTGTACCTCACCATGACGCGTCCAGACATCTCCTATGCTGTTCAAAATATCAGTCAGTTTGTTCATTGCCCAAAGAAGTCACACTTGCAAGCTGCTCTTCGAATTATTCGTTACATTAAGAAGAATCCTGGCCAGGGACTGTTTTTTGCAGCTCAAACTAACTTGACTGATATGGTTGCTTACTGTGACAGTGACTGGGCTTCGTGCTCTATATCACGAAGATCTGTGACAGGATTTTGCATCAAACTTGGTTCTTCTGTGATTTCATGGAAGTCAAAAAAACAAGCAACCATTTCGAGGAGCAGTGCTGAAGCAGAGTATCGCAGCATGGGCATGACTGTCTCTGAGGTTATCTGGATTCGTGGACTGCTTGATGAACTGAAGCATGGATTAGTGAAACCAGCACTCTTACTCTGTGACAACAAAGCAGCTCTTCAAATTGCTGCTAATCCGATGTTTCATGAAAGGACCAAGCACATCGAGATTGATTGCCATTTTATTCGTGAAAAGTTGGTGCAAGGAATTATAAGCACTAGGCATATAAACTCAGAAAATCAGATTGCTGACTTATTCACTAAGGGATTGGGAAAAGATCAGCATTATTTCTTGTTGAAGTCGTTTGGGGTGAAGGATCTGTTTTGTTCTACAGAAAAGGAGGAAGGAGAAGAAAGCATGAAGAATGAAGAAGTTTATTAATATAGGGACCGAGTTTTATATTGTAATAAACTTGAGGATCTGTTTCAGCACTTTAAGAACTATGGTAGTTAATTCTGTTGTATAAGCTGCCATATATAGTAGCTGTACTGAGTATTGAGATGATTGAATAAGAAGAACGGATGGCTAGTTTGAGAGATCCCTTGCTCTCAACTATGCTATTCTCTTTTGTTCTAAATCTGGATTTGATCTGTTTCACACATGCAAATCGTATAAATTAAAATAGGATATTGGTTTTTTTTTGGGTAGAATTATAGGATAATGGTTTGAAAATTTAATAGGTATAAACTACAATAACATCGTTGTGATCTTGTTCTTCTGTTGTTGACATTATTATTGATACTCAATATTCAGAGTGATTGATGGGGAAAAATAAAATTCAGACTGTAATCTGGAATAATTATTAATAATAATAAACAATTAAGTATGAGAAGAATTTATATAAAAACTCATTAACTGAATATATCTCATTTTAAATTTTATGACAACACTCTTAATCGAATATCACATGTATCTATTATTATTTAATTTAATTAATGGAAATTTTTTTTATTTAAATAATTTTTATTGTATGAAAATTAGAAGGGTATTTAACCATGTAATTCCATGTTTTATTCTTAATTATTTCCTGTTCGAAAAGTTATTAAATATTAAGAATTAAAAAGTATTTATATTCAACACTTCTTGGTAATAAAAAGAAAAAAAAAAAAAAAAGGACAACTCCTTCTGTCTTGTCCTCCAAGCCAGTAAATTTACAGAAAACCCCCTTGCTAACAAAATGCACTTGCTGACCTATGACGTGCCCAGAACAGAACCAAATATCCCGGCGTCCAAACACGCCTTTATGTATCCTTTCAATTAATCGAATCCATCGACTCGATCAATCCCCTATTCTCTGCTCATCTTTCTTCTTGTTCCTCCGAAACGAAGCTCAAACTCTAAAAACATCATCTTTTGTTCGCATATATTGTATTGTATTGAAGAAATAGGAACGCTAGGAACCGTAACTCTGCTAGCGAGCTAAAGCTATGATTTTTTCCAGAATCGGCCGTTCAGTATCGCGATCTTCTCGCTCTAGGGTTAGTCTCTGCTCCCGTCTAACAGTGTCGGAGTTTCTGTTTCTGGGCTCCTTGATTCTTTATGTTAACCATTCTTCTTAATTGTAGAATGGATTACTCATCCGCGGTTCTAGATCAAACGGCACCACACTGTCTCGACAGAGCAGCGACACGTACCTTGGTGGATACGAGACTAACTTACAGCTTTTAAGGGGATACATAGCTTCTGTCGGAGCTCACAAGGCATTTGGTCCAAAGTCATACCTATCTGATTTGAATTGCATTCTCGCGAACCCTAATTTCCATCGTTTCATGTCGAGTGAAGCCCCCAAGAAGAAGAGTAAGTTTTAGCTAATTGATGTCCTTTGTTGAAATTGGTTTCCTTTGAAATGTCTCTGATTTTATTGATATATATGCCACTATGCCAGTCCCTCTATATTTACTCAAATAATGTCTTTTTTTTAATGTTCATTTGCAGATTACAAGAATTTCTTTCCTAAGGAGAAGAAAGAGATACCTAAAGGGGATGATCAAAAGTCTGATTCAAAAGGTGAAGCATTTGTTTGTTTGTGTTCTTACTATTAGATTCTTGGTTTTTCTGGCTGGAGTTTGATGTTTATGTTTTATCTCTCAATTGCTTAATATGATAGCTGGTGGTTCATCTGGATGAATGGCTCTGACTGTTTAAACTATTGGCAATAAATATCTAACTTTTCTTTGACTGAATTTTTATTTAATGGAGTAATCCTTTTGAGCTGAAATGTACGGCACTGGTGATGGGATTAAAATTGTTTATCATTTATGATTGTTTGCTTCTTGTTTAATCATCTGATACACATGCTCAATATCCTTAACTACTCATGTTGCAGCTGTCTGCAATGACTTTTTGAGGTTCAGTATATTTTTCATTTCATGGATATTTAAGTCCAGCAACTAATGATTTCTGCGCTTGTACATTAATATGGGTAATCAACTAATTCAGCCCTAATGTTGTGGGTGTTTGTTGTTTCTGATGTAGTTAATTTAAATTTTAATTATCCAGAGAGCTTGCAGGAGAAATTTGATACCATATCGTTATTGACCTTTCTTTTCCTTCGTATTTCCAGAGGATTCAAATACAGATGATCAAGGAAATTTTCAGGACACGTTTATCAAGCAGTTTCAGAGTTGGATTACTCCATTAATAGTACTAGGACTACTTTTATCTTCCTTCCCTTTTGGACCTCGTGAAGAGCAGCAGGTACACATGAACACTTTTACCTTAATTCATGTACAGCTGTGAAGAAGATCATCTTTGTTCTGGCTTATGTAAAATCATGGGCTTCTTTGTTGGTCAGGGAATTAAAAATTTCAGGACTACTGATATAGTGAAAGGGAATACATGGCAATAACAATCGCTAATCTGCCAGCTGTACAAATATTATTTGTCTGAAAGTGCATTTAATTTGTGCATAATAGGATATACTGCTTCCATGTATGCAAAAACCGGATAATCTGAAAAATAGTTTAATTCAACTAAAATATTCTTTTCGCTAGGAAATCTGTTCGCCTAGCTTTAACATGCTTCTTCCTTACTATACTAAAAGTAGATGTGCACACATATTTTTTTTAATCATAATACGCAAGTATTTTCGGGTATGTAGGTGATGTGTGTACTTGCTTGTGCAACATTTATTTATGTAACAAAGTTTTGAACACTTTTAATTTTAAGGCAGCTGTGCTGATTTTCTGTGGGATGTTCTTTTGCAGATTAGTTTTCAAGAGTTCAAAAATAAGCTACTTGAACCTGGTCTGGTAGACCATATAGTTATTTCAAATAAATCAGTTGCAAAGGTGTATGTTAGGAGTTCACCGCACAATCAAAGAATTGAAGATTCTGTCCAAGGTACCATCCCAGCAAGAGGGCATAGTGGTCAGTACAGGTACTATTTCAATATTGGAAGCGTGGAGTCCTTTGAGGAGAAGTTGGAGGAAGCTCAAGAAACTATGGGGGTCGATCCCCATGATTATGTTCCCGTTACTTATGTTTCTGAAATGTCCTGGTACGGAGAGCTGATGAGATTTGCACCGACTCTTCTGCTTTTGGGAACTCTTTTCTTCATGGGACGAAAGATGCAAAGTGGATTAGGTGGAGTTGGTGGTGGGAAGGGTGGTCGGGGAATATTCAACATAGGAAAAGCGCATGTTACGAAAGTTGATAAAAATTCAAAGAACAAGGTATAAATATATTCATTTTTTCTTATTATAGATGAAAAATGGCTGCCCATTCACAAATTGATCTCTCTGATCATTTGATTATTTGGACTGTCAGACTTGGAATTGAGTTAATGTAAATCTATTTAATTCATATCATATTGGCCTGATAGTTGGGTTAGTAAAAGCTAATATTATTGCATGGTTGGTGGGCAGGTATATTTTAAAGATGTAGCTGGCTGTGATGAAGCAAAGCAAGAAATTATGGAGTTTGTGCATTTCCTAAAGAACCCTAAGAAGTATGAGGATTTGGGAGCTAAGATCCCTAAAGGCGCTCTATTAGTGGGTCCTCCAGGTACAGGCAAAACCCTCTTGGCAAAAGCCACCGCTGGTGAATCCGGAGTTCCTTTTCTGTCAATATCGGGGTCGGACTTCATGGAGATGTTTGTTGGTGTGGGGCCATCCAGGGTTAGAAATTTGTTTGCTGAGGCAAGGCAGTGTGCTCCTAGTATAGTTTTTATTGATGAAATTGATGCAATTGGACGGGCTAGGGGACGAGGAGGTTTTTCTGGTTCCAATGATGAGCGTGAAAGCACCTTGAACCAGTTATTGGTAGAAATGGATGGATTTGCAACTACTAGTGGCGTGGTTGTTCTTGCCGGAACCAATAGGCCTGATATCTTAGACAAGGCGTTATTGAGGCCTGGTCGGTTTGACCGTCAAATCAGCATCGACAAGCCTGATATCAAAGGCCGTGATCAAATCTTCCAGGTTTATCTGAAAAAGATCAAGCTTGACCAGGAGCCCTTGTTTTACTCTCAAAGGCTTGCAGCCCTTACCCCAGGATTTGCAGGTGCAGACATTGCTAATGTCTGTAATGAAGCTGCTCTGATTGCTGCCAGGCGCGAGCATGCTGTAGTGAACATGGAACATTTTGAGGCTGCTATTGATAGGATCATTGGTGGTCTGGAGAAGAAGAACAAGGTATGTATTACAACTATTGAATATTTCCTAGGGTTAAGAACCTAAAAACAGTCCCAATTATAGACCATGTTGCTAATTGCTGTCTAAGATTTAAGATGTTTGATATTCGGCGTCCCAACTATCAGATTGGTTGATTTTTGTTAAAAAAAACAAACTGATTTTGGCGTTAAAATAAACGTTTAAGTAACAAAAACATATATTTTTTCACTTTTCCGAAGTATCAGATTTTTTGCTCATGGTTAGTATTATTTGATGCTTAAAAAATATGTTTTTGTTCCGTTATTTTTAAAAGAAAAAATTGATAATAAACCAATCTGATAGTTGAGATACCGAATATCAACATATTAAATATGAGACAACTATTAGCAACATAGCATATAGTTCGGACTGTTTTTAGGTTCTTAACCCTATTTCCTATTTAAGAAAATGAAAATATTTCTCTTGAGGATGCATGCACAATTGTTTAATATCTTATATAGATCCTCAAGTTGTCCTTTTTGGTCAAGCAGGTAATAAGCAAGCTTGAAAGGCGCACAGTTGCATATCATGAGTCTGGACATGCTGTTGCCGGATGGTTCTTGGAACATGCAGAACCCTTATTGAAAGTGACGATAGTTCCTCGTGGAACGGCTGCTCTTGGGTTTGCACAGTACGTTCCGAATGAAAATCTGCTCATGACAAAGGAGCAACTCTTTGATATGACATGCATGACCCTTGGTGGTCGTGCGGCAGAACAGGTTACCCTTGCTGATTTTTTGTATGCTAATAAGGGTTAAGAACCTATAATCAGTCTCAACTATAGGACGTGTTACTAATCGCCGTCCCAGTATTAAAATGTTGATATTAGGTGTCCCAATTATCAGATTGGCTGCTTCCCACTTTTTTCAACTGATTTTGGCACTAAAATTGACGTTTAAAGTAACAAAAACATGTTTTTCACTTTTCAAAGTATCAAAATTTGTTGCTAATGGTTTATGCTTATTTTTTACTTAAAAAACATGTTTTTGTTTCGACAATTTTGGGAGAAAAAAGTGGAAAACAATCAATCTAATAGTAGGGACACTGAATATCAATATGACGTATAGTTGGGATTGTCTTAAGGTTCTTAACCCTAATTATGATGAAATATTAAAGAGAGTGGTGAATAATTGATTTGTTGATGATGGTGAGTGAATGAATGAATTTAGGTTATGTTGGGCAAAATTTCAACGGGGGCGCAAAACGACTTGGAGAAGGTAACGAAAATGACGTACGCTCAGGTAGCTGTTTATGGGTTCAGTGAGAAGGTAGGTCTGCTGTCGTTCCCTCCAAGAGACGACGGGTTTGAGATGAGCAAACCCTACAGCAGCAAGACGGCTAATATCATCGATACCGAAGTGCGTGACTGGGTAAACATTGCTTACGAAAAGACGGTTGAGTTGTTAACTGAGCACAAAGAGCATGTTGCTCAAATTGCAGAGCTCCTACTGGAAAAGGAAGTTCTTCACCAAGATGACTTGGTTCAGATCTTAGGTGAGCGGCCGTTTAAGCCGAGCGAGCCCACTAATTACGACCGGTTCAAGCAAGGTTTTGAAGAACCTGCTGTTGTTGCTGCTGCTGTAGAGGAGAAAGAAGTTGTTGAGAATGATGATGATGGGACTCCTCTTGTAGTTCCGGTATAAACCGATTACTACTACTACAACTGCATGCATTTTCGCTACGTTAATGACGAAGAAGATAGAATATGCAGTGTCTGTAATTATTTGGAACTTGGTTTATCCCTTGCTTGGCTTACACACCTTGTTTAATTGTATAAGTGAATGCATGTGTAACGATGATCTCCAGGGAGAGAATTAACTTGAGGATTTTTTCATTAGTAGTATTTGTTGTTGGCTGTCATTGCCGTTGCTTTTCCTATGCTTTTATTTTAATAATACTCTAAGAGAGGTTAGTAGAGATTATGTTGCAGTGGAGAATTTGGTATACTAATTATTATGATCCTGTGGTACATAAAATAAATAAGGCTTACTTTATTTAAGGAATTAAACACTGTTAATATGTCATGTTGCAATTTAATGTGTCCATTCTTTTTTGGGTCAATAACCTGGTAGAGGTCTGAAGTTTGACCATTGTTAATTTGAGAGGTCTGAAGATTGAAATGGTGATAACAAAGGTCTGAAGTTTCGACTTGTAGATAATAGAGGTCTCCGTTAGTTTTTTCCGTTAAAACTGACAGAAGTTGGTCATGTGCATTGCATGTGACTAGAAATAAAATAAAATTCCAAAAATACCCTTCTTGCATCTCACATGTTTGAATGAAAAGATGAAAATGCCCTTAAGGCCACCACCCAACTCCGGCGACCACCACTCACAGCCCCGACGACCGCCACGCGCCACCCAACTCCAGCGACCACAACCCGACTTCGACGACCATCGCCCAACTCCGGCGACCACAACCGCGGTCCCGATTGGACCCAATCGGGGCCGATGGCTCCAATTGGACCCAAATCGGAGCCACAAAGCTCCGATCGGAGCTCGGTGGCTCCGATCGGAGCTCTATGGCTCCGATTTGGGGCCACAGAGCTCCAAATCGAAGCTCCGTGGCTCCGATCTGGGGCCACAGAGCTCCTAATCGGGGCCGTGGTGGCGGTCGTCGGAGTTGGGTGGCGGTCGTCGGAGTTGTGAGTGGTGGTCGCCGGAGTTGAGTGGTGGCCGGCCGGAGCCGTGGCCGGAGTTGGGTTATGTTTAAATTATGGACATGGGTAGTTTTGTCATTTCATCTTTATATTAATTAAACTTTTTATTAATTCAAATATTACAAAAGGGTATTTTTGACATTTCATGCGGTTCTGTTAAATTTGACAGAAAATTTGGACGGAAAACCTAAAAATCACAAAGTCCAAACTTCAGACCTCAGTTATCACCATTTCAATCTTCAGACCTCTCAAATTAACAAGGGCCAAACTTCAGAACTCTCCCAGGTTATTGACCCTTTTTTTTTTTTTTTTTTTGCTATTCGGATGTCCTATGTTTCAAAATTAGTTTTTTTTACTTTTATTTCCGATTTTACTGTTCAAATTGACGAAATTAGAACTGAGATATCAAATTGAAATATCTCGGCAGCAGCCAATAACCCACACACACTCATCTGAACTAGAAATAAAGTCCGCATTAGTTCCTAAACTTTGTTACAATCGAACCCTTGACTCGCTTGATCGCCCGAGTTGAATTTAGAGTTATGTTCGACCATGGTTAGGGTCGGCTAGGTCAGATGATCCTAATCATGTTCCTTCGTTTCACTACAATATTGGTTCACTAGGATTTACCTAGATTTCACGAACTCTGACAGCTTGGCCATACTGAAGTTCTTCTACTGAGTGTCTCTACTTTCAGCGCTTCGATCAAAAGTATGGATTGCACGAGCTATCTATTCAATCAGTGAGTTCTTCTACTGAGAGTTTCTACTTTCAGCGCTTCGGTCAAATGTTGTTGAAATATGTGTTCCGCTAGTGTATTCCGCAGAAGTTGTTGATTATGTTGACCAAGATAGAGGAGCACTCCCCCCTCATGAACACCGCGCCTCACCATCATGCAAATGCATAGCTAGCGAGCTTGCTTTGCGTTCCGGCTTGGTTTAAAACCGGACCCGTTCAACCATCACATCTGCTGATGAGCCATTTGATTGATCTTGTCCTTGCCTAACTCTGGGGGCTATGCCCAGTGACCTGATAACTGGACGGTTCGACCCCGTCCTTGGCCTCGGGAGTGGCGAGCAACACGGAACTTGAATGTTTCAAATGGCATAAGGGGCAAACAAAGGTCATGTGAGGGATATAACCGATTTGATCAAACACATGTTATCGATGCTAGATAGGATTGGAAAATGGTTTTTTGCCTCCGAAGTCCCTAATGGATTAGATCCTTTCTGCCAACGAAATGAACGCGGAGCCCGTTCCGAATGCTTGCTTCTCCGATCCGGAAGTTCTCGCGAAGAGAATAAGATGCTGCTCTACTACAAATACTCTTTTTCTTAGTAGTAGTCGTTCCAAAGCCAGTCGTCCCAAAGCCAATAGTTCCAACCAAGTCAGCGACGCGATGAGCCCCCCAATAGTTTGCCGGATAAATGGAGTTGTCGTGCATTCCCAAACCACCTGGCTCGGGAACTGCTTCAATCGGGAGAGGCGTGTTCATTTTCTCATAACATGGTGTCGTCTTCTTACCTGGTCGGACCTAGGGCTAATGCCCATCGTAACCCCCGGGGGTGATATCTCCTGCCTGAAGCTTCTTCATGAGAAAGGGATTCCATGTGACCCTAATAATGGTCGAAATTGGCCTTGAGCTTGAACCATGCTAGGTCAATTGGAATCTAGACCCCAATCGGACCTAGGTTCAATTGACCTAGCTTAGATTGAGCTTGGGTCTAGGTCCGACCATGGTCAGTGTAGGCTAGGTCAGGTGACCCTGTCTATGGTCGGACCTAACCATAGGCTCGACACGAGCTAGGTCAATCGAGTCAAGTGTTCAATTGAAATAAGTTTAAGAACCAAATTAAACAAAAAAAATGTAGTGATATAAATTTGAGGTTTAACTGAACAAAATAAAAATTTGGGCCTCTAATCACGTGCAAATCAAGCGATTATTCGGTCAACATTAATTATTGACTAACCAATGCACTAAAATGTACGAGTTTCAAAATATTGTAACAAAAAGTACGAAAAAAAAAACAAAAACTTATACCAAAAGACGTATTAGGCCAAAATTAAAATTAGGGTTAACAAATCTTTTGGTTCATAAAGTTTAACCACTTTTGGGTTTTGGTCTATTATACTTTTTTTTGTCTAGTTTTGGTACCATATGTTTGCAGATTTTTCTAGTTTTTGTCTAATCGTTACATTCCGTCCATTTTTTCCGTTAAGTGACATGTGCAATTCATGTGATCCACCCTAAACTTTCAATTTTGTTTAAATTTGGGGAATTGACACCCTAAACCTAGTACAATTTGGGAGAATTGAACTATGTGTAATGGGTAAAATTTGGGGGAATTGACACCCTAAACCTAGTTCAATGGGTCCATTCCCCCCAAATTTGAACAAAATTGAAAGTTTAGGGTGGATCACGTGACTTGCACATGTCACTTAACGGAAAAAATGAACAGAATGTAACGGTCGGACCAAAACTAGAAAAATCTACAAACATATGGTACCATAACTATGCAAAAAAAAAAAAAAATCATGAACAAAAACCCAAAAATTGTCGAACTTCATGGACCAAAATACATGTTAAACCTTAAAATTATATGTACTATTAATGCAAAATGGAGCACTTAATAAAAGGCAAAGTATTCAGCAACTCTTTCAAAATTATACGAAAAAGAACCTATTTACTGTCTCAAGTTTGACTTATGTTTTAGTTTGGTGTCTGACGTTTAAATTGAGTGTCCCAGATTTCATTTTGGTTGAAATTTGGTGTCTCAGTGTGATTACTTTAGAGAAGTCAATCCCGACGAACCAACTGCATATCCGAGCTCCCAAGCATGCTCCCTTCTCGTCACTTTGTCGAGGCCATCACCTAAGAAGTTGGTCACATTTGCCCAAGTAAATCATGCGTTGTTGTCGCTCGAAATCGCTCTGCTGAAACTTTTTTTTTTGTATGTCAACTTTTGGGTGAAATTTGACGATTTTGTGAAAAGGAAAAAGTGATGGATTATAAGTGGGTGAGTCGATTGATGGAAATGGTTGAAAGATGAGGAAAAGACGGGCGGAGACACCAAATTTTAACAAAAATGAAACCTGGGACGGTCCATATCAACACTTTAATCCTGAGATACCAAACTAACATGAGGTGAATCTGAGATACTATCTTTTTCCCAAAATTATATTCCAAACTACTGATATTACACATCGTGGAGAACCCCTAAGAAGGAGAAAGCAGTCAACTTACACATACATACATGAACTAGTTTGATAGATAGGGTTTAGGGTTTAGAGTATGCTGGGTTTCGGGTATTATATTATGCAGGTACCCAACAAGCAGCAGCATACATGATCCTTCCCTTCCAACCCAGCAGCATCCAGTTCCCATCCTCATCAACCACAAAATCCTTGTGGTAGTATCTCTTCACCTTCTTCCCAAGCATATCCATTATCTCCCTATTCAGCTTTAGCTGCTTAAACCCCGCCCTCACGTGCCGCACTCCCCACTGCTTATACGACTCCGGCCTGTCCACTCTCTCCTCTCCTTCGCAAGCCACCACATTCATTATCTCTCTCCCATAGAACTCCCTTTCCAAAACCACTCTCATCTCGTTGTTCCCGGGACTCGCTATCGTACTCTCAAACATGTCGAATATTGAAGATAAGTGAAACAATGCTTCCTTGAACCTCGTCACGAAGAACGGTGCATTGTAAGATCCGTTCGATACCGAGTGCACAAAAACATCCGGTTTGATCTTCCGAATCAGGTTTAACACTGCATCCCTCGGGCTCACATCTTCTTCTTCCGAAAGGTCCTTTAACCGAATCAGAGAGTTCACAGCAACCATCTCGTTTCGTTCAACTTTTAGATCGTCCACTCGGAGGGTTTCCCAGTTTCGTGATGGAATAGCGTTGAATTCGAATGGTACACCGAATCGTTGGCAGTAAATTGCTAAACGCCGACCGGTTTCTTCAATCTTCTCTGCTGGGCGGAATCCTGGCTGTGGAAGCTCGATTCCTGTTATTCGAAGCTTTTCAAGAGGTGGGTGGCCTTCTTTGGTTCGTTCACCGAGCTGCTGTATCAGGATCGGCCACTGGAAACCCAGAGCAATGCCGAAGTCAATTATGTGAAGAACGGATGCCTTCTCTGCCATCTTGGAGATCAAGCAGTTTCCGTAGATAATTGGGAACTTCTTGAAAGGACATGATGAGAGGTACAAGTGGTATGATCTGAGAACCTCGGCTACCGATACCCTCTTGGTGGCAATTGAGGCAAAGTAGTTCATAGTGCTGCCGCCTTGTAAGGTACCTGACAAACGCGCCTCGAGCCCATTCGCGAAGTAGTGAGCTAATCTTTCGGACCCATCTCCGTTTGGGGAAGAATGCTGTCGAATCTGCTTGAGGAGTTCATTAGCAGTTCTCAAGTCGTATGTCGATACGGCTTGTGCACAGAGAATCAGAAGGGATCGTAAATCCACCGAGCTCTTGTTACCTCGTCTCTTTCCCCTGCCATTCGATCGTAGCTGCTCTGAAGTTTGTTGGCAATCATCACTAGAACACTGTGAATTCCCTTTCCCATTCCATAACAACACATTATCAAACCAGTCTGCAAGTTCGGTCTCTTCTACATTCGAAGCAGACTGTTTGGACACTCTAGCTTCTTCTTCTTCAAAGTGTGAGTCCTCTCTTTGATGGAATTTTCTTCCCCGATATCCACCTTGCACCTCCTCATTAACACCCACCTTCACATTCCCCCTGTTAAAACCGGATCTTGAGCTGCTATTGTCAAAATTTATCAGAAACTTACTGCTATCAGGAAGGAACTTTCTAGCTTCTTCCACTCCCTTGTTGAATTGAAGCACAGATTCAGCATCACTGAACATGTTCTTAAGTACAACAGCAGAGTTTTCCATCATCAAACCATTTCCAGCTAGTTCTGAACTGTAATGAGAATTCACCTGAGGAACTTCAACTGAAGGAAACGAAGCAGATTGTTGTAGGCCATGGTTTTTACTCTCTAACAGATCTAGATCATCGGGGAGGCGCGGAGGATCAATAGAAGTGCCAACACTACTCTGATCAGTACTAGTACAAGTTGCAGAGAAATTGCTATTTGGACTCTCGATGATGAACTGGGTGACATCAATTTCGTCTCCGATTTCAGGAGATGATATGGGAGGGAGAGGATTTCCGTCAAGCAAATCATGGAATGATTTCTCAGTATCTTGGAGAGCAAAATCACCAGGAAACACCCAGGGCATCTCCTCCATTTTTTCCTCCATAAGCATCTGACTTATGAACTTGAGAATCGGGTCGGAGGAGGAGCTGTCATCTGAGTCGGCGGGAGACTCATGACCTGGAAGAACCCCGTTGACGCTAAGGTTGGGATCTTGTTCAGATCCGACGGCCAATACTCCGCCGTTGAGGTCATCCAAGGTGAGGGCGGAGGTGTAATTAAAGGCGGAAAAGGAATCATTGGTTTCCGATGAGACGGAGAGAAAAGGGGAGGTAATGAAGGAATCATCAAAATCATAATTAGCAAAGTCTGGGAAGTGATTCGATGAAGGTAAGGAATCATGATCAGAATCGAAATGCAGGAAAGGTGTATCCACGGAATTGGAAGGAACGTGATCCATGATCTGAGCTGACCCTGCAGTGAAGAAACCCTAAACAACTCAAACCCTAGCTAAATAACGAAGATTAAAAGTCAACAAAACATCACCCGCTAGAAAAGTAGAATAGAGATCTGAAAGAAGACGATGAACCTTCGCAGCAGCCTCCTACTACTAGTAGTAGTGCTAGACTACTCGTGAGTGGCGGCGGCAGAGCGAGGTGACCGGGTCAAAGACGGGAGAATCCTAGGAATCACCCTCCAAAATAATCGGAATGGGACCACGGTGACCTCAGTTCAGACAAAACTAAGGATGGTAACGGGTCTCGGGGCCCGCTGACCCGCGGGGCCCGACCCGGTTTGACCCGCCGACCCGAAGGTCACGGGTCGGGTCCGGTGCGGGTCGGGGGCGGGGTGGTCCGGGTCTAGAGACCCGGGGCCCCGTAGACCCGCCCCGAAATCCATATATATATAATATTTTTTTTTTAATTTTTTTTATGTTAATATGATCTAACATTTAATAAACAATATGGTTAATATAGTACCTATATAAATAACATGGACCAAATTACAAATAGATTTATATTTAGATTATTATGATTTGTTAATTTGGTGTTTGGATTTGAATTTGTAATGAATTTGATGTGTTTGTTGTTTATATTTGATTGATGTTAAATTTATGTTTTGAATTTATATATAATGTAATATTTTGACAAAAAAAATTGTATTTAATATTGAAAAGTATTAAATAAAAATAAAAAATAAAAAAAAAATTTATTCACATGACGGGGCGGGTCGGGGCCCCACGGGTCGACCCGCGGGATTGTTGACCCGACCCGACCCGGAAGGTCCATTTGGCCGGGGCCGGGTCAGCCAGGCCGACCCGCGGGGCGGGTCCGGGGCTGCGAAAGCCCGCCCCGACCCGCCCCGTTGCCATCCCTAGACAGAACATAAGGTTTTTTTAATAGATATTTTGGTAAAGATGTTTGATCAATTTTGGGTTTTGATGTATGTTGTTTTTTTTGTGCCTAGTTTTGGTGTCATATGTTTACATATTATTCTAGTTTTGGTCTGATCATTGCATTCCGTCCATTTCTTGACATGTGCAAGTCACTAGTCCACCCTAAACATTCAATTTAGTCCCTCTAATACTTTCCTAATTTTTTTTTGTTCAATTTAGTCCCGAAGTTTCAAAATTTCAATCGGACGTAAATGTTTAGGGTGAAGCACGTGACTTGCACATGTCAAAAAATGGACGGAATGTAACGGTCGGACCAAAACTAGAATAATCTGCAAACATATGGTATGGTACCAAAACTAGGCAAAAAAAAAAAAAACATTATGGACAAAAACCCAAAAGTGGCCAAACATCATTGACCAAAAGACATGTTAACCTTTTTTTTTTTGCGGTTTATAAATTATAAGTTTCAGTTGGGAAAAATGTCAAATATACTAATATATATATATATATATATATATTAAATTTTACAATATAATGATAAATAACATTTCATTAATTATTCATTCAAAATTTTCGTTAAATATATTTAAAATTTATAAAATTAACCGAATACTTTTTAAAGTATCAAAATCAAAACCTAATAACATAACCTAATATTACAATAATATTTGTAATAGATTATGATTCAATTGTAACACAACTAGTTATTGTCCGATTTGACTCAACTGTAAAAATAGAATAAAATATTAAAATTTAGTTATCATATTTTGAAAAGTATTCAACTAAATTTGTATATTTAAAATGTTCGTCAAATAATTTGAGATAAATGATTGAAAAATGTACTAATTTATCATTATTTTAAGGGTTAAGAACACAATAGGGGCCTGAATGTTTGCTCATGTTGCCAAAAGGGGTCTGAATTCAAAAAACGTATTATTAAGGGCCTGAATTTTGAGTTTTGTGTTTTTTCAAGTCTCCGTCCAAATTTTCTGTTAAATCTAACAGAACCACGTGAAAAGACAAAAATACCCTTTTGTAATTATTATACAATTTATCAATTTAATTAATAAAATGTGAAATGTCTAAAATACCCCTACACACTAATTATGCCCTTAAGGCCACCACGCTCCGGCCACCGCCCGGCGACCACCACCCGGCTCCGGCAACCGCCACCGGCCTTCGGCGACTGCCCCACCGGCCTCCGATCGGAGCTCTATGGCTCCCGATCTCTGTGGCTCCGACCGGAGCTCCAAAGCTCCGATCGGAGCTTTTCGGTCGTCGTCGGAGGTCGGTGGTGGTCGCCGGAGGCCGGTGGTGGTCGCCGGAGTCGCGGTGGTGGTGGTCGTCGGAGCTGTGGTGGCTTAAAAGGTATTTTCGTCATTTTAAGTCAAACATATGAGAGACACACTTTGGTCAAATGACATTTTCGAGTTTTCAAATTATTTTTGGTCACATGCCAAGCATGTGACCACTTTCCGTCACTTTTAACAGAAAAAATAGACGGAGACCTCACTTATACACAAAACTCAAAATTCAGGCCCTAAATAATACGTTTTTTCAATTCAGACCCCTTTTGGCAACATGGGCAAACATTCAGACCCCTATTGTGTTCTTAACCCTTATTTTAAACACATACATCTTAAAACATATTTGTATCGAAAATATTTTTTTTAAAACATGTTTGTTTTACATACTTTCCTATTTTCATACTCAAGGTTCGTAGTTGAACAAATCAAAATTTTGGATTAATTTGTAAGGGGCAGAAGTGTTAGATATAAATATTTTTTTCATTTTCAAAATCTCAGCTAAATTTGAACTCATTACCTCTTAATTAAAGGGTGATATGTTATTAAGGTGTAACATATTAAACCATGATTAGGTCTTAAATAGTTGATAGTTGATAAAAACAAACTCAGCCCCACCATCATGTACCAACACATCCTAATACACCGAGCAACTAAACATAATAGAAGACGATTTATATTATATCCAAATGGCACATCGTTCGAAGAGTAGCGGGCAACACCACGAAATCCCTAAAAAGTAAATCTTTCAACAACTAAGACTAATATTTGTTTGTCCACAACCATAATGCCAGCAGAATACAAATCTAGAAGCATAATCATACATCACACCCACATTCAAACACCAACTCCCATATATATATATATATATATATTGCATAAGGTCTAGGAGGCAAGCACAGTCACTATAGGGGCTCATTCTGTAGAGAGGTTACCATACTGCCATGGATTAAACTCCATTGATTTCATATCAACCTCGTCAACAACATCTGAGCTGTCGATAGCAGCCCGGTGTTCCGTGTATTTTCCGTTGTATTCGTAGATTTCCAACTCGCCCCAGGGAGTAGGTGTTACCTCTTCAGTTAAATCGAACCATCTTGGTTTGAATTGATGGGTTTTCGCTTCACGGTTTTTCTTTTCAGCTCTCTGCCTCTCCTCCAAACTGGCACAACAAAAAAATTTAAATTTATAGATAAGATAGATGGATTCTCACTTTGATCAGAATCAAATCCAGAACTATCATTTCCTTGAAAAACAGCTTGGAGAACCCAACAGAAAAAATTATGCACATGGTTTGGAGAAGTGGAAGATGAGATACCTGCTCTTTTCAGCACCAGCTTTTGAGATGTCACCAACCTCGAGTGCATATCTATCAGGACGCAAACGAGAATCTGACGCTAGTAGTTTCTTCGGAGCAGTCTCCAGACTATTCAATTTATGTGCAAAATATGTATACTGATATTTGTCATTTTCTGGCACTTTAGCTACATGCCAAACCTGTAGATACACAGGGAAAACATAAGCTTTCAGAATCATCAACTCACAAAATGTGCCATGAAAAAGATTCTTCTAAATTGGTACCAAGTTGAAAAGTCTGTAAACAATGAATTGCAGGGTCTTGACAGTGTACGATAGGTATTAATTAAAAAGATAATAATGATTGAATGCTAATACCTCTTGCAGCTCTGTTCCTTGTATTGGTTCTCCTTCCAAATCACATGGCTGATAGCTCATTGACTCATTCCACTTTCCTGTCATCAATATCTTTGGCTCTTCAGCTGCATTATACACATATCCGTCCACCTCATAACGGCCAGTCCTGCCAAAGAAAAGAATTGTCAAGTTCCAGGGAAAAAGAAAGTGAAAATTTGTTGGCCGTGAGGTTGAGAGAGATGTGATAATTACCCAAACCAGCCACAAGGCTGAAAGTATAGCACCGCTTTGTCGCCTGTGGTCAAATTCGTCATGATCATTTCCCCAGGAGAATCTACCCATGTCCGCCCAAAAATCAGGTTGTTAACTTTAGTGGGAGGAGGGACCAATTCCAAAACTACACCATCCCTTTTCAGAGTCACACGAGTTCTGCAGTTGGGTAAATTTCATTCATTATATTCACGTTTTATACTCAATTCTGAAAATGATGCAAAGGATGCTACACGAAGTCCAAAACTAAAACAATATAATAGACATTAAAATTCGATCTATATAATATATTATAAACATAACATATAGAGGTCCACTGGCAATTGAAAACAACATGCTTTTCTATATGCATGATAAGATTCCATTTCCTTAATGGAGGCATACAAATAAAAGGTAGAAAAGAGAACATTTGAAAAAGAATGCCTTTTGTTTAATGTGCATATGCACTTAGACAGTTATCCAGCTTTTTTTTTACTTCATGGAAGAACAAATGTCTCCAGAACATATCCACAAGAATAGAGAGATGAGTCTCACCTCCCTACAGGATAAACATCCACAGAGTTCCCCAAAAACTTTGTTTTAAGTTTTGATGTCACATCATAAGTGAAGTGCTCATTTTCTGCATGCCCGGCACTCATAGGAGGATGGTGACTCACCTGAACCAGAAAAATTAGGATCGATCAAAACTCTGAACTATTATTCAATTGAATATTATATCACGTCCAAACACTAAATAGTTTCACTGAAAAAAAATAACTTGCACTCATGCAACCAGTTTAAAAGGGACTTAGGTGGATAATGAGTAAAATAACAAAGTATATGTAATCTGCAATCCTGACCAACCCACCTGCTCAGCAATAAACGTAATGCCGCCATGATTTGCCATTTCATAAGTTTCCCCAAGAATCGGATTGAAAGGTTTCCAAGTTCTTTGGTAGGCATAATACACTGATATGGCCCATGATGCTGACAGCCGCAAATAAATCTAATCAATAAGACACATAACTTTGAGAAATCAAAATAAGTAGACCACTGAAAGAAATTCTCACTTGCGTAGACCAAGCGCATGTATGGATCCTCACATTCATCTGCCTTATCCAATAAATCGGTATACTCCATTAACTGCAACATCGGTGTAGGTTGTAAATACGGCAAGTTACTAGAGATATAACAACATCGTAGCCTGCAGCATAAAATAGACTATAGAAAGGAAACTAATAATATCAGATATGACAAACCTCCGCCATTTTCTGTAGCATTGTCATTGGCTCAAAGATAAGGACAGGAAGTGTAACCATAGATGTGACATCTGAGCCTACATATTTTTGCATCATCCTCCAGTAACTGTCCCGGTCCTAAAAATAATACAGAGACTTAAACGATTAAAATAAATGGTAGAAAATAAAATTGCTCAAGAACTTTACTTTGTTCCACTTGCAAGTGGAATTGGCAAGTAGTGCCATCAATGATGCACTTAAATCAATATTAAATCAACCAAAAGGTATATATATATATACCTTTTCCACTTTTTAATCGTACTGGCCAATGAACAGGAAAAAAAATATAATATTTCAACTCTATCATTTCTTGTTGTGAACTGATATTGCAAGGAAATATTTCAACATGCACACACTAATCATAACCTTCATCAAATTGAAGGAGTCCTTTCTAGTCTAGAAGATTTCTTTGTAACAATACAATTCACTGTTTATGGGTTTATTCGTTCATCACTTAAACGCGGACATATGACAGTCTCGTGTAAGAAAGTAAAACAAATGGCATGCCAGGTCCCAAAATATTTAGTTCTGACTGATGATAGAGGACAGTAAGCATCACAGAAACTTACCTCCTGCCTCCATCTACCTTTCTGAGCTTCATCCTCGGCATCTTCTTTGCCTCCCTCGGGATTTATGACCTCCAGTCCTTCATAGCCTAGCAAACTGTAAAGAAGAGAGACAGCTCAAAGTTTTGAAATATAACAATCATGATAAAGCGTGATGCTGGAGATCAGCTCCTATAACACTAAGAAGCGAATTACAGCATGAATTGCTTTTAAACTACTAGCCAAAAGCCTTGCAAAAAAGTGAGACAGATACACAACACAAGGACAGATCTCTTTGGCAGCCACTTTGGTTTTTTACCACAACAGACTAGGTGCTTTCAATGTCAAAATTACATGCAGAGATAGAGAGAAGTGGACACATACACCAACTGAACTACTTTGGACTAGACCAAATTACATCCACTGATCCAAGTAGTAATTACCCGAAGTGCCAGAAACCTAAACAGCTGTATGAAATATACCAAAACTGCAACAACTACAAGAATAGGGCAAAAATCCATCCTGTAGAGACATCACTAAAGCAATATTAACCAACTTTTATTGAAGGATATGTTATCCTGAATGTGTTCGATGTCAGAGGCAGCATACAAACAATAATTCAGATTTACTTCTATGGCAAAGATTCTTATGCATGAAGCCCAACCAACCAGCTAACTTCACTTGGAAGTAAAATAAAACACGTATGAAACTGAGATGAATAAACTCCATCAATCTCCAAGAGCATGATCAACACATAAACCCTCCAATCCATCAAGCTAGAGATATGCCAAAAGGACACATGGAGTTCAGTAGTCAGAGAAACCAAGTAAAATACAAAAGCAAGCAGCGCAAAGAGAATATGATTGCACATATGCACGCAGAAATCATAACACACCGCGAAATCCAACCTCAAGCAAGCTGTACAGAGTTCACGCCATAGCAATTCACCATGTTCTTTTCCCATAATTCAACGAAAACATGAAGCGAAACGGTGATCAGTTAAAGGTGAGTACCCGTTGACAGATCTGTGCAAGGCGTTTCCGAACATGGACAGGCCCGAACTCATGGAGGCAAAGAAGCCCTTACCCTGGTTCTTGTTAGGACTCCCCATACCAACCTTCGGTGGCTGCTTCACCTCTGCTAAATCCTAATTGAGGAAGCCGATCAAGAAGCAATCTCAGCAGGAAAGGGAGAGGGAAAGTACAGAAGCGGCAAAATCTTGCCCAATGAAAACTTAACTGCGCAGCAAATGAAACGACAATTGAGGAAAAACCAATTGTCGTACGGCTCGTCTCTTTCAAGCAAAAACTCGTTGGCGCCTGGCGGTTTGTTCCGTTTCTTTTCCAGGAAAGTTCTGGTGTTCCCTAACTTGTAGTGGCACGTAATTTAGTCCTTTAACTTCTATATCGCTGTGATAATTCCCCCGTAAAGCTTAGGTAGGGGTTAATAAAGACCTACTATTCTGTCATCATATCCTTAATAATTAAGTCCGAGTGATGATGTTAGGCTTTTCTAGCATGTTCAAGAGTATCTACTATATTATATTAATTCGGTACCGGAAGCTCTCTGGTCGACACATGGACAGTCCACGCAGTTACCGTTTCCTAATTTAATCGGAATTTAATATGAGTTCTCTAAATTTAGATACATAATATTGATTGGTTGAAAATTAAGAAGTATTTGTATTTCCTATTTTGATCTCTACGCAATTTATAGAAATTAATTAATTAAAAGTTTCCATTTAAATAGTAAATCTATACAGTTTGGTATCGGAAGACCATAGACCGCCACGTAAGCAATAGAATAGTGTATTAAATATTATAAAAAACGGAACAAAACAATAATATAGCTTATACACATAGTACTTTTACCCAAAAAAAAAAACACAACGTAAATATAATATTAAAGAAAACCCTCCAACCGTTGCCATTCAAGTTTGGTTTAGGAATATATTTTGCATATATACAAACGGACGTAGCAACTAATTAAAAGAAAATATACAAATATCAAATATAAAAAAAATTAAATAAATATGTATATATATGTGTATTTGGGGAAAAAAAATAATACATATATCAAATACTATACATTTAAAACATACAAAAACATTATAAAAGTATATACATAAAAAATTGTCTATTGTATCATCAAAATATTATATTATGAATATGTAGAAGTAAATAAATATGTATATATATATGTGTATTTAGGGAAAAAAATAATACATATATCAAATACTATACATTTAAAACATACAAAAAAAGTTTGGTATCGGAAGACCATAGACCGCCACGTAAGCAATAGAATAGTGTATTAAATATTATAAAAAACGGAACAAAACAATAATATAGCTTATACACATAGTACTTTTACCCAAAAAAAAAAACACAACGTAAATATAATATTAAAGAAAACCCTCCAACCGTTGCCATTCAAGTTTGGTTTAGGAATATATTTTGCATATATACAAACGGACGTAGCAACTAATTAAAAGAAAATATACAAATATCAAATATAAAAAAAATTAAATAAATATGTATATATATGTGTATTTGGGGAAAAAAAATAATACATATATCAAATACTATACATTTAAAACATACAAAAACATTATAAAAGTATATACATAAAAAATTGTCTATTGTATCATCAAAATATTATATTATGAATATGTAGAAGTAAATAAATATGTATATATATATGTGTATTTAGGGAAAAAAAATAATACATATATCAAATACTATACATTTAAAACATACAAAAAAATTATAAAAGTATATACATAAAAAATTGTCTATTGTATCATCAAAATATTATATTATGAATATGTGGAAGTAAATATTTTGCAACTAGATAAATATGGGGAATGAATTAAAAAAAATATATACCTGTAATAATAATAATAATAATAATAATAATAATAATAAGTAAATCGTATAATCACAAATATTTTAATAATAATAAATTGATGACCATATCATAGAGCGAGGTTACCTTTTCTTATCAATGTTGAATCACAAGTGATTTTTTTGCACTTAAATCATAAGTAATTAAAAAAATATTTGTTTTCCTTGATTATGTAAAGTTACATTTAGTAATAATATAAACCTAAAATAATTATATAAATTACATACACGGTAATTATAACACTATTAAATATTAATGGTAATATACATATACAAACTGCTAAATATATGGTGGCTATATATATATATATATAGACCTTGATTTTCGTTATAGTAATTGGGGAAGCTCGAGTCTCAGAAGGATGTTTCTTCGGCGGATCATTCAAACCCAAAACTCCGGTTAGTTGTTTTAGATAACATGTCATAGAAAGAAGAAACCATATTAGAGACAAGTTAAATTGTTGAATGCAAGAGAAAAAATTTAATCAAATTACAGTATTTTTTTAATATAGGTTGAATCGATTAAACTTAGTCAGTAACTCAAGATATGCTGAGGTAGTTAACTATATACAATTGATTGTAAAAATTTGTTGCTGTTTACCTACTAATTTTGATATTATTTATACTGTGTATTATAAGAGGTGTACAAGGAAGGTATCTTTGATATTCTTGGGAAAAGTACAAATTGCTTGAGATAAGGTGAGAATTGGAGATTTCATAATTTGATCGATATAATAATGATTACTGCTCTGATGTTTTTTTTTTTTTCATAATTAAGGTAATTAATTTCATTAAAATCTCATGTTTCAAGTTTTCTTCCCAACGCTTAATGGTTTATACTTTATATAGACAAGATTGAAAAATGACAATTCACTGTTTCATTAATTAATAATTCCCTTTAATTGGTTCAGATTTGTACGTGAAGATATCATGTTTCGGATCTTGAATAAAAACTGAGAGTATTCGTGTAAAAAGGGGTTTAAATGTGTGTTTGAGTGAGGGATCCTTCACGTCCACAACTTCAAGCAATATGGTTAGTATATATCTATATAAAATAGCACATTTTAGTGCTATTTGTGTAGTTAGTATATATTACTATGTAAACTGGAATAATATGCATATAATGTTGTTTAGTTTAAAATCTATTATTGCACCTCTACTTATTGCGATGATCTCGATGATATTAATTATTTTATAAATTTTTGAATTTTTGGCATGCGGTTAATTGTGCACCCATTAGAGACTGTATTATCTTTTTACTCATTGAATATGCTTACTAATATATGATGAAAATGATAATGTAACATCAACCTTACTTTAGTACTTATATTATTATTAATAGATTTTATTATGTAAAGATTACGTCAACTCTTATACAATGATATGTTCTTTATCTGTTCACTTATTTATGTTAATACAAGCATCTGAAGTATGACTTAAAAAAACAAGTTATGATTTATATTTTTGTATTAGTCTTATAATTTTACTCTTACTTTATGATTTGTTATTATGTTTTATAAGCTTTTAATATTGTACATGGTATTCCATATTAATCATCTATAAGCTAATTTATAATTTCTTCTATGACAGTTACATGGGTATGAAAAGACTCTGTCACTCTTTATGTTTGAAAGTGTGTACTTTTTAAGAGGATAATTATTCTTTCTATAAAATTAATGTGCATGAGGGTCTTATTTATTTCTTTAATAGTATTTTTTTGGGGCGTACATGGACGTGCATAAGAATATTGAATATCTAGAAATTAAGAGAATATGTTTAACTCCTATGTTAATATCTACGTAAAATAAAGAAACTCTCAACACAAATAAAGTAACAAATAGTTAAAAGTTTCTATTTAAATTATTTATATATATAAAGTGTAATTGTCTAAAATCAACACGTAGATGTTTCTATTTTTAATCAAACAATATATAAATATAAAATACAATACAATAACATTACATAAATAAAATATAATATAATATAATATAATATAATACCAACTACAAAAATATAATATTAATATATATTATATACATAATCACAATATATAAACAAATATATATTATGTATATAATATCACAATGTATAAATCTATATAATATAATGTAATATTAAAACTTTAATACAACCAATTATATAAATATAATATATAATATAATATAAAAAATTTATTACAACCAACTAAATAAATATAATATAAAATTTATATTTTTTTTTATTTTTTTTAGATTAATGGGTAAAATAGATAATTTTAGTATTATATCTATTACAACTTTCATAATTAACAAAGGAATTGGAAAATTCCCTAACCACCATTTGCGTATATGTATTACAACATCAGATAAAGTAATGGATGATATAATGTTTTTTATTTCCAATATATATTATTACATTGATATGAAAAATGATACTAGACAATGGATGATATGTTATAATTATTTCTCAAAACTAATTTCGACGATTATACCTATTTGATTTTTTTTTTTTTAAAGCCGAACTCCATTTTTTAGTTTATTTCCTACCCGCGCGGTGCACGGGGTTAGTATCTAGTTATACTTAACGATATTTTGTTCGCGCTTTGCGCGGTATGCAAAGATATATTCAAATAGTTATAATATAAAATCATTAAAATTGTTTATATAAAAAAACTTAAAAGTAAGAGTGGATTTAATTGATAAAAACGATAAAATTAATGAAAACATAACAATTAATATCTAGATAATGTACTTTTAGACAATAGTATAATAATCAACTGTGCAATATTATTTTCTATTAACATCTATTAGGTGGTGAATATATATATATATATTATACATTTCGATTTATTCATATAATCAATCTCTATTTTTAGAATATGTAATAATTTAGTTTAATTAATTATTACTGTAAAATTATTCTTAATATTTTTTAATAGAATTTTACTATTATAATTAATTTTGTATTAATATATTCTATTGACTAAAATGATTAAAAAAATATAAAATGATTAAAAAAAAAACAAAACAAAAAGTTATATCTAAGAACCTGGGTTATGCTACTTTAATAACCAATCTACATATAATATAATTTCAGTAGGTCACCTAAATAGATTACGTAAATATATTTGTACCTAAATATGTTTTGCACGTAAATAGATATATTTGTAATATTTTACTATCTACTATCTATTATATTATATTAATTCGGTATCGGAAGCCCTCTGGTCGACACATGGACAGTCCACGCAGTCACCGTTTCCTAATTTAATCCGAATTTAATAGGTGTTCTCTAAATTTAGATACATAATATTGATTGGTTGAAAATTAAGAAGTACTTTTATCTCCTATTTTGGTCTCTACGCAATTTATAGAAACAAATTAATCAAAAGTTTCCTTTTAAATAGTAAATCTATACAGTTTGGTTCCGGAAGACCATAGGCCGCCACGTAAGCAATATATATATATATATATATATATATATAATAATAATAATAATAATAATAATAATAATAATAATAATAAACAATAATAATTAACGAATTTTGAAGTTTGGAAACTTCAATTTATACTTCATAACGTGTATTTATTATCCTATACATATAAACCTTCAAAAAAATCCTATCGGTCACAAATTTAGGTCTTATTAAAGAATATATATTATATTTATACATATATATCAAATAACATACGCTATTCATGTAAACTAAATTTGCCTCATAATCTAATATTAAATATTTATAATATTAAAACATTATTGTATTAAAAGGAAAAAATAAAATATTATTATTCAAATAAAAACAATACTATTTAATTAGGAATCATATATATATATATATATATATAAAAACATTGTTCGCTTGATAATCTCATGTATACATAATGAAGTGGGCATATCGGAAGATTGTTAGAAAAAAAATGTTACGGTCAAATTTAGTTAATTGGAAAATTAATAATGAAATAATTATTCTTAAAAAGAAGGTCAATAATGTTATTTTAAAAAATGTAGAAAGATAAATGCACAATATATTGATATAATATATATATATATATACTTAACTTAATAAGACTACACAATATATATATTATAAGATTTGGTGGTAATTTTTTTTGGTAATTTCTTGATAATATTACGTATGGAATATTCATACAATTATATATTAATATAATAAATAGTATATATTATACTAAATAGTTTATATATACATTTGTATTAGTTTAGGATTGGTATATAAAAAGAAGCATACATACTTAAATTTTAGACATCATAAGCACTAAGCAGCCCTCCACTAGCACAAGACCGCGTGATTTTCATCTTCGAGATCAAGGAACAAATTCTACATTGATGAAAGAGCTTTGCAGGTTCATTGTTTCTAATTATTCTTCATTTTTTTTAAAAAAAAATTACAACTATATTGGTGTTAATGAAAAGAATTCAAAGTTTCTATTAATATAAATATATTATCATGTCGTCTCATTATCTGTACAAAACTAAATTGCAGGTCAAATTTTTTAAAACATTAACATGGATAGACCATCTACTATCCCGTGTGGAACATACAAAGACCGATAGTAATGCCATCACACCGTTGAGACACATTGAATTGGACGCGGAGGACGTGTCACTCCCTTTCATCATTCATGTAATTTTTTTAAAGTTTAACAAAACTGACTCAAATTTGCCTCTACATCGCAGGATCCTCTTTCTCTTTCAAGAAGTGCAAATCCCGCTTCTGTGGTAGATTTATCCTAAGTCGGTGTTCATTTGACATTTGAATATCTAACTTTGCGTTTGATTTGATTTATTACGATTTATCCCATGATCATCTTCTTCGCGTCAATCTGCTGCCTTCTATCCAATTGCAAAGCAATAATTTAATTTGGTTGATTTTGTTTGTTGTTTATGATGTGTTGATGGATACTTTCAATAATTGTAGCTAATTTGAATTACAATGTTCGAAATCAAATAAAATCAAAATAAATTAAGAATTGACATTGATTCGTGTGTTTGATTGATTATGTTATGTCAGACCAATGAATGTGACATGATGACTGGGGTGGTGGAGTTTAATGTTGGTGGAAGCTCTGAACACCTTCTCCAAGCTGTTTGGGTTGGTTAAGTTGTGGTTCACTTAGTTGACGGATCCCGATAACATTTCGAGGGACTTTTGGATGCTCGACGAGAAGGATTTGCTGCAAGTGATTCTCAATTGTCTTATCATTATTCGGAAGCACCACTGCGTTCAAGTCTTCTACGCAAAGTGCACTCGAAACATGGTCTCTTGACGTATCCGAGTGGTCGGGTAATCATGACTTGGGATTCGATGAATAGTTGACCTTACTAGACAACAAATCACTTGGATCTTATTTTTATTTATTTATTTTTGAGCTATTTCCCTACCGTGTGGATAACTTGAAAATAAGAAATAACGAGGTCCTGAAGCATCACCACCAATAGTCTCTTTATCAGCCTCACACACAACTGTTGGAATATAATTTATTTTATGCTATTTGTTACAACACCAATTGAAAATCACAAAGAATGTATTATTTTTAATATTTGTCGACGTGTTTCTATGTAGCTCAAAGTTATTTTGACGGAAGGTGTCAACTAGAATAGTGGTCAACGTATACTGAAGAAAGATGGCGTATGCATCAATGTAGTCACTTTGGTAGTCTATGTATCGTTTAATATTGTGATCTTTTATTAGATATCTGATTTGAGCAAATAATAGAAAAAACTCAGTTTATTATGATTTTTCGATTAATATGCTTTAGTTTTCATTATTTTTTTTCCCATGAGTGGTCCTTGAAGGTCCCCTTATCAAGAGGTCGGCAACGCCCATAGCATGTTTTAATTATCACACTATAATTTTAGTGTTGCTACTTCACAGTCACTTTATTTTTTAATATGAATTGTGAAACTCCACAACTTACGTAATTTAAATTGCATTCAGTGTTTCATAATTATACATATTATTAATTTTTTTTCCATAGAAACTTACTATTATTATTCAGTTTATAAATAATAATGATATACATATATACTGAATAGTAATTAATATGATGGTATAATATTTTATTTATTTATATATAACAAAACTATGAAAGGAAATATATATATTATATAAAGTGTACAATTAAAAATATTTAGGAAATTGATATTAATTTGATATATACATAATATAAATTTTATTTATATTATGATTGTTTACATGTAAGTAATAGTTACGTATTTAATTAAATATATTTATTGGTATATAACTTGATTTAATGTCTTCTCTAATCTTTTACTCAATTAAAGTTTTCCAATTTCATCGCAACTTCTACAAATTTGGATATAAAATACAGAGTAACTGGAAATTTAGAAAATATTTTATCCTAATTTAATATCTACATAAAATAAATAAATCCTTACATAATATACTAATTAACATAATAGTTATTATTTTTTAAAGATTAATATGTAGTTCATATATATATATATATACAATTCTTATATCGATATCTTTTTTACCCGCGCGGTGCGCGGGGTTCGCACCTAGTATTATATTAATTCGGTACCGGAAGTCCTCTGACTGACACGTGGACGGTTTGTCCAGTCAGCGTTTCCTAATTTAATCGAAATTTAATAGGGGTTCTTTAAATTTAGATACATAATATTGATTGATTGAAAATTAAGAAGTATTTTTATCTCCTATTTTGGTATCTATGCAATTTAAAGAAATAACTTAATTAAAAGTTTCCTTTTAAATTCATTATCTATACAGTTTGGTTCCGGAAGACCATAGATAAGCAATATATATATAGAATTAAAAACTATAAAATATATTTTTCAACTAATGAAAAAACGTGGCTTATTTATTGAGTATATAATATATATTCAATGATCCAAATATTGACATATAAGTGAAGCAATATACTGCAAAAAAAAAAAAAAAAAAAAAAAATCGTGGCTTAGTTATTGATTCTTCTGATATATTGTATCTATAAAATATAAATATTTAATGATACAAATATTCCCATAAAGCAATATACTACAAATAGACGAGAGATTTCGTCACGTTATTGCCCTGGCTATATATAACTAAGGTTTCTTTCTTTCTTAATTATCAAATATTATCTTATAGTACACAAAACCATTAAGCTAATGATCGGTTTGTCGTGGTTTCCATCAACTTATTTCAAGCCCTATCACAAGTGAGGGAGGACAATTAATTCATGTAGTGCAGAATGCGAGACAAGAGGCAATCATCCATGAAGATGCTAAATTAGTACGCACCTTTTTTTTTTTTTTAGAGACTTTAACCCTCTGTATAATATAATTACTTGGATGCAGGTAAAAGTACTACAATAATCAGGTTCTATTTGGTGAAAAATATGCTTATATGAGTTCGATATATTATATATGACACTTGATTATTCGAAATAAATAGTTAAATTTGAACTGTCCATTATAAATTTCTACCGAGATAAAAGAAAAGTATTATTCTCCATATTCACTAATATCCTACATTTAAACTGTTTTATTCAAGATCAATTCACGTATGAGTTACTACACATTCTCTTTTTGACATTTAAATTTTTATGCGAAATAAATATCTTGAACTATTTTTTTTTGTAATTCATGGTTTAAATATCTGTCCATTAATCATTCTCTAAGTGTACCCTAATTTTGTAATTACAAGTTCTCGCCAAAAAATAATAATTGTATGCAGATGATGATAGTTTCACAGAATTTGTCAATTTATGCTCCTACTAATTTATCAATTATTTTATAGTGAAGATATTTATGGATTTTATATATGTTTTATTTGCATTTAGATGTATATGACTCACACAAATTCGAGGTAAGTGTGTCAAAATTAGGGTTTTTAAGAGATCGATCAACTCCAATTTTCGGTTTTGACAGGATCTTTCGTAATTATCGCGCATTACTGAACACTATGCATAAGAGGAGTGTCTATCTATTTGAGCATCTTCTCTCCCATCTTACTCCTGTTGAACTCACATCTTCTTCCTAACTAAATAAAGCCAAGCATATGGTTAGTATGTGTGTCTGCTTTTTTGTCATGGATGAGGTCAGCCACGGACAAGGCGTGAAACAATGAAGATGGCCATCATCTCCTCTTATCTATCCTATTGTGTGTATATTTGCGATATGGATTCTCGATACACATAACAAATTAGAAAGAAGAAAAATCGTTCAATTGGATTATTGTTCGGGTCAGTGGATTGATTGAGTCGGAACTTTGTAATTTGAATTATGTAACGTATGAGTTAATTATGTTTTCTTCAATTAGTAAGTCCTGCAACTTCTACTCATTTCATTTTCCTATATGCTCGGGTCCTTATGAATTGGTGTAAATTATCTGAGAATGTTATATAATCTTATGTATGTGATTGGTTTGATACTTTTCCATTCTGAATTTCTTTCGTTTCATAATGATCATCTTGCTGGAGAAAAATGTGTAATTTGGAGTTTCTTTAACGTTAAATGTTTTTATATGACTTTTTGACTTATTTTTCTTGATTTTGAAACTTATTGTAGGTCGATTATCTCTTAATGGCAATATTTTTTTTAGGTGGTATACAACTTGGTTTTTTTCAATCTACAATTCGAGTTCGTGTAATTCGTATTTGGAATAATATCAATTTTAAGATGAACGAGTTAATGAATGTTAGCATGCTATTATTGGATGAGAGCTTCTCCCGTACGTTTGTTCACGCTTTGCATATGTGTGTGCAATTTGAAGTATGTATTTTTCATATTGAAATATGATTTTAGATCATCTATTTATAGTATTATGTTAAACTTTGATGATTTAGCGATATTTGTAATATTAATACTATCATATTTGATACTAATTTTGTTCCATTATATATGTTAATTATTATAATTAATACTATATATGTTGTACATATATATGAGTATTTACGTATATATCATTATCATAGTATAAAGTATCTATACAGTAAAAAAAACATAGCACATAAGGTCTACCAACAAATATTATCGTTTACATAATTTAGATCGGTTTTCATAAAAATTATTTCATGTTCTAATTATTAAAGTAATAATCATATAATTGTTTTAAAATAAACTTATAATTTATATTTAATAATATATTTATAAAAACAAAAAAAAATTTGTTTTGCCACTAAAAAACAATTAGTTATATAAATAATAAATATAGTTATAATAATAAGAATTATTATAAAAAAATAGTTATATAAATATAGATATAATAATAATTATAAAAAATATATTAAAAAAAACTTAAAATTACGAGTATCATAACTTTAACAGATCATATTTATACATTTTTTTAGGCCAAACAACTTAGTAAATTTAAACTGTATTATTTTTCAATAATTATGTGTTATGCTTAATTTTACGAGCAAAAAAAAATGTTATGCTTATTTTTATAAGTATAATTATACAAACTGTATTTATACTATAAATTGTATAGTATTATATAGCATTTAATTTAATGAACATATGCCTTTTTTAAATGATTATTTCGAGAAAAAAAAAAGATATACTTATTTAATATCTTGGTATTTTTAACCCGCGCGGTGCGCGGGGTTAGTAGCTAGTTATACTTAATTAAGTTTAGAGATGTTTCGACAAAACAGTTAAGGAGATTTAAAATATGCATATAAACTGATAAATTATTTTACTAATAAAAAATGTAAGAATGATGAACTATTATGCTTAATTATACTGCGTGAACCTAAAAAAATATACTTTAAAGAAAAATATTATTTCTTTCATCATATAATTTTGTGTTACTTTTTCGTATACTTTGTTAGCCAGATGTGTATCAAAATTTATTTTTACAAATTATTTTTAAATATCTTCAAGTGTCCATATAATGACCACCAACTTGGATTCTTCATTAAAAAAAAAACTATGTTGCTAATTCTACACATTCTCATGTTTTAGCTTCATTATATGTAAATTATAATGCATTGACTTTGTCAACAAATCATCATGAGGCATGAGTCACATGACTCCATTTAACAATATAGTAGGACATGTACATTAAATCGTATGATGAATTTTGCTTTAAAATAATTGGTGTAAATATGAGTGGTTGATTATAATTAACTTTTAAATACATATAACGTAATTAAATGGATATATAGAATGATGATCGTTTTTTTTTAAGTGAACCCATACTAATTTTTTTTCTTTAGTTTGATGGTTTCTTTTATGTAATACTATATATATAGGCTACCTATACTATGAAAATATGTTTTTAAATTGAATAGATTGAGTGAAGACAAAAAAAAAGTTAATGTTAAAAATGAGATTGGAAAATAAAACGTAACGGTTCAATCAAGTGTAACGGTTCGTAAGAATGAATTTGGTGTTTTGGAAGAAATCTATAGCTTGTTGAGATCTACATGACAATGTAACTAATCAAATGTAACATATAAAAATTCAATATCCAAAGAAAACATTTCATTTGTACAACAAAGCAACTCAAAAACTTATTTGTCAAAATGATAGATGTTTCATTGAAATTATATTATATATAGATATAGATACTTGTACTATTTTTACTATCACTGAAAACTTATTTGTAATATATGTAAAATTTTAAAAGTATACATTTTTTTAGTTACACCTAAAATTTGTATCAAATCATTGCTAATGTCAATTTTTCTATAGATCACATTTATGACAATAGAAAATGCAAAAATAAAAATAAAAATGAATTACAAGCACCTATGATAGAAAAACACTTGATTGTTGGCATTAAAAAAAGTCCAAGTGATTGTCCCTACTAGCCTAACCTAGGCCGACTGGCCCGTTGTTCTCACTTAGACCCAGAAAATGAAAAAATCATGTTGAGCTTAAGTAGTACATCTCTTACTTATTAAGACTCCAAATCGATTATTTCCGGCCAATATGTTAGAAACATTGGGTATTAGAGTCTATCCATTAATGTTATATGACGTCCTCGTTGTGACTATTCTGTCACACACCCAAATCCGAGCGGCTGTCCCCACTAGTCCAACCTAGCCCGACTGAATCCGTTGAACTCACTTGGACACATAAAGTAAAGAATTTCAGTTGAAATTGAGTAGTACATATCTAGCTTGTTAAGCCTCCAAATCGATTCTTTCTCGTCAATGTGTTTAAAACATGGGTTATTACAATCTACCCCTTAATGCGACATCATCGTCGTGGCTCAAATCAGGATCTTTACCCCCTCCCCCCCCCCCCCCCCCCCCCCGGTAGGTGAGCGGAGCTCCAGGTTAATACTTTTAGATACCCCTTAAGATTAGACAAACACCCGTTTTTATCTTCCGTTGACAAGGGTCATTTCCCCGCAAGCCCGATCACGGTCCCGGCCCCCCGGGTCGGCTCTGATACTATGTTACGCCCCCAAGCCCGAGCGACCGTCCCTACTAGCTCAAAAAATAAGAAATTCCTATTGAGCTTGGGTAGTACATTTCTTGCTTATTAAGACTCCAAGTCGATTCATTCCAACCAATGTGGTAAAAACATGGGGTATTACCTTTTTTGTATTAGGCTAATAACCAAATTGTTGCATAAACGATCCAATTACAAATTCCTGTCTGAATTTTTATTTTGTTTTAAAATTGGCTACCTGAATTTTCAATTACTGAGCAAACTGCTACCTCTGTTTCGATTTCAGTCAAATTGGACTGAAAATGATCATGTTTCGACCCCATTTGGTCTTTTAATGTATACCCAAGATGAAAACAGATACAAATTGAAATGATTGTAGCGGAATGCCTTCAATTGGACATCCATTCAATACCAAGAGCGACTTTCAATTTAGTGTCAAATAGCCAATTTTAAAAAATTAAAATTTGGGCAATAAATTGTAAATAAGTTAAAGTTTATGGTTAAGAACTTATAAACTGTCTGAAGTTTTGCCTATGTGAGATTTTGGTGTATGAAGTTTGAATTGTTGATATTGACTGTCTGAAGTTTCAACTTTGTTGAAATTTGCTGTCTCCGTCCAATGCTGTTAATTTTGACAGAACTTGGTCATGTGCTTGTCACATGACCCAATAAAAAATCTCAAAATTGCCCCCAGTTAGGTGGCGGCCGGTCGGAGTAGGGTGGTGCCGGAGTTGGATGGTGGCCGGCCGGAGTATGGTGGTTGTTGGATCCTTCATTTGATGGGGTGTTGGGTCCTTGTAGAGATACATGTATGTGTCTCGGATTGTCTGGGATGTCGGGTCTTCACACGTGCTTGGATACGTACGTCTTCGAACACCTGCACGAGGGGCAATATCGCACACCACGCAGAGGGGGAGGGGGGGTGGAGTGCGATGAACCCTCTCCGAAGCTTAAATTAGAATTGTAGAGAGAGAAAGCTAGAGAGAGGTCAGAGCTTCCGCGTCAACTTAGTTGTGAAATGAATGACCAAGGCTCCTATTTATAGGGAACTTTGGAATCAGACCGGGTTTTGAATGATCCAACGTCGGTTTAATTGTAAAAATGCGAACCGGGCGTGGACGAGCGTGAAGTGACGTCGGAGAGCCCGACACGTGTTGTGTACGCGTATATAGGAGTTCACGCGCATTTATGGACGCAATCCAGACGAGTCTCTCGTTCGTGGTACGCGCACGCGTACCCCGGACCGTTTTGAACTTACGGGTGATTATTTTAGAACTATTGGTGAGTTTGACGTGTAGGCGAAATCCGAATAATGTAAAACGAACCTGAATCGGACGTATACCCATCAGTGGTGGCTGACCGGAGTTGGGTGTGGTCGGAGTTAGGTTCTTAACCCTAAAGTTTAAGCAATAGGTTGGTTATTAACCATTTTTTTTTTTATAATAGCTTCCATAATTTTATACAGAGAGCATTAATGATAAATATCTTTCCAAGAGGCGTTTCTAGAATGATTCAAATCTGATTCACTTATAAGAATCGTTGCTCGCTTTACTAATTAGTATAATATAATAGATGTATGACAATGTACATCCATCTATTTTTTAATCAATGTGAATGATAAATTACCGTCTGTATTAAAGATGAGTGCAAAACGTTTCCTTACAGTATCATCTAATGTGGGTTAAATTTGAGCCGAGCCTTGATCTAATGACAATTAACCATTGGTTATCTAACTCGGACGAACTAGGTCACCCCAAGTCATAGTCAATTAATTTGAACTCATCTGTTTAACGAATTAAGCTACTCATGAGCTGAGCCCTTTTATGGCCGACCCGACCCTATCTTTCGGTTAGGCGACAAGATCTAAACCATCATCCTAAGGCTAAAGCTCAGCCCTTATCCCTAGCTAACTGACATTTGGTTAAGATGATAATAATACCTAAAGTGTAAGCTTTTTGGTGTACCTACACCCGAAATTAGAGCATATGCTGTTTTTTTCCGGCCAAATTGGCAAAATGTAACCAATACTTAAAGTAGCAATTATACTGTACATAGTAAGTGGGCCTAGTAGGCGTATTAAGCCCATAAAACTAACTGGTGGAGGCCGACAAAATAAACTAATATGGGCCGACAACAAAAATAACGTTAAATCAGGCGTCTGTTCTGTCTATATCGTCGCGTCTTCTAGATGTCCTTCAATTCAAACGTGATAGATGTAATTATCATATATGACAACATCTTTTACTTGAGACAGCAGTCAGTAACACCACCTTATATTTTGTTTTCTACGGGTGGTATTAGGGGCCCTCATAATTAAAAAAAGTTCCCTAGAATGTCAAAAAAGTTTGAAACCTTAATTTCTTAATTAAAAATCACATGTTAAACCATTAAATCACATCAATTTGTTGTACCCATATTTGCAATGCTTAGCTTAGACCATATATGGAATAATAATAATAACAATAAAGAAATAAACTTATTGGGACTTATTCAAAAAAGCATGCGGAAGAAAAATACTAATTAAAGTTTCATAAATGGCTGCCGAATTAGGACAACCTCCGACATTAATAATAATAATAATAAAAATACATTAATCAGAATGAACTTTTTGCGCATATGATATTTGAGTCATCGTATTTTTATAGTATACATATATAAAGGCTATTTAGACCGCTTTACAATAGAATATTACTTCTTAGAATTGTATATATATTAAATATATATGTAAATAAAAATTACTTAATTTGCACAACTAATTCACTATAGATTAGGGTGTCTATGTTTGACTTAGAACAATGTTGTTATTATTCATTTAGTTCCATTGTCTAGTTATGAATGGATGGAAAAAGGTCATGTGTGCCTCTTTTACCGGAAATGAGCTCGTGTTCCTCCTTTTACTTTAATGGAGATAGAGCTTCGTGGTTCTGTCTCCATAAATATAGCATAAAGATAGGCCGACTCTACACAAATTGATAAATTTTACATTTAACAAGTGGATATGAATATCATAAAATAAAACAGAAAATTACTAGTAATATTCACTACTTTAATCTCATTATAAATATTGTTTTATTATCTTAATAAATACTAATTACTTAATCTACAATGTTCTCCTAACCCATATATGAACATAATAACAACTCTCCTCTTCACATCAGTTCAGCTCAAGGTAATTAATTTTACTATCCTTATCCAAGCATTGTGAACTTATCCACAGACAAACTCCAGGATATGACTGTATCATTCATATAATATAATGAAATGAAGTACATTTACTTCTACCCAAAGAAACATAAATGAAGTACATTTACCATAGACAAAATGAGATCCATTTCCCTAGTAAGAATTTAAATATGTTGGTATGTGTTTTGAATGGAAATAATTTAGACTTAAAATATGGGATATAACCAAAATTAAAAGGGTTTTTAATTAAATTGTTACATGAATTTTGATCCAACTATAAATTGGTATTCAGATTTTATTTTTTAAAATTAGCTAATTGAACTTTAAATTTTGAACAAATTTCTATATCTGTTACCATATCCATTAAACTTTACATAAAATGAGTAAGTTTTGACCATGTATTATTATCTTTTGATGTGGTCATAGAATAAAAGTATTCTAGCGAAATAATTTCAATTGGATGTTGGACATTAATTGAAAAATTTGAAGAAATTATTTTAATTTTTTACCGAATTCATTTTGGTTAGACATCAAAAGACCTCACATGGTCAGAATTTACTTTGTTTCTATTTAATATGATAGAAAAAATTATAACAAAACTATTGCTTTTTTCATATGGAGGAATAGTTACTCACAAGGCACCCAAAAGAATCTAGATCATCTTTCCACTCTTTCTATCTCAGATTATGTCTCACTGTTTTTACAATAACACGTGTATTTGATATAATTATTTTTGTCATTTTTTCCAAAATAATATTGAAATTGATAATTAATAAAAGTAAAATAATAAAATTAATAATATGTGTTAAAATCATAATGTTGAGAAACGATCTGAAAAGTAACAATAAAAAAAAATGTTTCAACATACGTTACGAAGGTTTTAACTTTTTATAAAAAAAACTTGATGTAAGAATGGGATGGAAAATGGTTTTACCTTTATGACGCTGCTTCTTCTTCTTCTATTCTATTCTTAATAAGTCTCATTAGGTAGACGACCATCTTTCTTGTCGCCGCCCAATTCCCAAAACTGGACATAGATACACACTGTTCGTATCGCCCCCAACCCAACGGCCTAATCCATTTTTCGTTCATCTCCTCTCTACCCCGCCGGTGCTGCATTGTGGAAGCGACATGAAGTGTTTCCATTTCACCAACGGAGAGCGACGGGACGAAGAGGATGCGGCCGTTTCGAGGTCCTCTAAGGTCTCTTGGGCGCGGTCCTTCAGCGTGGCGTCCAGCACCGTCGACACAAGAAGGTCCGAGTTCGGCTCCGAGTCCAGGGACCTGAGCGACTCGGTTGCTTTCTTCGAGCTGTTGACTCAGCGCCGAGCCAATGATCTTCGGGTGTTTTCCTTTGCGGAGCTCAAATCGGCCACCAGAGGGTTCAGTCGGGGGTTGATGATCGGAGAGGGAGGTTTTGGATGCGTCTACCGAGGCGTCGTCACCGTCAGCGACGGCTCTGATTCGAAAACGGATGTTGCTATTAAGCAGTTGAACCGTAATGGACTCCAGGCATGTCCAATTTCTGCTACTGGCTCATTTTCGTTTAATGCAACAGATTGCTGAGATGGATTGGAGATTTTCCAGTCTATTGCTCTGTAATTTCTTCATTATCATGATAGCTGCTTTGGGGATATGCTATTTATAGAATTAAAGCTCGCTCATTTCATATTTGACGACTTGATGAGAAAGTATTATGTGAAAAATTAGATTACTGACAAGGCTAGCTTTGGGAATAAACAAGAATTGCTACTGCCTTTTGAAGGAAGAACTAGTTCTTTATCGCAATTTAGGGTTTTACTCTCCATGTTTTTCTACTTGCTGTGATTTCTCTTAATAAATCATATATAGGGCAATCATTGTGGCTTCGCTTTTTTTGTCTACTGCCTGCAATTTCTACAGATACATTCTGTAATGCAGTTTAACCTTAAGATAATCTCGTGAGTTATCTTTGAATTGTAGGTTAATCTTAAGATAATCTTGCGAGTTAAGGCAATTTAATCTAATGCTGGCCTTTGAATTGTATTCTAGCATTCAGGGGCACAAGGAATGGATTAATGAAGTGAATTTTCTAGGGGTGGTGAAGCACCCGAATCTTGTCAAACTTGTGGGATACTGTGCAGAGGATGACGAAAGAGGGATTCAGAGGCTTTTGGTGTATGAACTTATGCCCAACAAAAGCTTGGAAGATCATCTTCTGGCTCGGGTATCAACCCCTCTCCCTTGGGTGGTAAGACTGAAGATCGCTCAAGATGCAGCACGTGGGTTGGCATATTTGCACGAAGAAATGGATTTTCAAGTACTGTCTTTTCCCTTGCAGCTTAATTTACCTGTCTCTTGAACGTTTCATCTTATTATAGGAGTGAAATCTACCAACTATATATCTGGTATATGCTACCAAAAAAATGCCTAATGTTTTGCTTCTTGAACAAGTGGTAGATAAAATGGTGCATATTCATTATTTGATAAGTGTGTTCTTCTTATCCATATGTTTGTGCAGCTGATATTCCGTGATTTCAAAACATCGAATGTGCTGTTAGATGAGGATTTCAATGCGAAATTATCAGACTTTGGATTGGCAAGGCAAGGACCCACAGACGGGTTGAGCCATGTTTCAACATCAGTAAGTTCTTCTTCTTCTTCTTATAGAAAATTGGGCTAGACCTGTAATAGCTGCTTAGGGTACAAATATAATCTTCTTCTGTAAACTATTTACTTACCCTCTTGGTGTTTCATTATTGACATATTAGCTAACCGTTCAAAAAGAAAAAGGTTACCTTCTAGAAAGAGGTTCTTGCCTTATAGAACAAAAAAAGAGCTTAGTTTCGTATGATTCTGCAAAAATAATGAAATGGATATCGTTCTTGTCTGAAGGTTGTCGGGACAGTTGGTTACGCAGCTCCGGAATACGTCCATACAGGACGATTAACTGCAAAGAGTGATGTGTGGAGTTTCGGGGTGGTTCTGTACGAACTCATCACCGGAAGGAGGGCAGTTGAAAGGAACCTCCCCCGAAATGAGCAGAAGCTCTTGGAATGGGTGAGACCCTACGCTTCGGACCACAAGAAATTCCACATAATTGTAGACCCGCGTCTCGAAGGGGAGTACTGCTTAAAATCGGTTCAGAAACTAGCAAGCCTTGCAAACAAGTGCCTCATGAAGCAACCAAAGTCTCGTCCGAAAATGAGTGAGCTTGTTGAGATTCTGGGAAACATCATTAGGGAGACAGCACCGTGCCGGGAATTAGTGGCAGTAGTAGAAGCGGGCACTGAGGACCCGACTGCGCAACAAGAAGTAAAAGAGGAGGAAGATGAAGATAGAAATGAAGAAACAGCAATGGCAGTGGTAGAGGAGGCAGATGGTGAATCTAAACAAGGGAATTACTTGAGGAAGGTGTTTGATATCAGAGAGAAGGTGAACTTGAGAAATAAGTCAATTGGGAAGTTGGATTGGAGAAATTGGACACCTGGGTTGGTAAGAACTTGGTGATCATGCCATACTTTCACAGCAGGACTTATGGATGGAAGGAAATGGAGCGGTATTATTATTATTATTATGATGATGATACATAAAGAGAAATTCTTGAGAGGTTTTGTCTAATTTAATTAGGTTCTATTTATTGTATGTATATATTATATACAAGAACAATACACGAATGCTATAACTAGCCTTGTTCTCTAATTACAAGCTTTGTTGCTATCAGAAATGGGTACACTTAGTTTGGCTTTATATTTAGTAGTATTATGATTTTACTAGTTGATGTTTAAGTTTAGATAGTCAAACAGATTGTTTTGTTCTCTAATTACAAGCTTTGTTGCAATCAGAAATGGGTACACTTAGTTTGGCTTTATATATATATATATATATTTGGCCAAATGAAAGATTTTATTCAAAGCACATCAAAAGGTTCAAGGCGGATTACATAAACGATCATTCTGAAGTAAAGAGAAAAGAGAGGACGGGGTACGGAGACCCAGTTATCTAAACACGACCTCTTTCTAGCTTGGATAGCAATCTAATTTGCAACTTCATTTGCTTTCCGTGAAATCACACTCCATTGTATAATCGGGACATCGTTCATCAACTTGCGAATCTTGTTGACGAGGGGCTTTATACGCCAGTTGCACTCTCGGTTTGGTAAAGCCAATGCTTCAACAGCTTCCTTCGAGTCCGACTCTATGATAATATATCTCAATCCTTCTTGTATAACAAGCCTAAAAACTTCATGTATCGCAAGAATTTCTAGGACAAGGGGTCCCTGTCGGGGTGAGGCTCGGTTTAACTCACCCATTACTTGGTCGTTTCTATCCCTCGCAACAACGTCGATGCCCCCGGTTTTTGTATGTTCTTCCAATGACGCGTCGCAGTTGATCTTAATCACACCATCGGCTGGAGCACTCCAAGTTGTTGAAATATGGTTCCCTGGGAGGTTTGCTGAAGTGGTTTATTGTCGGCAGCCCCAAAATTCTTCTTGGATGCTCCTTACTTGAACCACCGTCGATGTTGGATTTGGTAGCTCGTTTTCATGCATAGCCCGACAACGTTCTTTCCAAACTGTCCACAATACCACCCCCACAAGCGACCACCTCTCTTCCTTCTCTCGTTTTGATAACCCGTTGACATTTTTTAGTTGATCAAACCATTCATTCATAGTGAACGAGTTTAAATCATCACAACGAATATTGAGCATGGCAAACCAAACCGGCGTAGTCCACGTGCATCCAAATAACATATGCTCTAAGGTCTCATCATGGTCACAAAAAGGGCATTGTGCATTGACGTTCATTCCCCGGCTTTATATTTAGTAGTATTATGATTTTACTAGTTGATGTTTTGGTTTAGAATTTAGATAGTCAAACAAATTGTTATTGTTAGTTAACATTTAATTACTCGAAGGCGCTAATATCAGTCATTGTCGGATGCTTTGAGGTGTTGTTCGTCGGAACTGCCACTTACTTTGCGTGTCGGGTTTAACACCCTCTTAGATAGAGAGAAAGAATGTTGTAACCGCCACCGAGTGCACCTCAGTAACACAACCGCGTATGTCACCGTCGTTGATGGGTTCCGATGTAATCGTTAGCCCCGTTAACAGCCAATGGACGGCGAATAGGTCCAGTGGGCCTCGTGAAAAGCATGTAAGGCCCAAAGGCCAAATAATAAGGGTCCCGATGATAGCGGCCCCAACACATGAGTTCAACGCTCCCGACAAGAAGCCTCGAAGTAGGCCCCGACTTGCCTTAGTAAAGGCCCCGATAATAAAGCCCCGCAGAGGCCGGACCTGTCCCGTAGAGACTGAAGGTCCTGGGTGGTGATCTAGAATGAGACAACTCTGGAGTCCCCGACGGGAGTCGAGACTTGTAATCAGAGGATAAAACCGAGAAACCCGCCTACTAGATAAGAGTAGGGGGAAGACGGTTGAGAGATAAACAATCTCCCCCGAGATACGCAGGGCGTGCCCGAGATACGCGGAGGTACGGGTGAGATACGCGGAGCGTGGGGCGAGAAATAAGGAATCCCGGCCGAGATATACGGAATCGTGGCGAGATACACGGAATCACGGCTACAACTGCCAAGCGCAGTAACAGGTAACTGAGGAACCCCTCCTTCTATATAAAGGAGGAGGTTACCTCAGAAAGATGATCTATGCATATACGAACTGATACTCTTGCCTACCTTCCATTGATTACCGTACTCATTTAAGCATCGGAGAGGGATTCTGGGTCACCACCCAGGTCATCCCCTTTTGCAAGACCACGCGGAGCCCAGGAGTCCAAACATTTCGTCAAGGACGTAACGGAGCTTCGCCCGTGATCCAACATTGGCGCCGCCTGTGGGAACTCTTACGAAAAGTCAAGATAGCTTCTACTAGATCAATGGCCGGTGGTAAGAAAAAACAGGTTCAGGCTGGCAGTTCTCGTCCCACAGGAACTGTGAACTCCCCATTACCAGAACGTGTGGCTGACCAAGGCGAGAACCCTGCTCTTTCCCAGACAGGGGGGCAAGATGATGAAGTCTCAGTCCGAGACGTAGAGAGGAACAGGCAGGATGTCCCACGGAGGGAGGAGATGAAGCTCCACCAAACCCGGTGGGCCATGAGGCTGGAGGAGTCCCGCGAAGGGAAGAAGGGTCGTCTTCGAACTCGGAGTTGGCCAAAGCAGTAGCAGAGGCCATGCCGATGTTCCTGGCTGCCATGGAAGCCTTGCTGGACAAGAGAGAGGCTACTAGGAGGGCGGAGGAGTTGCCCCCGCAGGAGAAGTTGCCGCCACCCCCACCGAGGGTGGCCCCAGAAGAACAGGAGGTGCAAGAGGTTTCACCCCGGGACAAGGGTAAAGAACCTATGCATTCGGAAAAGTTCGTGGTTGACGGCCCAGGTCCAGTGCAGAATAGGACCATTCCCCTGAATGGTCCCCTCACCGCCGACCAGGTGGTGAAGATTGTTAGCATCTACATGGGTGACCAAAAGCAGATGACGTCGGAATTGAGGGATCGTCCAGTCATCCTTTCGTACCGCGACTGATCGACACCGTCGCTCCGCCCGGGATAGGCATCCCGACAATCAAGGAATACGATGGGGAAGGTGACCCAGTTCGCCATGTACAAAGACATGTTCAGGCGTGCATGGGTAGGACTTCAAACGAAGATCTCATATGCTCGTTGTTCCCGATAACTCTGGGAGAGAGGGCCATGACTTGGTTCTTCAGCCTTCCGCCAGGAAGTATCACGTGCTGGGCTGACATGCACGATCGCTTCATCAAACAGTACCAAGGTCGGAGACGCCTCCTGAAAAGCGTGAGGACCTTAACCCAGGTGGTGCAGAGACCCGACGAATCGTTGGCGTATTATTACCAACGGTTCACTGCTAGTGCTGCGGAGATTGATGAAGAAATCTCGGAGGGAGAGATGATCCGCACCTTCCTGCGGAACCTGAGTGCTCCATATGGCTCCGACCTGATGCACAGTGTAGCCGCGAAGGCTATATGGAGTATGGAGGCCCTGCAAGCGAGGGTGAAGCAGCAGATTGACGTCCAGGAGTCGAAGATCGCTGCTGGGGAGCTTGATCCACCGAAATCAGGAAGAGGAAAAGCGTCGTCCAAGCTGTCGGATGAACGCAAGGGGACCGACAAGCAGGAGGGGAGCAGAAACCGTGGTCGCCCCGACAAGAGGGAAGACAAGCGTCCCCCAAGGAAAGACAATCGAGAAGGTCGGGTTACTCCCATCAACAACTCGATGACCTCTGTGCTAGCTGTGATGGACCGACAGGGTCTCGTCTGATACCCCCCGAGGAAAGAAGGCGAATTCCTAGGAGGCCGTCCTGACCGTTACTGTCGCTACCATCGTGCCAATGGTCACGACACCGAGAACTGTCGGGAGCTGAAGAAGGAGATTGAAAAGCTGATCCAGAAGGGAAAGCTGAAAGAGTTTGTCGGGAAGGGACGGTGCCGATCCCGTTCCAGAAGTCGGTCTTGTTCCCGCTCCAAGTCCCGCGACCGATCCCCGAAGAAGAAGAAGGTTGAGCATGAGGTTTCGGGGTCAGGTGCCCGCAAGGAGAGGCGGGGAACTATCAACGTCATCCACGGAGGAATGGCGGCAGGAGGAGATACCTCCGCCTCTCGGGAGAACTACGCTTCCCGCATATCTGCCGCGGTGGTGCTAGGCAAACGGTCCCGGTCGTGGACCCTGAAGGAGGAAATGGAAATTTCGTTCTCGAAGGAGGATCTAATAGGCGTGGAGAGCCCTCACGATGATGCATTGGTCGTGACCCTGGACGTAGACGGATTCGAGATGAAGCGGATCCTGATAGACGGAGGGAGCTCCTCCGATATTCTTTTCATGGATGCACTGGAAGCCATGGGAAAGACGAAGAAAGACCTGACGCAGGTGGACTTCCCGATGGTGGGATTCTCCGGATCCACTTCCTACCCGTTGGGAATGATTACCTTACCAGTAGAGTTTGGTAGTGGCTGGAAAATGGAGAGGCGAAACGTGGATTTCGTCGTCGTGGAGTCCGCGGGGGCATACAACGTGATCATCGGGGAGGTCGGAGAGGTCAAGGGCGACCAGGTGGCATCGCGACAATGCTATGTTAACGCCACCCGACGAAGAAAAAGGGAGGCCATGACCGTCCTTCAAACCGATACCGATCCTCGAGAGGAGTATGGGCGTCCCGCCCCCATGGAAGATTTGAAGGAAGTGGAGATCGATGGGCCTCAGAGGAAGGTGAAGATCGGCTCTGCTTTGTCGGAGGAAAGAGCCCGAGAGTTGATCGAGCCCTTGAAAGAGTTTAAGGAGCTGTTTGCCTGGTCCCCAAGCGATATGCCAGGAATCAGTCCCGACGTGATAGTGCACGAGCTGAAGATAGACCCTGCGATCAAGCCCATTGCGCAGAGAAGGCGTCCGATGGGCGCGGACAAGAGGATCGCAATCCAGCAGGAGGTGGGCAGATTGCTCGATGCTGGATTCATCAAGGAGCTCCGATTCCAGACTTGGGTGGCTAACCCAGTGCTGGTGCGAAAGAGTAATGGGAAGTGGCGGATGTGTGTCGACTTCCGCGACTTGAACAAGGCCTGCCCGAAGGACTGTTACCCACTTCCGAGGATTGACCAGCTGGTGGATGCCACATCGGGACATGAGCTGTTGAGCTTCATGGATGCCTATTCCGGGTATAACCAGATCAAGATGGCGAAGGAGGATGCCCCTCACACAGCTTTTTACGCTGACAGTGACGTCTACCATTACGACGTGATGCCCTTCGGATTGATCAATGCCGGAGCAACTTACCAGCGGATGGTGAACAAGTTGTTCGGGGACATATTGGGGAAAACCATGGAGGCATATGTGGACGACATGCTGGTGAAGTCCCGACAGGCAGGAGACCATGTCCAGAATTTGGCGGCGGCATTTGAGCGGATGAAGTTCCATCAGGTTCGGCTGAACCCCGACAAATGTGCTTTCGGGGTGAACTCAGGGAAGTTCCTAGGGTTCATGGTGAGTCAGAGGGGAATCGAGGTGAACCCCGAGAAGCTGCGAGCAATCGAGGAGATGCAGTCCCCAAAGACTCATCGGGAGGTCCAAGTGCTGAATGGCCGGTTGGCCGCGATGAATCGCTTCCTATCCAAGACGAGTGACCGCGCCATGCCATTTTTTGAGGTGTTGAGGGCCAACAAGAAGTTCGAATGGACCGACAAGTGCGAGGAGGCGTTCCAGGCACTCAAGCAGCATCTCCGTACCCTTCCGCCGTTGGCGAAACCAGTTCCAGGCGAGCCGCTCTATCTCTATTTGGCTGTTTCTGATGTGGCTGTTAGTTCTGTTCTGATTAAAATTGTCAAGGGCAATCAAGTGTCGATCTATTATGTAAGCAAGGCGTTTGCCAAGTCTGAAATAAACTATCCCGCTATTGAGAAGTATCTCTTCGCGTTGATTATTGCCGCTCGAAAACTGCGACCTTACTTCCATGCCCATGAAGTCACGGTATTGACTAATCAGCCCTTGAAACACTTTTTGAACCGACCGGATGCGTCGGGGAGATTGGTAAAATGGGCCATTGAGCTGACAGAATTCCGCATTCATTTCGCTCCGAGAACCGCTATTAAGGGCCAGGCATTGGCAGATTTTATAGCTGAATCTACGGCACCCGATCTGGAAGTAACGGGTCCCGCAGAGGGGGCAACCATGAAAGGAGTCCCGACAACAGAACAGCAGCCAGAACAGCCAAATGAGGAGAACACTTGGGAGATGTACACTGATGGTTCATCGAGTGTAGAAGGCTCGGGGGCAGGATTCGTGTTGATAGCGCCCGGTGGAGGCGAGCCCCTGCGATATGCCTTGGCGTTGACATTCAAAGCCACCAACAACGAAGCAGAATATGAGGCTCTCATCACAGGCCTCAAGATTGCTAAGGGTACGGGGGTCGACCACTTAAAGGTGAAGTGTGATGCTAGCTTGGTTGTAAATCAGGTCCAGGGGAACTATGAGGCTAAAAGCCCGACGATGAAGAAATATTTGCACGAGGTGCAGACTTTGAAGGGAAGCTTCAAAAGCTTTGATATCAAGGCGATCCCAAGGGAAGAGAACGCGGAAGCAGATGCCTTAAGTAAGTTTGCCCTGGGAGTAGCCCCCGAGGAGAATCGGAAGGTGCATTTCCTAGAGAAGGTGATTATCTCAAACACTGACCCAGCGGAGGTCTGTGCTATTGAGACAGGGTCGGAGGAAGAGGAGAAGTCTACTTGGATGACCCCGATGATCACGTACCTAACTACGGGGGTACTCCCCGATGATAAGGTGGCAGCCGTCAGATTGCGTCGGATTGCAGACAACTACGCGATGGTGGACAACCAGTTATACAAAAAAGGGTATGTAAAACCTTTCTTAAAATGCGTAGCGGAGCCTGACACGAATCGGATCCTAAGGGAACTACACGAAGGAGTCGCGGCCTGTCATGAGGGAGCCCGATCTCTGGTGAGGAAAGCGTTGAACTTGGGTTACTATTGGCCCTCGATGAATAAAGAAGCGACCGCGATGGTCCGATCCTGTGATGCATGCCAGAGGTACGCCCCAAATATCGTGGCTCCCGCCGCGGACTTAATGCCCATCAGGAGTGCATGGCCCTTTGCGCAATGGGGAATTGACTTGGTGGGACCACTTCCCCAAGCAAAAGGTCAGTGCAAGTACTTACTCGTGGCTATCGACTACTTTTCAAAGTGGATAGAGGCCAAAGCATTGGCTTGAACGACGGGGCAGCATATCCTCAAGTTCCTTCAGACTCAAATCGTATCCCGATACGGGGTCCCGCGAGTGATAATCAGCGACAACGGCCCTCCATTCAATGAGGCCCAGTTGAAGGAGTACTTGGAAGAATTAAACATTGAGCATCGGACCGCTTCAGTCCGCCACGCCCAGACCAATGGCCAGGTAGAGTCAGCCAACAAGATCGTGATGGATGGCTTGAAGAAGAGAGTCTATGCTTTACTGGGCCATTGGCTGGATGAGCTCGAGAATGTGCTATGGGCTGTGAGAACAACACCCAAGCAATCAACGGGAGAAACTCCATTTGGCCTAGTTTATGGCACGGAGGCAGTCGCTCCCGTGGAGATAGCGGTGGCGTCCCATCGCGCGAAATACTACGAGCCTCTGACAAATGAAGAAATGAGACGTCTGGACTTAGACCTACTCGAGGAAAAGAGGTGGAAGGCTGATGAAGTCCAGGCCCGAATGCGTCTGGCGACAGCCCGATATTATAATCGGCGTGTCAGGTCCCGACAATTCTTCGTGGGAGAACTTGTCTGGCGGAGGAATGAGTTTGTTCATCAAGATCAGATCAACAAGCTGTCACCAAAATGGGAAGGACCCTACAAGATCGTGGGGATGCCAGTGCCCAACGCATACAAGTTAGAGGATCTCGAAGGCAAGACGTTGAAGCATTCCTTCAGTGGCGAACACTTGAAGAAGTATCATGTTTGATATGAAGCCGCCGCGAATGGCGCAAATTGTCTATCAATAAAATTCGATGTAAGCCTACTTTGAATTATTAATGAATAAAAGAAGTTGCCTTCCGATCAAACTGCTTTCAAATTTATTCTAACTGTTAGTAAGACGTCCTGAGTGACGCGACAAAAGCCTCCCGAGGTACGATGAAAGCCCCGCAGGGGACGCGTAAGTCGTCTATATGGCGCGGCCAAAAGCCTTAACAGGTACGGACAAAAGCCCTACGGGGTACACATAAGTCGTCTATATGATGCAACCAAAAGCCTAGGTATGAAAAGGCCCTGATGGGTCCGTGTAAGTCGTCTATATGATGCGACAAAAAGCATTAACGGGTACGACTAAGCCGTCCAGTAGAGATGCAATGAAAACCCTAAAGGGTATGGAAATGGCCTTGAAAGGCCGGGGACGAGAAGCCTTAAGTGGCGAAGTCCCGATTTTGGACGAGAAACCTTAAGTGGTAAAGTCCCAATTTTGGACGAGAAGCCTTAAGTGGCGAAGTCCCGATTTCGGACGAGAAGCCTTAAATGGCGAAGTCCCGATTTTAGACGAAAAGCCTTAAGTGGCGAAGTCTCGATTTAATAAAAGCCTTAAATGGTAAAAACTGGAGTATAAAAGTCGGAAGGACGCATGGAGTCATTTTAATGGCGCATCGGAACGTTCTGAGTAACGAATTTAAAGCCGCTTTAGATAAAGTGCAAACGAGTATCGATGCCAAAACAGATGGGAAGAAACCATTTATATAAAGGCCAGAAGGCCAAAGGAGTTCAATACAAAAGAAAGAAGGAAAAAGACAACAAGGACTAAAAGGTGTGAACATTAAACTTGGTCCTTGTTGGAAGATGGGTCTTCAGCAGCATCGGAGGGAGCAAGGTTCGGAGGGACCTGCGCGGAAGGCTCCACGGCTGACGGAGTCAGGTCCACGGCAGCGGTATCTTCACTCTCCGCGGGGAGGTTGAAATATTTCTCCGCGAAGGGGGCAAGGGTCTCGGACTTCTTGAAGTCGATGGAATCCGCATAGGCTGTGTAGAGTTCTTCGACGGCGTTGAATAAAGTGTCCTCCACCTCGGACTTGCAGAACTCTACAGCAGCCAGCTTGAATTCTTCAGAGTCCCGATACTCCCTGTGGCCCTGAAGACGACCCTCCTCGCGGCCCTCCTCGAGACCTTGAGCCTTTGCCTCAGCCAGTTAGGCAGAGAATTCTGCCCGTTCCGCTTCAAGCTTGGCTTTGGCCTCCGCCAGAAGATCCGCGAAGACGTTCTTCTCACGAACGAGTTGCTGCTTCTCCCCCTCGTTCCGCTGCTGCTCCACTTGGGCCATCTTCCGCTCCCGACGCATGACAGCCTCATGGTCGTGGACCTTCTTGAGTAGGCTTGTGGACATGTCATCGAGGAGAGCCTTCTCCTTGGCCATCTTATTTTTGGCCGCCACCGCCTCGTCACGCTCCATCTGAAGCTTGGCCAAGGCTTCAGGGTTCGACTTGGCTTCAGCCTCCTCCAAAGCGCTCTTCAGAGCCAAGGCGATGGCGAAGCTACGATGCTGGTCCGCAGTTTCCTAAGGTGGAAGAGAAAGATAAAATTCAGTGATTGAAGGTAGGAATAAAGAAGAGAACAAAGTGATAGGATATTACCTCCATCCGACGGACGGCCATGGCACGGAAGTCCTCTTCGATATCCTCCCGCGACAGGGAAAGTGGCTTCTTCAAAACAGGGGGAATTGATCCCGACAACAAGTGTAGAGCCAAGTCGGGCTCAAGATTGTCCCGACGGATCGAAAACCCAGAAAGGGATTCGATCGGACGCCAGGGGAGCGCTGCCTGATCGGAGGTGTAAACTTTGTACACCTCGTCCATTGGAAGACGGGGAATAGGCTCAGCTCCGGGGGTGCCAGGAACTGTCTCAACAGGAAGCTCGGGAGTTGGACTACGAAAAATAGGAGGAGGACTCTTGGACACGTCCCTAGCGGCGGGCCGTGCGCTCCTGGACCTCGACCTGTCACGAGGAACCAGGCCTCCCTCTTCAGGCTCTTCAGCAGACGGAGAAGCCTCCAAATCAGTCACTGGGCGGAACCGAGCTTCCGCCGGAATGTCCTCCAACAGCAATTCTCGCGGGGTTGCAGTCCCCGCTGGAATAACAGCCTCCGTCGGGACAGGAGCCTCCAAGGGACCTGCGGTAGCGGGACGAATAAGGTTAGGAAGAGTACCTTCAGGACACCAGATGATTTGGCGATCGAAATGTCTGTTCTTCCCGAGGACGTTATAATATCCCGCCTCGATAATGTGGGGAATTTCTCCTTGAAGGATGAACTTAATCTCTTGAACCCGTGTTTTCCGATCAGCAGGGATGAACTCCTTGGGGATTAATTTTTTATACTGATTAATGGCACGACGAACGCGCTTACCTTCCTCGACAGTGGTGACCCCGAAGGCCTGATCTATCTCCTCCCGTCTGGCCTTCTTGGCTCCGACTTGCCCTTCAGTCGGAGGAGCAGCAGATAAAGGGGCGGGGGAGGAAGCACCCTTCTTCACCAGCTTGCGCTTCCGCTTGGAACCGCTCTGGACGGCATCAGTCTCGCCCTGCTTCATAATGAGATGAGTCAACAGAGAAGCCTTCTTGGCTGCAAAGGTAAAAGTAAGATGGTTAGAAATATTACCCAGACGACTAAATCTGCAGAAACAGAATCAAGGAGCCGAACTCCGATGGCAATCAGATGCCGCTCCTGGAGCTTGTTGGCATCGATAGGTATGAAGTTGTCCCCCCAGCGGTAGAGTTGAACCATCTGGAGGGTGTTGAGGTCATCCTCGGAGTAATCTTGAAGCTTGGGGGCAGGGTCCGCCACAACCTCCCATCGAGGCCAGGGGACAGAGCTATGCTGGATGAAGAAGTAATACTTCTTCCAGCCACTATTGTCGGAGCCCGAGTCGCGGATCAGAATCCGATCCTTGTGAAACTTCCAGGTTTCGCTGTCCCAGCCGAAACGCGAGAGTTGCTCTTTTGTCCACTTGGGGAGTCGGGGAGAGAAGGAGCAGACACCAGATTTATTGCACTTCATACCGTAAAAAGTGCGGAACAACAGAAGACTGTATGTCCACTGCTGGCGATGGCACAGGAGCTGGAAGGCATTCCACACGCGGATGGCGTGTGGAGAGAAAGTACAAGGGTGCGTTTTGTAAAAATTGCACATCTCCACCATGTTTCCATAGAAGGGGAACCGAATCCCCGCGCTTATCTGTCCAGCGGAAACAAACACCTCCCCGGCCCGAGGAGGCGTGATAATGTGCTTCCTTCTACCAGCAGCTTGGGACTCGTAAGGGAAACGAGGCTCCCAATCCGAGGTGATACAGCCCTCCCTAAGGGCCGCCTCATACGAACCCTCGGATATTTCATTGACAGCAAACTCAAAGAAGAAGGGAGCCCTAACCTCAGAACTAGCTTCGTCTAAAAACAATTGCAGACAAGGAGAATCGAGAAAAGAGGGGTAAACAGTAATCAAATTACGAAAACATGGAAAAGAGGTCCTTACCAGACATGATCGGTGGTCAAAAGGTGAGGAAAAGGAAGATCGGAGAAGTTGAAGTGGCCTTGATCACTTGAAGCACCAGGAGAAGCTGGGAGAGAACTTCGGATGCAAGGAGGGCCGAAAGCGAGAGAGTGCAGAAGAAGTGAATGGGACCGAGGTCTTTCCTTTTATAGGCCAAAGGACAACTGAAGGGACATAATCGTGACCGTTGAAGACGAAACGATTTGATCACGACCGTTGAATTAGGAAGACGGTACGGAGGAGACAGCTGGATGGGCTGGATCTGCACCGTTGAAGAGGAAACGACACGATCTTAATCGACGAGATTATAGGCACGGAAAGGACGGGTGTGATGTCACGGTTACCTTTTCAGAAAACAGCAGTCACGCTGATTTAAACGCCGTTTCTCTATCCTCAGACATTTAATGCTGCAGTAACCGAGGAGCCTCCTCGGATTTGGCAACTGCCCATGGGGCCTGGTGGGCCCAGGACAATCATAAGAAAGAGACTCTGATACGTAATGATCACACACAAAGATCAAAGCCCCCGACGGTGGTATCGGGAGGTGCGAAGACAAAGGCCTCCGACGGTGGTATCGGAAGGCATGAAAGCGAGAGCCTTCGACAAGAGAGGTCAAGAGATCTGAACTGGAAGACATGACGAACTAAAAGTCCCCCATGTCTTGGGGGCAAATGATGGGTTCCGATGTAATCGTTAGCCCCGTTAACAGCCAATGGACGGCGAATAGGTCCAGTGGGCCTCGTGAAAAGCCTGTAAGGCCCAGAGGCCCAATAATAAGGGTCCCGATGATAGCGGCCCCAACACATGAGTTAAACGCTCCCGACAAGAAGCCTCGAAGTAGGCCCCGACTTGCCTTAGTAAAGGCCCCGATAATAAAGCCCCGCAGAGGCCGGACCTGTCCCGTAGAGACTGAAGGTCCTGGGTGGTGATCTAGAATGAGACAACTCTGGAGTCCCCGACGGGAGTCGAGACTTGTAATCAGAGGATAAAACCGAGAAACCCGCCTACTAGATAAGAGTAGGGGGAAGACGGTTGAGAGATAAACAATCTCCCCCGAGATACGCAGGGCGTGCCCGAGATACGCGGAGGTAAGGGTGAGATACGCGGAGCGTGGGGCGAGAAATAAGGAATCCCGGCCGAGATATACGGAATCGTGGCGAGATACACGGAATCACGGCTACAACTGCCAAGCGCAGTAACAGGTAACTGAGGAACCCCTCCTTCTATATAAAGGAGGAGGTTACCTCAGAAAGATGATCTACGCATATACGAACTGATACTCTTGCCTACCTTCCATTGATTACCGTACTCATTTAAGCATCAGAGAGGGATTCTGGGTCACCACCCAGGTCATCCTTTTTTGCAGGACCACGCGGAGCCCAGGAGTCCAAACATTTCGTCAAGGACGTAACGGAGCTTCGCCCGTGATCCAACAGTCGTGGTACGATCCAATTGATCAATCGAATAGAAGATTTATAGATAAAAATCGAAGAACTGGAAATTAAAGAAGATCGGATACAGTGACAGAAATAGAGAGCAAATCTCTTCATTCGTTTATTTTTACTGACAAAAAAAATAAAATCATATTCAATCCATAGTTGTTATTCTTTAGTCTTGTAATCTATATAACAAACACTTAATCCTTCTTTCACCTCAAACTATCACATCATATTATTTTAGTCCTCAAACTATTCTTTTTTTTTTGGTAAGGCTTAAACTATTCTCTCTACTTAATAGATCCTTATACTAATAATACAATAACACGTCATCGGAAGAGGAATGAGTAATTAAGAAATAGAACAAACTATAGAGATGTGAAGAAAGATGATCGGGAGTAATTTTGAAATGGTGATTATAACTCCGTATAAATTAATTTTATTTAAGTTATAAGAATATATTTTTGTAAAGTAAAATGTGTTTATTTTACTTGAGAAAAAAAAGTTTACGGAATAACAAAATTAACTATACATATATATTAAAGTGAGTTAATTTTTTAAGGTTATTTATGAGTATGATAATATGACGGTTACAAAAACAAATTCAGCCATAATAATATACAGATATGAAATGAAATTAAAATAAAAACTGAATTAATGTTATCTGATTTAGTTACATGATGTGTTCTACTCTTCTAGAACTACTTCTTTTAGCCAGTGGGATGAGGCTAGGATTGTTTCTAGAAGTATTAGTTTAGTTATAAAAGTGAGTACGAAACGGTGGGATATGTTGTCCCCTCCGTATATTCTATTCTTCCTTATATAGTTTTTTTTTTTTAAAAAAATAAATTTAATAATTTTATCCAAATGATTACAGAGCATAATAATCCTTGTAAAGAAATACTTCTGTTTCTATTGTTATTGACTTCAAATGATAGAATATTCTACGTTAAACAGTCAAACCAACTGCTTACTATTCCTCCACTTTATAAGCTCGCTTTCCATTTTAGGAACATATCATCATTCATCTCTTTATCGGAATACAACCATCATGGCCTTTGCTAAAGCAAAGCGAGTTGCGTACCCTATTGACGACAACGCAATTTCGCGCCTCATGCGACCGTTCAGCGGCACCGGAAGCAACGAAAGTGGCCAAGACAACTCTCCTTTCCACTCTGAACTCAACCATGAGTTCTCTCTCGATGAAGATGACGATGCCGGCTCGTCAACGACGGAACTGGCCGGTTCTTCTGACTTTGACGAAGTCGACTCCATCCGAATGTACGCCATCGAGAAACTCTTCATGCGGCGTTCCAGTGAAGTTGATGGGTATAAGGACCTCATGAATTCTCACGTCAATAGAGCGATGGAAGTGTTCTCAAGAACGGAGCCGAACAAGTCCGATCGCCGACGGAAGGTGGTGCTGCTCCTGCAAGACATCGGCCACAATGCGGCCCTTTGCTAGACAAAGTGGGACTCTGACCGGAGCATCATCGCTGGAAGCCACGAGTTCATCGGCGTTGTCAGCTCCGGCGGCCAGAGATACATCTTTGAGCTAGACTTGGTGGGTGAGTTCGAGATAGTCAGGCCGATGAGGCAGTACTCGACGCTGATGCAATCTCTGCCTAGAGTTTTCGTTGGAAAATTCGAGGAGATGAATATGATAGTGAAAGTGATTTGGAGCGGCTAAGATTTCAATGATGAGCAGAGACCTGACGGTGCCGCCATGGAGAAAGAGGTGTTTTATGAAGAATAAGTGGTTCGGTCCGTATCGTCGGACCATGAGTCTGAACGTGGCGGTTTGTTCAGTGAATGCATCTGTTAAGTGTCAGTCGGTTGGTTTCAACAGTGTTGCGGTTGTTCATACAAGATAGCTTCTGCAACCATATTATAATATAGAAGTAGTTAGTACTCAAATAGGTTGATTCAGTTGAAAAAATAGCACTTTAATCCTCATATACTGATTCGATTCAAGTAAAAATTATTTTAGAAATAGAGTAAATAATCATATGATAAAATCCATAAACATCTGTAAAAAAAATATAGTTGATTAGGATGAGAAACATAACTAAAATATATAACCCAAAATGAATGATTGAGTTTTTTAAAATATTTTTTTTTTTTGCAAAATTTCAAATGTGATATCATGACAAGTTTCAAACAATGTGATTTTTTTATAACAATGTGATTTTCATGATACACTTTTATCATTTATCCCGAACCTTTTTTTTTTTTCCAACATTCCCGAGCCATAGATAACCTTTCGAATCCCACAACTAACCTAATTCCACCAAAGGTCATACTCAAACCTTGATACTAACTGTAAACTAACTAAGAGATCGATTTTCCCAACCTAAGCTCACACTGAACTTAAATTATACACTAAATTATATATGGATTAGCTAAAATAAAATCGAGTTTATTTAAACTTCATTTCTCAGCCGTTAAATTATGAGAGGCAATGAGTCCGATTTTATAAAAGCAAAAATGTTTATTACACAAATAACGACGATGTGTCTGATCTAACGGAGTTTAAATAATTCTGACTTCAATTTAACGAAAGTCAAATTAAATGTAGTATGATCAACCCGTAGTACTACTAGTAATTGATAACGAGCGTGCAATTAGATTGATTAAGAAGCAAACAAACTAATAATATTCTTGAAATCATATCACTTAATTACATATCATTGATTAAGCAAGCTTTACATATATAGAGATGGTCCAGATAGACATCATTATTTAATTACAAACACATCAAACCAAGCAAGCTGTACGTATGTAATAATATTGTTGGATGGATTCACACTTTCACAACACACTCATTTTTTAATACAACATATTATTATTATTATAGATATTTATTTCATTTCATATTAATAATAATATGTGGATGATGATGATGATCAACAGTTGCAAGGGTCACAGGTGCAGTTTGATCCACACTTGCAGCCATGTCCACCCTCTGTGCTCATCTCTCCCATCTCCTCAAAGTGCCTGAAATGAAACAAAGTATGTTAGTCTATATATAATTACTAGAGTATATTAATTAATATATAAGTATAGTATGATTATTATTCTCACAATGACTTGATTTATTAGGGGTGAAATCTCTATGTGTTGGATCGGTTAGATACTCTGTATTATTATTCAAATATTTTCTAATGAAAATAACTGACTAAAAAACCGTATAAGAAAAAAAAAAGTAAACTGCCTATTTCTAGTATATATAATTTTTCGGTTTAAGTTTAGGATCTGAAAAGCACTAATTAGGATTAAAATTTTCATAATTTTTATAGACCAAATTAAACTGAAAAAAATATAGATAGCGTCCATTAATACAATCATGTAAAACACGAAACAAAAGTAAAAAAAAGGCATCACCACTCTTTCGCAATTTATATTAACTAATCAATCGGTAGTTAAACAAACTATCAAGCAAACACTAGTACACTACTGCTATATATATGTTCTTTTTTTAAGATGATATATTAATTTGGACTCACATCTTAACAGGAGCGACTCCAATAATGATTGCCGTGGTGGTAGACGTAGTTTCTGTGTAACCCAAGTTAGGGTTTCTCTTGCTTCTGCATAGATAAATATAAATTACATAAAAAAATAAAAGTAACAATTTAATATATACAGTAAATATAATAAATGGTTAATAACTAAAAAACTGTACAAGGTTTACCCTATGTTAAAATTAAGTGTATGAAGTTTCAAATGTTAAAATGAATTGTCCCAAGCTTCATTTTTGTTAAAATTTGATGACTCTGCGCGTCTTTTCATCTTCATTCAACCATTTTCATCAACCCACCCACCCACTCATAATCCATCACTCTTTACTTTTCACAAAATCGTCAAATTTCACCAAAAAATTGAACATTAAAAAAAAGTTTTTAAAAGATTGGTGTGGAGCCATTTTCCAAGGACAACAGAGCGATATTTACTCGCGCGGATGTGACCAACTTCTTAGGTGACGGTCTCGGCAAGATGACGAGAAGGGAGTGTGTATGGGAGCTCGAATTTGAAAGACGGTTTCATCGGAATTGACTTCTCTAAAGTAATCACACCGGGACACCACATTTTAACAAAATTGAAACCTTGGACACTATATTTTAACATTTGAAACTTCAGACACCTAATTTTAACATAGGGTAAACCTTAGACAGTTTTTTAGTTATTAACCCTATAATAAATAACTATAAGAGTTATTAATTGAATACGAAAAACATAGATGGTTGAGGTTTAATTACGTACCCGCACGAGCAGTTAGATCCGCAACTGCAGTTAGATCCACAACTACAAGACATGTTTGTTAACTGGTTTCTTTGAGAAAGCTTGCTTTGACAACAAGAAAAGTCTTCTTCTTTCTCTTGAGTGAATTAAGCTGATCGATAGAATTGGTCACAAGCTTAGTGTGGCATTTGCCTTGCTATAAATAGAGTGGCAATCGTTACATCTAGCCGTACACGTGTCTCAATCTTGAGAGATTGGGTTACCTTCTTGTTTAGCTACTTCTTCACACAATACAATACACAATTCACACGTAAGACATTCTAGTCGTCACTCTTATTGAAATAATCTCAATTGGAATTATCACCACTAACAAAACACCCAAATTAATTAATTGGTTGTTGGAAATAAATTATAATATAACCACGTACAAACGTGATGATCTTATATGTATGAAGTTTGTTGTATCTGATATATTGGTTAAAGTTAAATTATGACGCTTTTGTTTAATATATGTATATATACAAGTTGTTAATTAAATCGCGATTTTGAATAAGTTGGTATATATACAAGAACAAGATGACAATTTTTTAAGTTAATATACAATTAGTATATAAACATCCAACCAATTTTTTTGACACCTTTTATTTGTCTCATATATACATGTATAGATAGAAGTGATTTGTATCTCTTAAAAGTCAGAGATAAATTACTTAAGTCATTGACATATTCAGAAATTATATAATGGGGTGCATTTACATTAAAATAAATCACGATTGAAAATTAAAAAATTCATATTATATGTTAAATTATAGTAAAATTAATTACCAATGTGCACTTTTATCATAATTTTACTCATTTGAAAACTTATGTTATAATATCATTTATTTAATTTTTTTTTTCTAAATTATCTATTAAAAGAATATATTTATGACTTTGTAGATTAAATTGTTATAGTGATGTATACAATTTAGAAATATATATTTGTTACACCATATAATATGGTTATATATCTAATAGTTGAATCTAGCTAAATAGGGCTAATAGTTTAGACTTTGAAGGGGTCATAAATTTGATATTGACGAAGAAGAAGAAAAGGCATGAAGCATGCTGCCGCGCCCTAGCTAGTATTTAATTTGATACGAAAGGGTATTTGACATACAACAACTTATAATTAATGTTGGCCAAAAAAAAACTTATAATTAATGACTACTAAAAAACAATTAGCTAGGGTATATAATTAATTATTCTGACCGACGAAGATTAGGATTGGGCGTTTAAACCGGTTATGGTAAATTGAATTGGTTTTGAACCGGATTGGACCGGTTAAGAACCGGTTTAATAAACAATCCATATTTTCTATTTTTACATAGTGCAATTTAGGACTAGGATAAAAATAAATTGGTTTAGCAATTAATCGAACCGGATTGGTTTTGTAGATTTAATATAATTTATTGTAAAATTAATACTAATTTCCTAAACATGTACTGAAATATATAATCACAGTTATTTTGGAAAAAAATTAAAACTAAATCAAGTAGGATTGATAATTTAACTAAACTTACGCACAGTTCTTATTAATGACTCCCTTTGGTTTTTTCTTTTCAATAAACTTAGAATTTTTAAGTTGGAATAATATTTCGTGTCTTTTGAATTCTAGTTTTTTGTCTTGAATAATAATAAGCTTTTCAATATTTGTACTTGAAAGTATATTGATTGAAATAATAAATTTTGTTAATTTGCTATTCATATTTAAGATTAAGTATTATATGGTTTGGTTCAGTTCAAACTAGTTCATAACCGGTTTACAACCAAACCAGATTTTCTAATTTTATGCAATGCAGTTTAGACCCAAAGTCTAAAATTAAACCAAATTGGTTTAAACAGTTTAGTTCGGTTCGAAACCGGTTCGGCCATAAACCGAATTGTGCCCAACCCTAACGAAGATAGTAAAAATACACTAGTGGACGATCAAGAAGTGGGTCAGCCGATCTCCTGCCCCACTCTTTATACTCCAGATCGTGACTTCCCGTTAAGATTTAGATACGTATTCTGAGTGTAATTAATTTTATAGTTTTTTTTTAAACTCTATTGGGATTGGTGAATCCTAGAAGGAAAATATTAAATGTAAAAACACGTGTTAAGATCTTAACGGTGAGGTACAATCTGGGGCATAAAAAGTGGGACATGTGATCTGAATTCGGGTCAGCCATAACGCCCCTATATGATAACAACAAGATGCCAAAAACGTTTCTACCTTGGCGAAGACTAATTACAAACTTGTTGCTATCAGAAATGGGTACACTCAGTTTGGCTTTATATTTAGTAGTATTATAATTATAGCAGTTGATGTTTGAGTACTCAAACAAATTGCTAGCTGATCCCTAACCACTCAACAATGACAATTCAATAATAAATTTGTACGTATATCACCACTATCAGATGCTTTGAGGAGTTGGATCTAACACCCTCATAGAGAAAGTGAGAAAGATAACGCTTATTCACCAGATCCCGAGTTCTGTGCATCGTCGTGGTAACCGCCACTAGATGTGCCTCAGCCCCACAGCCGCATTTGCACCGTCACTGATGGATATGTGCCCAATTTGTGCGCGTCTCGGTCTTGACTTAGTCGCCATACTGACTCCATATATGATTTCAAATCGAAATATTGACACGAACACGCCATCCCACGGGTAAAAACGGCCCGGACGAGAAAAACGCCCGCTTGGACCACAATTGGTCTAATCAAGGCACGCCTCGACCAGACCAGTCCGATCAAGGCACGCCTCAACCAGACCAGTTCGATCGTAACACCCCCGGTCGGTCTAGTCGTCCGGCCGGAGGGTGCCCCCGACGTCCGAGCGACCTTCGCTCGGGCCACGCCTTTGAAGGTTTCGTCGACGCATCTGATGCCCGCATTCGCATATGTGAACCCTACCAAACACAATGGACCCCTCTGATGCCAAACAGACCCAAATCCTGTTATTATCCGCGATAATCCACTATCTCAGGTTAGCACTATCATTGACCGGGGACTCTTGATCTCTATAAATAGAGCTCATGACCTCCTATTTAAGGTTAAACTCTCAATTCACTATTTTGAGCTCTCCCTTCTCTCTACTTTCTCTCTCTAGAATCGTATTCTCATTTAAGTATCAGAGAGGGTTCGCCAGGCACACCCCCGGCACACCCTTCTTGCTGGCAAGCGAGGTATGTATTACGAGAAGAAATGACCGACGCTCAAGGATCCGACGTCGGTGATTGACACCAAGCGACCATATCAACGCACGTGATCCATCATTGGCGCTGTCACGTGAGATTCGAACAAAGCAAGCTTGGTTATCACAAGAGAAATGACGAGCGGTCAACAATCAGGGGAAAACCATCCGCCTAAGAGTAATCCCCATACCAACCAAGCAAGACCGTCGGTACCCCATTCCGACAGTCCACCCCGCAACCAAATCATGAATCCGCCCCGCAAGCGAACCGACAAGTACTTCCACGGAACAATGATGAAGGACCATCACGTCCATCTTGATGGATTCTAGGGGATAAATAATGCGGATTAAACCATAGGTACATTCTAGGTAACTAATTACGCAACAGAAAGGGTGCACATACCTATTACGCGATTCGTAACCCAAGGACGTCAACAAGGGAGTTCACGGTCTGCCGGACAGTGTCTTATGGGAACTCTGGTTAAGGAGCAATCCGCAGTCAATGGTCTCCACAACAAAGCGTCTTCAATCTGGTTGCTGATCTCCGGGGTGAATTGTATCACACAATTCGGCACCTACTTCTTGTGAGGTGAGTTCGGCCAAACCCTACAGTATTCAGGGAGATGTGATTTATTTTCTAACAACTAAATGGAGAGAGTGACAAACCCCAAGAAATCTCTAACACCTACTATTTTTATAAGAGGAGATGAGCAAAACCCTTGGAGGGTTTAATGCTAGTTCGGCTGCACCATTACTCTAATAAGGCCGGCCCACATGGGCCGTGCATGGCCCATGGGGATTTCGGCCTGACCCGAAATTCCTATGTGCCATTCCCCAAATTTGACTTAGCATCTTGGGCTTATATTAGTGGGCTCCTATTACAGTGTCCCATTACACTAAATAAATGTCAACAACTCCCACTCCCCGAAATAGGAGGGTTCCTATTAATATGTTACTGCCCAACACATTAATATTTATTCATTGATCCAATCCAGTCCCCGTATTGTTTATACGAGGTTTGTCGTGCGACTGGCAGACACAACGAACTTCATGCTACTCGTTGTAGCGTCCGCGGAACGTTGATTCCCAACCTGTTACAAACATGTTACTTCTCTGTGCCGCGTTGTACCCTGGTCAGCTGTTATTCTCCAATTGTCTAACTTTCCCAAATGAATACTTCTCTAAGGCATCCGCACAATTATATTCACAACCTTCAATTAATATCCGACTAGTGGTCACCTAGCGACTATAAGAGTCGGAGAATTGCAGATTTGCATGACCATCCATATTTCTCATATCCTTAGTCAAACTAAAGTGGTTCCCAAAACGTGGTCACTTGGCCTTTTTGTTCGGACACTGTACTCGTACGCCTGAGAGCAAACATTGAGGCCAACCTTGGACATGAGCTCCGAGTGGTAACTGTACTTCGGGTGCTGCTTCATTCAGAATCTGGGATCTGTCACACGCTCACGGCGAAGAAGTTTGTGTCCTTTAGAATCTTGGAAGATTCCGTCTAATACAACCGAGTATGGCCCCGTTGTCGAACGTGACACGCGCAGTATGAAGTGCGCGTCGATAGCATAACCTGAATTTATTTTATATCAGGAGTGAGAATTTCATATGCTATCGTAAATTCTCATCTAGCCCAGAATGTGGTGGTAGACGAACGGAGTTCATCACGGTGATCTGCAAAACTTTGATCATATCGTGTACCCCGAAACCAAATGATCGTTTTGCATAACCAAGTTTGAAATACCATGGCTCTTAGTCGGTCTTGATATGACTGAGGTTACCCTTCCATCAAGACGGCTGTGTCCGCGTGACATGACAGGTTCCACATTCGACATATTTCATTAGGAAGTTTTACGCTCCAACGAGTTGATTATAGACCGTCCATCCGATATAATATTGTCATTATGACGTCGTAACTATCATAAACTCAAATATAAATTCTTTTATTCAAATCCAATTTTTTTACTGTCACATTACATGACTTCTAAATCCTACACAATCCAAGCAGTTTTACGTGCTTTTCAAAAACATCATTGCGTAAGGGTTTAGTCAATGGATCTGCGACCATGTTTTTCGAAGGCATGAATTCAACCGTGATCATCTTGTCTTCTACCATACTATTTGCATAGTTGTATTTAATATTAATGTGTTTTGACCTACTATGGTACTTTAGATTCTCGACTTCCCCTATCGCTGCTTGACTGTCAGAGTAAATGTGCAAAGACTTACTCCTGTCCTCGAAATCAAGCAGAAAGATTAGAAGGAACTACTCGAGGCATTAGCTTTGCATGCTATCTGATAGTTTCATTATTTGTTTATAGTTGGTTTAATTTGAGCATGCTTTACTGACCTTATGATTGTAAGTTGTATTGAATTAGCGGAAGTAATGGTTTTGATATTCCATTGACTAAGAACTTGCGTATATGTTAAGATGAAGTGCATGATTATTTAATTCTTTAGTTTTGCACTAAATGACTTTATCAATATGCAATTTGACAAAAAATTGAATATACGTCCTCCATATTGAATGCCAATTAGATGTCTGAGGTTTCTTGGTTGGCAAAGATCATGTATGATGTTTTAAAGCACTAACATATTTGCTGACTTAGCATCTTCGTTAACAGGTTGCCCCATGCTACGCGCGGGGTCAACATCTAGTTATAATTATAGCAATTGATGTTTGGGCAGTCAAACAAATTGCTAGCTGATATTTAACCACTCAATGATAGCAATTTAACAATGTGATATTTTTGCAAACTAAAATGTGTTAATTTTACCTAAGAGAGAAATGTTTACAGAATAATAAAATGCGCTATAAATATATTCATAGAAAAAAAAAACTATAAACATATTAGAGTGAATTAATTTTATATGGCTATTTATGAGTATGTAAATATGACGGTTGCATAAATCAGTTCAGCTTAATAGTCTAGATAGATAAAATTAAAATAAAATAAAAGCCAAATTAATATTATGTGTTACAAGGTGTGTTCTTTTTTTAGCTAGTGAAATGAGTTTGTGATTGCTTCTAGAACTATTAGTTTAGTTATAAAAGTGGGTATGGTACGATGAGATATGTTGTCCCCTCTGCATATCCCTTTTCTTCCTTATTTACTTTTTTAATTCAACTTTAATAATTTTATCCAAATAATTACAGAGCATAATAATCCTTGTAAAGAAATACTTCAGTTTCTATTGTTATTGACTTCAAATTATGAAATATTCTACGTTAAACAATCAAACCAACTGCTTGCTATTCCTCCACTTTATAAGCCCGCTTTCCATTTTAGGAACAGAGCAACACTCGTTCTCGGGATACAACTATCATGGCCTTCTCTAAAGCAAAGTGAGTGATGTACCCTCTTGACGACAATGCAATTTCACGCCTCATCAGACCGTCCAGCGGCGTTAGAGACGAAAGTGGCCAAGACGACTCTCCATTTCACTCTGAACATGCCGGCTCGTCGACGACGGAGCTGGCCAGTTCTTCCGACTTCGACGAAGCTGACTTCGTCCGAATGTTCGCCATCGAGAAACTCCTAATGCGGTGTTCCGGTGAAGTGGATGGGTATAAGGACCTCCTAGCTTCCTACGTTGACAGAGCGATGAAAGTGTTCTCAAGAACGGAGCCGAACAAATCCGATCGTTGACGCAAAGTGGTGCTGCTCCTGCAAGACACCGGCCACAATGCGGCCCTTTGCAAGACAAAGTGGGACTTCGGCCGGAGCATCATCGCTGGAAGCCACGAGTTCATCGACGTTGTCAGCTCCGGCGGCCAGAGATACATCGTTGAGCTAGACTTAGTGGGTGAGTTCGAGATAGCTAGGCCGACGAGGCAGTACTCGATGTTAATGCAGTCTCTTCCTAGAGTTTTCGTTGGAAATTTCGAGGAGATGAATATGATAGTGAAAGCGATGACTGAAGCGGCTAAGATTTCAATGATGAGCAGAGACCTGACGGTGCCGCCTTGGAGAAAGAGGTGTTTTATGAAGAATAATTGGTTCGGTCCGTATCGTCGGACCATGAGTCTGAACGTGGCAGTTTGTTCAGTGAATGCATCTGTTAAGTGTCAGTCGGTTGGTTTTAATGACTCTAGTGGCGGCGTTGCGGTTGTTCATACAAGATAGATTCTGCAACCATATTATAATACAGAAGTAGTTAGTACTCAAATATGTTGATTCAATTGAAAAACTAGCACTTTAATCCTCATATACTGATTCGATTCAAGTGAAAATTATTTTAGAAATAGAGTAAATATTCTTATGATAAAATCCATAAGCACCTGTAAAAAAAAATATAGTTGATTTGGATGAGCAACATAACTAAAATATATAACCCAAAATGAATGATTGAGTTTTTAAAAAATACTTTTTTTTTTTTTTGCAAAATTTCGAATGTACATAGAAGTATATATACATAATGATTTTTCATGATACACATTCAGAATCTGATATCATGACAAGTTTCAAACAATGTGATTTTTCATAACAATGTGATTTTTTCATGATACACTTTTATCATTTATCCCGAACCATTTTTTTTGCCAACATTCCCGAGCCATAGATAACCTTTCAAATCCCACAACTAACCTAGTTCCACATGAGGTCATACTCAAACCTTGATACTAACTGTAAACTAACTAAGAGATCGATTTTCCCAACCTAAGCTCATACCGAACTTAAATTATACACAAAATTATATATGGATTAGCTAAAATAAAATCAAGTTTATTTAAACTTCATTTCTCAGCCGCTAAATTATGAGAGGCAATGAATCCGATTTTATGAAAGCAAAAATGTTTATTACACAAATAACGACGATGTGTCTGATCTAACAGAGTTTAAATAATTATGACTTCAAAATTAAATGTAGTATGATCAACCCGTAGTACTACAAGTAATTGATAACGAGCGTGCAATTAGATTGATTAAGAAGCAAACAAACTAATAATATCCTTGAAATCATATCACTTAATTACATATCATTGATTAAGCATGCTTTACATATATAGATGGTCCAGATAGACATCATTATTTAATTACAAACACATCAAACCAAGCAAGCTGTACGTATGTAATATTATTATTGGATGGATTCACACTTTCACAACACACTCATTTTTTAATACAACATATTATTATTATTATAGATATTTATTTCATTTCATATTAATAATAATATGTGGATGATGATGATGATCAACAGTTGCAAGGGTCACAGGTGCAGCTTGATCCACACTTGCAGCCATGTCCACCCTCTGTGCTCATCTCTCTCATTTCCTCAAAGTGCCTGAAATGAAACATAGTATGTTATATGTTGGATCACGGGCGAAGCTCCGTTACGTCCTTGACGGAAAGTTTGGACTCCTGGGCTCCGCGTAATCCTGCAAAAGGGGATGACCTGGGTGGTGACCTAGAATCCCTCTCCGATGCTTAAATGAGTATGGTGATCAATGGGTGGTAAGCAAAGTCTAAGTTCGTATTAGAGAGTATGCGTTTTCTGGGGTAACTTCCTCCCTTATATAGGAGGAGTTGCCCAGTTACCTGTGACCATGCTTGGCCGTTGTGCCCATGATTCCGTGTATCTCGCCACGATTCCGTATATTTCGGCTGGGATTCCATATATCTCGCCCCACGCTCCGCGTATCTTACCCGTACTCCGCGTATCTCGGGCACGCCCTGCGTATCACGGGGAGTTCATCTGTATTCTAACCGTCTTCCCACTACTCTTATCTAGTAGGCGGGTTTCTCGGTCTTATCCTCTGATCACAAGTCTCGACTCCTGTCGGGGACTCCAGAGTTGTCTCATTCTAGGTCACCACCCAGGACCTTCAGTCTCTACAGGACAGGTCCAGCCTCTGCGGGGCTTTGTTGTCGGGGCCTTTACTAAGGCATATCGGGGCCTACTCAGAGGCTTCTCATCGGGAGCATTCAGCTCATACATCGGGACCGCTAAAGTCGGGACCCTTCATGCTGGGCCTCTGGGCCTTCTAGGCTTTTTACGAGGCCCACTGGACCTACTCGCCGTCCATTGGCTGTTAACGGGGCTAACGATTACATCGGAACCCATCATTTGCCCCCAAGACATGGGGGACTTTTAGTTCGTCATGTCTTTTAATTCCGCTCTTCTGACCTCGTTGCCGGAGGTTTTTGTTTTTATACCTTCCAATACCACCGTTGGAGGCCTTTGTTTTCATACCTTCTGATACCACCGTCGGAGGTTTTTGTCCTCGTACCTCCCGATGCCACCATCGGGGGTTTCTGCCTTGCGTGTGATCGTTGCGTAACAGAGTCTCTTACTCATGATTGCCTTGGGCCCACCAGGCCCCACGGGCAGTTGCCAAATCCGAGGGGACTCCTCAGTTACTGTGGCATTAAATGCCTAGGGATAAGGAAACGACGTTTAAACCAGCGTGACTGCTGTTTTCTGAAAAAGCAACTGTGACATCACACACGTCCCTTCCGTGCCTATGATCTCGGCGATTAAGATCGTGTCGTTTCCTCTTCAACGGTGCAGATCAAGCCTATCCAGCTGTCTCATCCGTACCGTCTCCATAATTTCAACGATTGTGATTGAATCGTTTCATCTTCAATGGTCAAGATTGAGTCTCTCCAATTATCCTTTTGCTTATAAAAGCTAAAACCCTGGTGCTATTCACTTCTTCTGCACTCTCTCGATTTCAGCCATCTTTGCATCCAAAGCTTCCTCTCCAAGCTCTTCCTGGTGTTCAAGTGGTCCAAGGCCTTCAACCCTTCCGATCTTCCTTCACCTTACTTCTTCGACCACCGATCATGTCTGGTAAGGACTTTCTTCTAAGTTTTCATGATTTACTTACTGTTTATTCTTCTTTTCTCAAATCCTTTTGTTTGCAATCGTTCTAGACGAAGCTAGTTCTGAGGTTAGGGCTCCTTTCGTTTTCGAGTTTGCTGTCAATGAGATATCTGAGGCTTCGTATGAGGCTGCTCTCAGAGAGGGGTGTATTACCTCGGATTGGGAGCCTCGCTTCCCATATGAGTCCCAAGCTGCTGTTAGAAGGAAGCACATTATTACGCCTCCTCGGGCAGGGGAGGTGTTCGTCTCCGCTGGACAAATAAGCGCGGGGATTCGGTTCCCCTTCTACGGAAATATGGTGGAGATGTGCAATTTCTACAAAATGCATCCCTGTACCTTCTCTCCACACGCCATCCGCGTGTGGAACGCCTTCCAGCTCTTGTGTCACCGCCAGCAATGGACGTACAGTCTTCTGCTGTTTCGCACTTTCTACGGCATGAAGTGCAACAAAGCCGGTGTCTGCTCCTTCTCCCCCCGACTCCCCAAGTGGACAAATGAGCAACTTTCACGTTTCGGCTGGGATAGCGAAACTTGGAAGTTCCACAAAGATCAAGTGCTGATTCGTGACTCTGGGTCCGACAACAGCGGATGGAAGAAGTACTACTTCTTCGTCCAGCACAGCTCTGTTCCATGGCCCCGATGGGAGGTCGTGGCGGACCCTGCCCCCAAGCTCCAGGACTACACTGAGGATGACCTCAACACCCTCCAGATGGTTCAACTCTACCGCTGGGGAGACAACTTCATACCCCTTGATGCTAACATGCTCCAGGAGAAGAATCTAATAACTATCGGAGTCCGACTCCTTGACTCTGTTTCCAAAGATTTAATCATCTGGGTAATATTTCTAACTATTTTATTTTTACCTTTGCAGCCAAGAAGGCTTCTCTGTTGACTCATCTCATTCTGAAGCAGGGCGAGACTGATGCCGTCCAGAGTGGCTCCCGGCGGAAGCGCAAGCTGGTGAAGAAGGGTGTTTCCTCCGCCACTCCCTTATCTGCTGCTCCTCCTACCGACGAGCAAGTCGGGGCCAAGAAGGCCAGGCGGGAGGAGATAGATCAGGCCTTCGGGGTCACCACCGTCGAGGAAGGTAAGCGCGTTCGTCGTGCCATTAAACAATATAAAAAATTAGTCCCCAAGGAGTTTATCCCCGCTGATCGGAAAACACGGGTTCAAGAGATCAAGTACATCCTTCGAGGAGAAATTCCCCACGTTCTTGAGGCAGTATATTACAACGTTCTTGGGAAGAATAGACATTTCGATCGTCAAATCATCTGGTGCCCTGAAGGTACTCTTTCTAACTTTATTCGTCCCGCCACCGCAGGTCCCTTGGAGACTCCTGCTCCAACGGAGGCTATCACTCCAGCGGAGACTGCAGCTCCACAAGAACTGATGCTGGAGGACGTCCCGGCGGGAGCTCAGTTCCGCCAGGTGACCAATTTGGAGGCTTCCCCTTCTGTCGAGGAGCCTGATGAGGGGGGCTTGCTTCCCCGCGGCAAGTCGGGGTCCAGGAACGTGAGGCCCGCTGTTAGGGACGTGTCCCAGAGTCCTCCTCCTGTTCTTCGCACTCCAACCCCTGAGCCGCCAGCGGAGGTGGCTCCTCCTGCTGAAAGTTCCGGGGTCATCCCCCCTCTCCCCGTGGATGAAAACCTTTACAAGGTTTTCACCCCCGATGAGGGGATGATGCCTTGGAACCCGATCGAGTCTCTCCGAGGGGTTCCACTTCGGCGGGGAGAGCTTGATCCTGGACTGGCCCTGCATCTGCTGGCGGGGTCCGTTCCTCCAGCCTTGAGGCGGCCCCTGTCCTTTGCGCGGGAGGACCTTGAGGGGGAGATCCGCGACATGGCCATCCGTCGGATGGAGGTGAAATTTCTATCCTTGTTTCGTTTTCGTCATTACTCTTATCTTCGATTGCTTATGTCTTGATCTTTTCCTTTCCTTCTTTTAGGACACCGCGAACCAACAGCGCTGCTTCGGCCTTATCCTGGCCCTGAAGGGTGCTTTGGAGGCGGCGGAGGCCCAGTCGAACCCTGATGCTTTAGCCAAGCTTCAGGTAGAACTCGACGAGGCTGTAGCGGCCAAGAACAAGATGGCCAAGGAGAAGGCTCTCCTCGATGATTTGTCCTCCAACCTGCTCAAGAAGGTTCACGATCATGAGGCTGTCATGCGTCGGGAGCGGAAGATGGTCCAGGCGGACCAGCAGCGGAATGAGGAGGAGAAGAAGCAGCTCATTCATGAGAAAAATGTCTTCGCGGATCTCCTCGCGGAGGCCAAGGCGAAGTTTGAGGCGGAGAGGGCTGAGTTCTCTGCCAAGATGGCTGAGGCAAAGACTCAGGGCCTCGAGGAGGGCCACCAGCGGGGCTTCGAGGAGGGCCGCCAGCGGGGCCTCGAGGAGTATCGGGACTCTGAAGAATTTAAGGTGGCTGCTGTAGAGTTCTGTAAGTCCGAGGTGGAGAACGTTCTGTTCAATGCTGTCGAAGAGCTCTACACAGCATACGAGGATTCCATTGACTTCAAGAAATCCGAGACCCTCGCCCCCTTCGCGGAGAAATACTTCAACCTCCCCGCGGAGAGTGAAGAGGCCGCTGCCATGGACCCGACTTCACCAGCTGCGGAGCCTTCCGTCCAGGCCCCTCCAAACTCCGTTCCCTCCGATGCTGCTGAGGATCCACCTTCCCATAAGGACCAAGCTTAATGCTTACATCTTTTAGTCCTTGTTGTCTTTCTCATTTGTCTCTTGTATCGAACCTCTTTGGCCTTCTGGCCCTTATATAAGTAGTTTTCTTTTCATCTGTTTTGGCATCGATATTCGTTTGCACTTTAACTAAAGCGGCTTTAAAGTCGTTACTCAGAACGTTCCGATGCGCCATTAAAATGACTTCATACGTCCCTCCGACGCTTTACTCAAGACTTCACCACTTAAGGTTTCTCATCCAATCGGGACTTTACCACTTAAGGTTTCTCGTCCTATCGGGACTTCGCCACTTAAGGCTTCTCGTCCAAAATCGGGACTTCGCCACTTAAGGCTTCTCGTCCTATCGGGACTTCGCCACTTAAGGCTTCTCGTCCAAAATCGGGACTTCGCCACTTAAGGCTTCTCGTCCAAAATCGGGACTTCGCCACTTAAGGCTTCTCGTCCCTGCCTTTCAAGGCTATTTTCACACCCCTTAGGGCTTTTACTGCGTCTCTACCGGACGGCTTAATCGTACCCTTTAAGACTTTTTGCCGCATCATATAGACGACTTACGCAGACCTGTCTAAGGCTTTTCCGTACCCGTTAAGGCTTTTGGCCGCATCATATAGACGACTTACGCGGACCCATCATGGCCTTTTCGTACCTAGGCTTTTGGTTGCATCATATAGACGACTTACGTGTACCCCGTAGGGCTTTTGTCCGTACCTGTTAAGGCTTTTGGCCGCGTCATATAGACGACTTACGCATCCCCTGCGGGGCTTTCATCGTACCTCGGAAGGCTTTTGTCGCATCACTCATGACGTCTTACTAATAGTTAGAATAAATTTGAAAGCAATTTGATCGGAAGGCAATTTCTTTATTCATAAATAACTCAAAATAGACTTACATCGGATCTTATTGATAGACAATTTGCGCCCTTCACGGCGGCTTAATATCAAACATGATACTTCTTCAAGTGTTCGCCACTGAAGGAATGCTTCAACGTCTTGCCTTCGAGATCCTCCAACTTGTATGCATTGGGCACTGGCATCCCTACGATCTTGTAAGGTCCTTCCCATTTTGGTGACAGCTTGTTGATTCGATCTTGATGAACAAACTCATTCCTCCGCCAGACAAGTTCTCCCACGAAGAATTGTCGGGACCTGACACGCCGATTATAATATCGGGCTGTTGCCAGACGCATCCGGGTCTGGACTTCATCAGCCTTCCATCTCTTCTCCTCGAGTAGGTCTAAGTCCAGACGTCTCATTTCCTCATTTGTCGGAGGCTCATAATATTTCGCGCGGTGGGACGCCACCGCTATCTCCACGGGAGCAACTGCCTCCGTGCCATAAACCAGGCCACACGGAGTTTCTCCTGTTGATTGCTTGGGTGTCGTTCTCACAGCCCATAGCACATTCTCGAGCCCATCCAGCCAATGGCCCTGCAAGGCGTAGACTCTCTTCTTCAAGCCATTCATCACGATCTTGTTGGCTGACTCTACCTGGCCATTGGTCTGAGCGTGGTGGACTGAAGCAGTCCGATGCTCAATGTTTAATTCTTCCAGGTACTCCTTCAACTGAGCCCCATTGAACGGAGGGCCGTTGTCGCTGATCAACACTCGCGGGACCCCGTACCGGGATATGATCTGAGTCTGAAGGAACTTGAGGACCTGCTGCCCCGTCGTTCTAGCCAATGCTTTAGCCTCTATCCACTTTGAGAAGTAGTCGATAGCCACGAGTAAGTACTTGCACTGACCTCTCGCTTGGGGAAGTGGTCCCACCAAGTCAATTCCCCATTGCGCAAAGGGACGTGCACTCCTGATGGGCATTAGGTCCGCGGCGGGAGCCACGATATTTGGGGCATACCTCTGGCATGCATCACAGGATCGGACCATCACGGTCGCTTCTTTGTTCATCGAGGGCCAATAGTAGCCTAGGTTCAATGCCTTCCTTACCAGAGATCGGGCTCCTTCATGGCAGGCCGCGACTCCTTCATGTAACTCCCTCAGGATCCGATTTGTGTCAGGCTCTGCTACGCATTTTAGAAAAGGCTTTACGTACCCTTTTTTGTACAACTGGTTGTCCACCATTGCATAGTTGTCCGCAATTCCCCGTATCCTGACAGCTGCCACTTTGTCATCGGGGAGTACCCCCGTAGTTAGGTACGTAACCATCGGGGTCATCCAAGTGGACTTCTCTTCTTCCTCCGATCCTGTCTCAGTAGCACAGATCTCCGCCGGATCAATGTTTGAGATAATCACCTTCTCTAGGAAATGCACCTTCCGATTCTCCTCGGGGGCCATTCCCAGGGCAAACTTGCTTAAGGCATCTGCTTCCACGTTCTCTTCCCTCGGGATCGCCTCGATATCAAAGCTTTTGAAGCTTCCCTTCAAAGTCTGCACCTCGTGCAAATATTTCTTCATTGTCGGGTTCTTAGCTTCATAGTTCCCCTGGACTTGATTTACAACCAAGCTAGCGTCGCATTTCACCTTTAAATGGTCAACCCCCGTACCCTTGGCAATCTTAAGGCCTGTGATGAGAGCCTCATACTCCGCTTCGTTGTTGGTGGCTTTGAATGTCAACGCCAAGGCATATCGCAGGGGCTCGCCTCCACCGGGCGGTATCAATACGAATCCTGCCCCCGAGCCTTCTACACTCGATGAACCATCAGTGTACATCTCCCAAGTATTCTCCTCATTTGGCTGTTCTGGCTGCTGTTCTGTTGTCGGGACTTCCTCCATGGTTGCCCCCTCTGCGGGACCCGTTACTTCCAGATCGGGTGCCGTAGACTCAGCTATAAAATCTGCCAATGCCTGGCCCTTAAAAGCGGTTCTCGGAGCAAAATGAATGCGGAACTCCGTCAACTCGATGGCCCATTTCACCAATCTCCCCGACGCCTCCGGTCGGTTCAAAAAGTGTTTCAAAGGCTGATTAGTCAATACCGTGACTTCATGGGCGTGGAAGTAAGGTCGCAGTTTTCGAGCGGCAATAATCAACGCGAAGAGATACTTCTCAATTGCGGGATAGTTTATTTCAGACTTGGCAAACGCCTTGCTTACATAATAGATAGGCACTTGGTTGCCCTTGACAATTTTAATCAAAACAGAACTAACAGCCACATCAGAAACAGCCAAATAGAGATAGAGCGGCTCGCCTGGAACTGGTTTCGCCAACGGCGGAAGGGTACGGAGATGCTGCTTGAGTGCCTGGAACGCCTCCTCGCACTTGTCGGTCCATTCGAACTTTTTGTTGGCCCTCAGCACATCAAAAAATGGCATAGCTCGGTCACTCGCCTTGGATAGGAAGCGATTCATCGCGGCCAACCGGCCATTCAGCACCTGGACCTCCCGATGAGTCCTCGGGGACTGCATCTCCTCGATTGCTCGCAGCTTCTCAGGATTCACCTCGATTCCTCTCTGGCTCACCATGAACCCTAGGAATTTCCCTGAGTTCACCCCGAAAGCACATTTGTCGGGGTTCAGCCGAACCTGATGGAACTTCATCCTCTCAAATGCCGCCGCCAAATTCTGGACATGGTCTCCTGCCTGTCGGGACTTCACCAGCATGTCGTCCACATATGCCTCCATGGTTTTCCCCAGCATGTCTCCGAACAACTTGTTCACCATCCGCTGGTAAGTTGCTCCGGCATTGATCAATCCGAAGGGCATCACATCGTAATGGTAGACGTCACTGTCGGCATAGAAGGCTGTATGGGGGGCATCCTCCTTCGCCATCTTGATCTGATTGTACCCAGAGTAGGCATCCGTGAAGCTTAACAGTTCATGTCCCGATGTGGCATCCACCAACTGGTCAATCCTCGGGAGCGGGTAGCAGTCCTTCGGGCAGACTTTGTTCAAGTCGCGGAAGTCGACACACATCCGCCACTTTCCGTTACTCTTTCGCACCAGCACTGGGTTAGCCACCCAAGTCTGGAATCGGAGCTCCTTGATGAATCCAGCATCGAGCAGTCTGCCCACCTCTTGCTGGATCGCTATCCTCTTGTCCGCGCCCATCGGACGCCTCCTCTGCGCGATAGGCTTGATCGCGGGTCTATCTTCAGCTCGTGCACTATCACGTCGGGGCTTATTCCTGGCATATCGCTCGGGGACCAGGCAAACAGCTCCTTAAACTCCTTCAAGAGCTCGATCAGCTCTCGGGCTCTTTCCTCCGACAAAGCAGAGCCGATCTTCACCTTCCTCTGAGGTCCATCGATCTCTACTTCCTTCAAATCCTCCATGGGGGCGGGACGCCCATACTCCTCTCGAGGATCAGTATCAGTCTGAAGGACAGTCATGGTTTCCCTCCTTCTTCGTCGGGTGGCGTTAACGTAGCATTTCCGCGATGCCACCTGGTCACCCCTTAACTTCTCCGACCCCATTATCAGTCGGGAACTTCATCTTCTGGTGGACCGTCGAGGCGACTGCCATAAGAGGGTTGATGGTGGTCCTCCCGATGATCGCGTTGTATGCCCCCGCGGACTCCACGACGACGAAATCCACGTTTCGCTTCTCCATTTTCCAGCCACTACCAAACTCTACTGGTAAGGTAATCATTCCCAACGGGTAGGAAGTGGAGCCAGAGAATCCCACCATCGGGAAGTCCACCTGCGTCAGGTCCTTCTTCGTCTTTCCCATGGCTTCCAGAGCGTCCATGAAAAGAATATCGGAGGAGCTCCCTCCGTCTATCAGGATCCGCTTCATCTCGAATCCGTCCACGTCCAGGGTCACGACCAGGGCGTCATCGTGAGGGCTCTCTACGCCCACTAGATCCTCCTTCGAGAACGAAATTACCATTTCCTCCTTCAGGGTCCACGACCGGGACCGTTTGCCTAGCACCACCGCGGCAGATATGCGGGAAGCGTAGTTCTCCCGAGAGGCAGAGGTATCTCCTCCCGCCGCCATTCCTCCATGGATGACGTTGATAGTTCCGCGCCTCTCCTTACGGGTACCTGAACCCGAGGCCTCATGTTCGACCTTCTTCTTCTTCGGGGATCGGTCGCGGGACTTGGAACGGGATCGTGACCGACTTCTGGAACGGGATCGGCACCGACCCTTCCCGACGAACTCTTTCAGCTTTCCCTTCTGGATCAGCTTTTCAATCTCCTTCTTCAGCTCCCGACAGTTCTCAGTGTCGTGACCATTGGCTCGATGGTAGCGACAGTAACGGTCAGGACGGCCTCCTAGGAATTCGCCTTCTTTTCTCGGGGGGTATCGAGCGAGACCCTGTCTGTCCATCACAGCTAACACAGAGGTCATCGAGCTATTGATGGGAACAGCCCGACCCTCTCGGTTGTCCTTCCTCGGAGGACGCTTGTCTTCTCTTTTATCGGGACGACCACGGTTCTTACTTCCCTCCGACTTGTCGCTCCCTTTGCGATCGTCCGACAGCCTGGACGATGGCTTTCCTCTCCCCGACTTCGGGGGATCGAGTTCTCCAGCAGCAATCTTCGACTCCTGGACGTCGATTTGCTGTTTCACCCTCGCTTGCAGGGCCTCCATACTCCACACGGCTTTCGCGGCTACGCTGTGCATCAGATCGGAGCCGTATGGAGCGCTTAAGTTCCGCAGGAAAGTGCGGATGGTCTCACCCTCCGAAATTTCTTCATCAATCTCCGCGGCACTAGCAGTGAATCGCTGGTAGTAGTATGCCAACGATTCTTCGGGCCTCTGCTCCACCTGAGTCAAGGATCTCACGCTCTTCAGAAGACGCCTTCGACCTTGATACTGCTTGATGAAGCGGTCGTGCATATCGGCCCAGCAGGTGATGCTTCCTGGAGGGAGGCTGAAGAACCAAGTCATGGCTCTTTCTCCCAGGGTTATCGGGAACAATGAGCATATGAGATCATCGTTCGATGTTCGTCCCATACAGGCTTGGACATGCCTCTGCACATGGCGAACTGGGTCCCCCTCACCATCGTACTCCTTGATGGTCGGAATACCTAGCCCAGGCGGGGCTACGGTATCGATCAGCCGCGGCACGAAAGGATAGCTGGACCGATCCCTCAGCTCCGATGTCATCTGCTTCTGATCACCCATGCAGATGCTCACGATCTTCACCACCTGATCGGGGGTGATGGGGTCATTCAAGGGAATGGTTCTATTTTGCACCGGTCCCGGGCCGTCAACCACGAACTTCTCCAGGTGTGCTGGTTCCTTACCCCTGCTCCTGGGCGGAACCTCCTGTTCCTCGGGGTCCACCCTCGGCGAAGGTGGTGGTAGTTCTTCTCACGGAGGCAACTCCTCCGCTCTCCTGATGGCCTCTCTCTTATCCAGCAAGGCCTCCATGGCGGCCAAGAACATGGGCATAGCCTCCGCTACCGCCTTGGCCAACTCCGAGTTCGAAGACGACCCTTCTTCCCTCCGCGGGACTCCTTCTCTTCCATGGCCCACCGGGTTTGGGGGAGCCTCATCTTCCTCCCTACGCGGGACATCCTGCCTGTTTGTCTCAGCGTCTCGGACTGAGACCTCATAGCCATCACCTTGCCCCCCTGTCTGGGAGAGAGCAGGGTTCTCACCTTGTTCAGCGCGTTCTGGCAACGGGGAGTTCACAGTTCCTGCGGGACGAGAACTGCCAGCCTGAACTTGCTTCTTCTTGCCACCACCGGCCATTGATCTGGTAGAAGCTATCTTGACTTTTCGTAAGCTTCCCACAGACGGCGCCAATGTTGGATCACGGGCGAAGCTCCGTTACGTCCTTGACGGAAAGCTTGGACTCCTGGGCTCCGCGTAATCCTGCAAAAGGGGATGACCTGGGTGGTGACCCAGAATCCCTCTCCGATGCTTAAATGAGTATGGTGATCAATGGGTGGTAAGCAAAGTCTAAGTTCGTATTAGAGAGTATGCGTTTTCTGGGGTAACTTCCTCCCTTATATAGGAGGAGGAGTTGCCCAGTTACCTGTGACCATGCTTGGCCGTTGTGCCCATGATTCCGTGTATCTCGCCACGATTCCGTATATTTCGGCTGGGATTCCATATATCTCGCCCCACGCTCCGCGTATCTTACCCGTACTCCGCGTATCTCGGGCACGCCCTGCGTATCACGGGGAGTTCATCTGTATTCTAACCGTCTTCCCACTACTCTTATCTAGTAGGCGGGTTTCTCGGTCTTATCCTCTGATCACAAGTCTCGACTCCTGTCGGGGACTCCAGAGTTGTCTCATTCTAGGTCACCACCCAGGACCTTCAGTCTCTACGGGACAGGTCCAGCCTCTGCGGGGCTTTGTTGTCGGGGCCTTTACTAAGGCATATCGGGGCCTACTCAGAGGCTTCTCATCGGGAGCATTCAGCTCATACATCGGGACCGCTAAAGTCGGGACCCTTCATGCTGGGCCTCTGGGCCTTCTAGGCTTTTTACGAGGCCCACTGGACCTACTCGCCGTCCATTGGCTGTTAACGGGGCTAACGATTACATCGGAACCCATCATTATACTATTACTAGAGTATAAATAATAATATATAAGTAAATATATAGTCTCACACTGACTTGATTTAAGGGTGAAATCTCTTATATGGGACCAGATTTATACTTGTTTCGGTTAGATACTCATATTATTATTATTATAATATTTTCTAATAAAAATAACCGACTAAAAACCGTATAAAAAAAGGAGTAAACAATCTATTTCTAGTATATATAGTTTTTAGTAAGACCTGAAAAACACTAATTAGCATTAAAATATTTATAATTTTCATAGACCAAATTAAACGAAAAAAATAATATAAATAGCATCCACTAATATAATCATGTAAAATATGAAATAGAAGTAAAAAAAACACCACTTTTTTGCAATTTATATTAACTAATTAATCGGTTGGCAAACAAACTATCAAGCAAAATCTACTGATATATAAATATATATATATATATATATATATATATATATATATATATATATATATATATATATATATATATCAAGCAAAATGTGATACAAATACCAACTGTCGGAATCCAGACAGTCTGAATTTCACTTGCAGTGGCAAGCTGTAACTATAATCAACTTTGATGGCATTTTGTTGTTTTCTCATAAGTCGGTGGCGGAACCTCAAATCGGAATCTCTACATTTTCCATATATATATATATATATATAATTTTTTAAGATGGCATTAATTTAGACTCACATCTTAACAGGAGCAACTCCAGCAATAATTGCTGTGGTGGTAGACGTAGTTTCCGTGTAACCCAAGTTAGGGTTTCTCTTGCTTCTGCATAGATAAATATAAATAAATTACTTAAAAAATAAAAGTAACAACCGAATCACATAGAGAAAATATAGATAATTATAAGAGTTAATAATTGGATTTGAAAAACATAGATGGTTGGGGTTTAATTACATACCCGCATGAGCAGTTAGATCCGCAACTGCAGTTAGATCCGCAACTACAAGACATGTTGGTTAATTGGTTTCTTTTAGAAAGATTGCTTAGACGACAAGAAACGTCTCCTTCTTTTCTCTTGAGTGAATTAAGCTTGATCGATAGAAATGGTCACAATTGCTTAGTGTGGCCTTTGCGTTGCTATATATAGAGTGGCAATCGCTACATCCAGCCGTACAAGTGTCTCAATCTTGAGAGATTGGGCTATCTTCTTGTTTAGATACTTCTTCACACAATACAATACAATTCACACGTAAAATATTGCAGTCGTCACTCTTATTGAAATAATCTCAATTGGAATTATCACCACTAACAAAACACCCAAATTAATTAATTGGTTGTTGGGATTATATTATAATATAACCACGTACAAACGTGATGATCTTATGTATGAAGTTTGTTGTATCTGATATATTGGTTAAAGTTAAATTATGACGCTTTTGTTTAATATATGTATATATACAAGTTGTTAATTAAATCAAGATTTTGAATAAGTTGGTATATATACAAGAACAAGATGGCCATTTTTTTTAAGTTAATATACAATAAGTATATAAACATCCAACCAATTTTTTGACACCTTTTATCTGTCTCATATATGCATGTATAGATAGAAGTGATTCGCATCTCTTAAATGTAAGAGATAAATAAATTACTTAAGTCAATGACATATTCAGAAATTATATAATGGGGTGCATTTACATTAAAATAAATCACGACTGAAAATTAAAAAATTCATATTATATGTTAAATTATAGTAAAATTAATTACCGATCTGCACTTTTATGATAATTTTACTCATTTGAAAATTTATGTTATAATATCATTCATTCAAACTTTTTCTAAATTATCTATTAAAACAATATATTTATGACTTTGTTGATTAAATTGTTATAATGCTGTGTACAATTTAGAAATATATATTTGTTACACCGTATAATATGGTTATATATCTAATAATTAAATCTAGCTAAATAGGGCTAATAGTTTAGACTTTGAAGGGGTCATAAATTTGATAATGACGAAGAAGAAGAAAAGGCATGAAGCATGGCGATTAATCCGCTAAAATTGGGGTCGGCGTGGCGATTAACTCATGAAGCATGAAGATTAATTTTATAATTAATGTTGGCCAAAAAAAACTTATCATTAATGACTACTAAAAAACAATTAGCTAGGGTATATAATTAATTATTCTGACCGTCGAAGATAGCAAAAATCCGCTAGTGGACGATTAAGGAGTGGGTCAGATCTCCTTCCCCACTCTTTATACTCCAGATCGTGACTTCCCGTTAAGATTTAGATACGTATTCTGAGTGTAATTAATTTATAGTTTTTTTTTTAACTCTATTGGGATTGGTGAACCCTAGAAGGAAAATATAAAATGTAAAAACACGTGTTAAGATCTTAACGGTGAGGCACAATCTGAGGCATAAAAAGTGGGACAAATGATCTGAATCCGGATCAGTCATAACGCCCTTATATGATAAAGACAAGATGCCAAAAACGTTTCTACGTTGGCGAAGACTAATTACAAGCTTGTTACTATTAGAAATGGGTACAGTCAGTTTGGCTTTATATTTAGTACTATTATAATTATAGCAGTTGATGTTTGAGTAGTTAAACAAATTGCTAGCTGATCTCTAACCACTCAACAATGACAATTCAATAATAAACTTGTACGTATAACACTACTATGGCTGAGGGGCTGTGGGGCTGAGGCACATCTATTGGCGGTTACCACGACGATGCACAGAACTCGGGATCTGGTGAATAAGCGTTATCTTTCTCACTTTCTCTAAGAGGGTGTTAGATCCAACATTGGAAGTTCCGGTGAACAACTCCTCAAAGCATCTGATAGCTATCAGATGCTTTGAGGAGTTGTTCACCGGAATTGCTAATGTTGGATCTAACACCCTCTTAGAGAAAGTGAGAAAGATAACCCTTATTCACTAGATCCTGAGTTTTATGTGTCGTCGTGGTAAGCGCCACTAGATGTGCCTTAGCCCCACAACCGCATTTGCACTGTCACTGATGGATATATGCACAATTTGTGCGCGTCTCGGTCTTGACTTAGTCGCCACACTGACCCCATATATGATTTCAAATCGAAATATTGACACGAACACGCCATCCCACGGGTAAAAACGGCCCGGATGAGAAAAACGCCCGCCCGGACCACGATTGTACCGATCAAGGCACGCCTCGACCAGACCAGTCTGATCGGAACACCCCCAGTCGGACTAGTCGTCCGGCCGAAGGGTGCCCCCGGGCGACCTTCGCTCGGGTCACGCCTTTGAAGGTTTCGACGACGCATCTGATACCTGCATTCGCATACGTGGGCCCTACCAAACACAGTGGACCCCTCTGATGCCAAACATGTCCAAATCCTGTTACTATCCGCGATAATCCATTATCTCAGGTTAGCACTATTCTTGACCGGGTTAAGGACTCTTGATCTCTATAAATAGATCTCAAGACCTCCTATTCAAGGTTAAACTCTCAATTCACTATTTTAAGCTCTGCCTTCTCTCTACTTTCTCTCTTTAGAATCGTATTCTCATTTAAGTATCGGAGAGGGTTCGCCGGGCACACCCCCGACACACCCTTCTTGCTGGAAAGCGATGAATGTATTACGAGAAGAAACGACACTGATGCTCAAGGATGCAACGTCCGTGATCAACACCAAGCGACCATATCAACGCACGTGATCCATCATTGGTGTCGTCACGTGAGATTCAAACAAAGCAAGCCTGGTTATCACAAGAGCAATGACGAGCAGTCAACAATCAGGGGAAAACCATCCGCCTAAGAGTAATCCCCCTACCAACCAAGCAAGACAGACGGTATCCTCAGTCCGACAGTCCGCCCCGCAACAAAATCATCAATCCGCCCCGCAAGCGAACCGACAAGTACTTCCACGGAACAATGATGAAGGACCATCACGTCCATATTGATGGATTCTAGGGGATAAATAATGCGGATTAAACCATAGGTACATGCTTGGTAACTAATTACGCAACAGAAATGGTGCACATACCTATTACGCGATTCGTAGCCCAAAGACGTCAACGATAGAGTTCACAGTCTGCCGGACAGTGTCCTACGGGAACTCTGGTTAAGGAGCAATCCGCAGGCAATGGTCTCCACAACAAAGCCTCTTCAATCTGGTCGCTGATCTCCGGGGTGAATTGTATCACACAATTCGGCACCTACTTCTTGTGAGGTGAGTTCGGCCAAACCCTACAATATTTATGGAGAGGTGATTTATTTTCTGACAACTAAATGGAGAGAGTGACCAACCCCAAGAAATCTCTAACACCTACTATATTTATAAGAGGAGGTGAGCAAAACCCTTGGAGGGTTTAATGCTAGTTCGGTTGCACAATTAGTCTAAATAAGGCAGGCCCACATGGGCCGCGCATGGCCCATGGGGATTTTGGCCTGACCAGAAATCCCTATGTGCCATTCCCCAAATTTGACTTAGCATTTTGGGCTTATATTAGTGAGCTCCTATTACGGTGGCCCATTTACACTAAATAAATGTTAACCGCTCCCACTCCCCGAAATGGGAGGGTTCCTATTAATATGTTGTTGGATTACGGAGACGTAATACTACGGAATTCTAAACGTGTACATGCAAGTAAACTAATTACGCAGCGGAATAATGTACACATACCTCAATAGCTTTCCTGCCCAAGAACGATGTGGAGGGAGTTCTGATCCTCCGGTCGGAACCCGTACAAGTTCTTCGTGAGAAGAAGTCCTACGCGGTATAAGCTCCACATAAAATCCTCTGATCGATTCTTCAACGGGGACAGAACCTCGGACTGATTGCTCAGAAGCAATTTGGCACACCAATGGTGGTGTATGTGGGCCGGCCGAAATGTAACTATAGAGAGAAAGAAATTTCTCTCAAATCACAACTTAGAAGGAGTTGTGATCAATGTGTGTATTTAGAGGTGACCCCAAGACCTCCCTATATAGTGGGGGAGGAGAAAATCCTCCCCCTTCCCTTCTAGGGTTCGGCGCCGACCTATGTGGGTGGGGAGGCCCAATTTTGGGCCTCCCATGTCACATGGGAATTGGGTCGAGCCCAAATGTGACATTTACCTAATTGTCTTAGGTAACCACATATATTAACGGGCTACCAATTACGGCGCCACGTCACCATATTCTAACATATGTTATTTCTCAACACATTAATATTTATTCTTTGATCCTATCCAGTCCCCGTATTATTTATACGAGGTTTGTCGTGCGACCGGCAGACACAACGGACTTCGTGCTACTCGTTGTAGCGTACGCGGAACGTTGATTCCCAACCTGTTACAAACATGTTACTTCTGTGTGCCGCGTTGTACCCTGGTCAACTGTTATTCCCCAAATGAATACTTCTCCAAGGCATCCGCACAAGTATTCACAACCTTAAATTAATATCCGGTTGGTGGCCACCTAGCGACTATAAGAGTCTAAGAATTACATATGTGCATGACCATCCCTATTTCTCATATCCTTAGTCAAACTAAACTGGTTCCCAAAACGTGGTCACTTGGCCTTTTTGTTCGGGCACTGCGCTCGTACGCCTGAGAGCGAATATTAAGGCCAACCTTGGACACGAACTCTGAGTGGTAAGGGTACTTCGGGTGCTGCTTCATTCAGCATCCGGGATCAGTCACACGCTCAAGGCAAAGAAGTTAGTGTCCTTCAGAATCTTGGAAGATTCCGTCTAACACAACCGAGCATGGCCCCGTGGTCGAACGTGGACACGCGCAGTAAGAAGTGCGCGTCGATAGCATAACCTGAATTTATTTTATATCAGGAGTGAGAATGTCATATGCTATCGTAAATTCTCATCTAGCCCAGAATGTGGTGGTAGATGAACGGAGTTCATCACGGTGATCTGCAAAACTTTGATCATATCGTGTACCCCGAAACCAAATGATCATTTTGCATAACCAAGTTTCTCTTTCGAAATACCATGGCTCTTAGTTAGTCTTGATATGAAGATTACCCTTCCATCAAGACGGTTGTGTCCGCGTGACATGGCAGGTTCCACATTCGACATATTTCATAATGAAGTTTACGCTCCAACGACTTTATTATAGACCGTCCATCCGATGTAATATTGTCATTATGACGTCGTAATTATCATAAACTCAAATAGAAATTCTTTTATTCAAATATTAATTCAAATCCAAAAAATTTGCTGTCACGTTACATGCCTTCTAAATCATACACAATCCAAGCAGTTCTACGTGCTTTTCGAAAACATCCTTGCGTAAGGGTTTAGTTAATGGATCTACGACCATGTTTTTCAAAGGCATGAATTCGAGTGTGATCAGCTTGTCTTCTACCATACTCTTTGCATAGTTGTATTTAATATTAATGTGTTTTGACCTACTATGGTACTTCAGATTCTTGACTGTCCCTATCGCTGCTTGATTGTCAGAGTAAATGCGCAAAGATTTACTCCCGTCCTCGACGTCAAGCAGAAAGATTAGAAGAACTACTCGAGGCATTAGCTTTGAATAATATCTGATATTTTCATTAGTTGTTTATAGTTGGTTTAATTTGAGCATGCTTTACTGACCTTATGATTTTAAGTTGTATTGGATTAGCGGAAGTAATGGTTTTGATATTCCATTGACTAAGAACTTGTGTATGTGTTAAGATGAAGTGCATGATTATTTAATTCTTTAGTTTTGCACTAAATGACTTTATCAATATGCAATTTGACAAAAAATTGAATATACATCCTTCATATTCCTCTCATATATTGAATGCCAATTAGATGTCTGAGGTTTCTTGATTGGCAAAGATCATGTATGGTGTTTTAAAGCACTAACATATTTGCTGACTTAGCATCTTCGTTAACAGGTCGCCCCGCGCTACGCGCGGGGTCAGCACCTAGTTATAATTATAGCAATTGATGTTTGGACGGTCAAACAATTGCTAGCTGATATTTAACCACTCAATGATAGCAATTTAATAATGTGATATTTTTGCAAACTAAAATGTGTTTATTTTACCTGAGAGAGAAATGTTTACGGAATAACAAAATGCACTATAAATATATTCATGGAAAAAAAACTATAAATATATTAGAGTGAGTTAATTTTGTATGGCTATTTATGAGTATGTAAATATGACGATTGCATAAATTAGTTCAGCTTAATAGTACGAATAGATAAAATTAAAATAAAATAAAATAAAATTCGAATTAATATTATGTGTTACACGGCGTGTTCTAGTCTTGTAGAACTACTTTATTAGCTAGTGAAATGAGTTTGTGATTGCTTCTAGAACTAAAGAAATACTTCAGTTTATATTGTTATTGACTACAAATTATGGAATATTTTACGTTAAACAATCAAACCAACTTCTAGCTATTCCTCCACTTCATAAGCTCGCTTTCCATTTTAGGAACAGAGCAACACTCTTTCTCGGGATACAACTATCATGGCCTTCTCTAATGCAAAGCGAGTGACGTACTCTCTTGACAGCAATGCAATTTCACGCCTCATCAGACCGTCCAGCGGCGTCAGAGGCGAAAGTGGCCAAGACGACTCTCCATTTCACTCTGAACTCAGCCATGAGTTCTTTCTTGATGAAGATGACGACAGCGGCTCGTCGATGACGGAGCTGGCCAGTTTTTCCGACTTCGACGAAGCTGACTTTGTCCGAATGTTCGCCATCGAGAAACTCCTCATGCGGTGTTCCGGTGAAGTGGATGGGTATAAGGACCTCCTAGCTTCTCACGTCGACAGAGCGATGAAAGTTTTCTCAAGAACGGAGCCGAACAAATCCGATCGCCGCGTAGGATTATATAACCCAAAATGGGTGATTTGAGTTTTTAAGAAGTACATCTTTTTTTAATTTACATAGAAGTAGATATACAAAATGATTTTTCATAATACACATTCAGAATGTGATGTCATGACAAGTTTTCAAAATAGATATAGTGGCGGGAGTATGATAATTCTTTTAATCTTTAAGACATTTTCATCAATGCCACAATTGTATGATATTGTTGGAACTTTAATCATTTATCCCGACCCAATAACACCATACTTCTCATTCCCGAACCTAGATTTTTTTTTTTTTGCCAACATTCCCGTGCCACATAGATAGATAACCTTCCAAATCCCACAACTAACCTATTTCCACCTGAGGTCATACTCAAAACTTGATACTAACTGTAAACTAGTTGAGAGATTAGCCCAACATAAGCTCATACCCGAACCGAAATTATACACAAAATTATATAGATTAGCTAAAATGAAATCGTATTTATTTAAACTTTATTTCTCAGTTGTTAAATTATGTGAGGAAATGAATCTGATTTTATGAAAGCAAAACTGTTTCTTACACAAATAACAATGTGTCTGATCTAACAGAGTTTAAATAAATCCGACTACAATTTAGCGAAACTCAAATTAAATGTAGTATGGTCAACCTGTAGTAATTGATAACGAGCGTGCAATTAGATTGATTAAGAAGCAAACAAACTAATAAGAGCATCCACAATGGTATTACGTAAAGATTACGTAAACGTGGGTCCTACATGTTTATTTAAGTAAAGCAACAAAAACTATCTACAGTGGTTTTACATAGCATTTCTTAAAGATGGGACCCACACGTAAATTTATGTTTTTACATAAAGCATTCCTTAAATTTAAGTAATGCACTATGTATTACGTAACCAATTTTTTATTATAAATTAATTCATTTTATAATTAATGTTAATATCTTATTGGTGGTTGTTGGAAAATTTAATAATAAAATATATTTAAGGAATATGTTTAAGTAATACGATTGCAGAGAAAATATTTTTTACGTGTGTCTTAAATTTACGTATTACTTAAAGTGTACATAAATGTCTACGTGACAACTTTAAAGAAAACAATTTATGTAATATCATTGAAATCATATCACTTAATTACATATCATTGATTAAGCAAGCTTTACATATATAGAGATGGTCTAGATAGACATCATTATTTAATTACAAACACATCAAACCAAGCAAGCTGTATGTAATATTATTGTTGGATGGATTCACACTTTCACAACACACTCATTTTTTAATACAACATATTATTATTTTTATTATAGATATTTATTTCATTTCATATTAATAATAATATGTGGATGATGATGATGATCAACAGTTGCAAGGGTCACAGGTGCAGCTTGATCCACACTTGCAGCCATGTCCACCCTCTGTGCTCATCTCTCCCATTTCCTCAAAGTGCCTGAAATGAAACATAGTATGTTAGACTATTACTAGAGTATAAATAATAATAATATATAAGTAAATATAGTATGAATATTAGTCTCACACTAACTTGATTTAGGGGTGAAATCTCTCATATGAGACCGGATTTCTACTTGTTTCGGTTAGATACTCATATTATTATTCAAATATTTTCTAATGAAAATAACTGACTAAAAAACCGTATAAAAAAACAAAGTAAACTGCCTATTTCTAGTATATATAATTTTTCAGTTTAAGATATGAAAAGCACTAATTAGTATTAAATATTCATAATTTTCATAGACCAAATTAAACTGAAAAAAAAAATATAGATAGCGTCTACTAATACAATCATGTAAAACACGAAACAGAAGTAAAAAAAAATCACCACTTTTTTTGCAATTTATATTAACTAATCAATCTGTTGTTAAACAAACTACCAAGCAAACACTAGTACACTACTGCTATATATATATTTGATTTTTTTTAAGATGGAATTAATTTGGACTCACATCTTAACAGGAGCGACTCCAATAATAATTGCCGTGGTGGAAGACGTAGTTTCCGTGTAACCCAAGTTAGGGTTTCTCTTGCTTCTATATAAATTACGTAAAAAAAAAAATAACAATTTAATATATACAGTAAATATAATAAATAACTATAAGAGTTATTAATTGGATACGAAAAACATAGATGGTTGAGGTTTAATTACATACCCGCATGAGCAGTTAGATCCGCAACTGCAGTTAGATCCACAACTACAAGACATGTTGGTTAGTTGGTTTCTTTGAGAAAGATTGCTTAAACGACAAAAAAAAGTCTCCTTCTTTTCTCTTGAGTGATTAAGCTTGGTCGATAGAAATGGTCACGATTGCTTAGTGTGGCCTTTGCGTTGCTATATATAGAGTGGCAATCGCTACATCCAGCCGTACACGTGTCTCAATCTTGAGAGATTGGGTTACCTTCTTGTTTATCTACTTCTTCACACAATACAATTCACACGTAAGACATTGTAGTTGTCACTCTCATTGAAATAATCTCAATTGGAATTATCACCCCTAACAAAACACCAAATAAATTAATTAATTGGTTGTTGGAAATATATTATAATATAACCACGTATAAACGTGATGATCTTATATGTATGAAGTTTGTTGTATCTGATTTTGGTTCAATTAAGACATTTTTTAAAATACTTATATATATATATAGACAAGTTAATTAAATCATAAGTTGGTATGGAAGAACAAGATGGCCAATTTTTTTAGTTAGTATACAAGAAGTATAAACATCCAACAAAATTTTTGTGGCGCCTTTTATTTGTCTCATATATGTATTGAAATAAGTGATTTCTATCTCTTATAAACTACTTAAGTCATTGACAAGTTGGGGTGCACATAACCTAAAATAAATCAAGATCAAAAATTTAGAAAGTCATATTATAGTAAAATTATTATTAATTACGCGAAATTCTACTCATTTAAAAATTTAGGTTACAATATTATCCATTCATTAAACTCGCTTTTTAATTAATTAAGAGAATATATTTATATTTTTTGTTGATTCATTTATTACTTAATTTAGAAATATATATTTGTTATATCTCTAATAATTAAAGCTATCAAATGGTTTAGACTTTGAAGGGGTCATGGATATTGATGGAGAAGAAGAAAAGGCATGAAGCACGCTGCCGCGCCCAAGCTAGCTAGTATTTAATTTGATACGAAAGGGCATATGACAATATATAGAACAACTTATAATTAATGACTACTAAAAAACAATTAGCTAGGGTAGATAATTAATTAATTATTCTGACCGACGAAGATGATAAAAATCTGTACGATTAAGGAGTGGGTCAGCCTCAGCCTTGTATGAATGATAACGACAGGATGCCCAAAACGTTTCTACATTGGCGAAGACTTTTTGACTTTCTATCTAAACCAAATCTATCTAATATAATTATTAATCCACCAAAAAAAACTTGACAGGGCCGTACGCTACTTTGGGCCAGCCTGCTGAGCTAAAATGTATATACACCACTAACAATGATCCACTAAGAAATTTGGGCTAAATATTACTTGACCTAATCTAGGTTTTTGGCAAGCGGGGTGCCATAACGATCTTTTCAATAATCATTTATAACAAATTAGATCATAATCTATTCGGTTTAGTATAAAAATATATTTTTTAGAATATCGTTTCAACTACTTATAATTTATAATAAAATGATACAAACATGTATCATAATACGATGTAATGCCTTGATATTCAATCATTTAATCGGTTAAAATATATTGATATTCTTTAATATCAATAGTCAGTTGTCATCAAAATTATATGTTGTATTAATCAATATAGATAATTGGATATATATATATCCAAAATGCTGACAATTTAACCAAAAGATAAGATCATATACATGCAATATACTTAATGCCACAATAATATTTTCACTCGGATATTTGAAGTATATAACAAATATTTTTTCAACTTTTGTATTCTCGAGGGAAAAAATATATACATTGATTCAACGTCATAATAGTAATCGTGGGATAATCAATATCTATATTTAGAATTCATGTGTGGTTCATCTCTTATAACTTAAAAAAAATTAAAAATACAAAATTGTTAGATACGAAAAATGATTGAACATCACAAAGTAGTGCAAAAATATATTATTCTAACTAAAACCTTTCAAATTTAAAAAAAAAAAAAAAATTGTTCACTTTTTAGCCAATTTCCTTATCCACATAACAAATCAATTTTATATTAAAAATTAAACCATAGGTAAAAAAGAACTGACTAAATAATTAAGAAAAAATTATTAGGTTGAGCTCATAATTGACTAAATAATTAAGAAAAAATTATTAGGTTGAGCTCACAATTTGTATCACTTCCAATAATCAAACCTGGGCTTCCAAGTGTGCAAAAACCGCACGTACTATGGGTGAGCAAAACCCGATTGAAACCAAAACCGGAACCGGTTATTTGGGTAGGTTCCGGGAAGACATTTTTTAAAATAGGGTAAGTTTCGGATAATTAATTTTAATACCCTGTAAAACCGGTTCCGGTTCCGGGATGAGTTGTGAGAACCGGAACCAGAACCGGAATCGATATATTTTAGTATATAGATATATAAACCTGTCAGGCCCATAACATGCAGAACTTAACTATTGAAGCCCATATAGATTATTTTTACTATTCAGCCTGAAGTCAAGCAGGCAAGCAGCGACATCACTCATCATTATCCACCATGGAGCTAGAGCTAACCCTAATAAGTAATTTCATTAGAACTGCCCTCCCTTCCCGCAGCCAACGCCCAACACCAGCACCCAAACATTCATTCCCAGTCAGCGACTCACCAGCGAAAGCAACCCTCTCCAGTCAGTAGCCAAAGCAGCCAGCAGCAAGCAGACGTACGGGTACGGTAATAATTTAAATCTTAAGTTTACTGTATTCAAAAATTTATTTTAGGATTATGTTTAAATTTAGAAACATGTTCATTAGATCTGAATACAAGCTATTTCATTTTTGTAATTCTAGATGACAACTAATCATCAGGATAAAAGTAGCTGCAATGCGAATTCCGAATCTGTAACTGGACCGAAATCCAGTAAAAGGATAGATAACTTTTTTTTGTTAGAATTTTTGAATATTTTGTGATAATAAGTCGGTTCCTAACGGGTACTCGGAACCGATCGTTTTCAATTATTGTGGTTCCGATTCCATATGTTACAGGGTAAGTTCTGGATAGTAAAATTTAGGAACCGATATACACAGGATAGGTTCTAGGAACACCCAAAATCACAGGTACCCGAAACCGCTCACCCCTAGCACGTACCGCCAGCAGGCCAACTTCCAAATCTTGTCAACTAGTGTCCTGATAATAATTGATCGGAATCCTAATATAAAATACACTTTAATTAATGTACATATAATTTGCAAAATGTTACGAAAGTATATGGCTAATGGAAGAGAGAATTTAGAGATGATCTTATTATCACACATAGGAGCCCTTATATAGGGATTACATATACTTGTGGAGGAAGTAAATTTAATACTAGGAAAGTCTAAACAAGGAAGATGGTATATACACGTAATATTGAACATCCACTAAATATATTCATAACACTCCCCCTTGGATGTTCATAAGGGAATTGTGCCTCGTTAAAACCTTACTAGAAAAAAACCCAGTGGGATAAAAATCTAGTGAAGGAAAAAGAGTACACAATTATGGATCCCTTTTGTAAGCTGCCTCGTTAAAAACCTTACCAGGAAAACCCGATGGGATAAAACCTTGGTTAAGGGAAAAAGAGTGCAGCGGCCAGCGGTGTAGATTCTCCCCCTGATGTTGACATCACGTAATTTCATTAAGTCGACGCAATCCAATCATGTTCGCCAATATTCCTGATGTCGCAGTCGATAAAGCCTCCTTGAAAAGATCTGCTAGATAGTCATATGAATAAATTCGTTGGATGAAGAATAACTTGAGGCGGATGTGTTTTGTATGTCTCCTTTGATATAATGATCTTCAACTCGAGCTATATAACCTGCATTATCTTCATATATACAAAATAATGGTACAATATATTTATTATCCAACATTCTTGGAAAAAATTTCATGCTAGCATTTTCATTCCTTCTAGGATTTTCACTTTAATTTTGCTATCAAATTAGCCACCCAAAAAAGGCTATAAATAATTCATATGTGGGACGCATTCAAAACTTTTTATGTACTGCCAACGTAATAATATATTTGAAGGTGATTGCTCCACTAAATGATCCATATAATAATTGCCAGAATTTTGCATATAACATTTGTACCACAGGTTGTGCGTACATATCTTACGACACAATTTATTTATGCGGGAAATAATTTGTATCCACTGGCTTCCACCTTCTGCATATTTCATGTTAATACTAGCGTCTTTTCAAACTTTGGCCAATCATAATACTTGTTTAACATATTGAGCTCAAGATCCTCGTCTTGTTTTATGATTTCAACCATGAATAATATTCAAAACTGTTGTCGACAACTTGATATTCTCGGTTCCATAATTTTCCCATTAATGACATAACTCATCGAGATTTTTTTTTTATTGTAATTACTTTCAGGTACCTGAACCACTTCTGGGGTTTTATATTTAGTTATGTTTTTAATTCTTTGGGAAATCACCTCCACAATAAGACTATATTTATATTTCTTTCTTTCCATACTCCAATCTTCTTTCAAAAATTTCCGTGGAACCATTATCGCACGCTTCAGGCGTGACTTATTTTTCATTATAAATTGTCCAACCGGGACATTTAAATTGGAGCATTTGCAGCTGGTAATTGACTTATGACTTTCTGGGTCTCATAAAGTCACTTAATAGGCAGTATCTGAAAATGGTTATCTCTTTGAACTTCAGGTTCATATTATCATTGTGCGAGGATCTAAATGAGATAATAACAAATTTTTTTTCCAGTCAATCTCTTTTCTGCCAACTGCTTCTTTTCTCCCCCTAATGTTGGGAAAAGTTGTTCATCAATAACAATCAGCAATTCTTGCTTTAAATATATATCATTCATTGTTCCCAATAAATTGATTTATAGACAAAATATTTTTTTCCCAACATTCCAGACCCATGTTTGTGCGTTGCGGTGGAGCAGTTCCAACATATATCGCACATCATAAAATTAATCTATGGAAAATTTGTCTCTTCACCAAAAATTGGCTGTAATGGGGAGAACTGTGGTTTAACATTAGCTTGATGCGCAATTATATTGCTGCTTTCATAATAGAATGCATTTGTACTCAATTTGCTCTATTTGGTAGCAGTTTAGCTATTTAATTGGAGGATCTTTGTTACTTTCATGCTAAACTGCAAATCTAGACATATAATTGTCTGAATCTTGTAATAAATATCAACGTTCAATATCATCATCATTCTTTTATTCATATCTCAAAATTCAGGATCTTAGGGATCTCTGTTCATAATTTAAGATTGTTAGGATCTTCGGATCCTTTATTTATAGTTCTAGGTCTTCTAGGATCTTCAGGATCCTTTATTCATAACTCATGATCTCTTGGGATCTTCACGATCCCTTATAAATTGGATTCTCTTGATCCTTTTCTCATACATTCTAGAATCTTCTGGATTCTAAAAGTAGTAATTCTTGAGCTTCTGGAATATTAATATGTAATAGCTCCTGATCTTGTGGATCATATCATAATAAAGTGCAATACACATAATTTAATGCAATAATTATAAAAGATAAAGTGCAAATATAAATGTAGTATAAGAAATATAAAAAAAAATAAACGTAAATGCGGAATTTAAAATAAAGTAAATACGAATATTCATAATTTTGATCTTCAGTGATCGTAATATCGAATCTTCAGGATCCGATATTTATAAAGAATGCAATTTTCTTAATCATAATATCTCAGAATTAATCATAATATATGCAACGATTCTTGTTTTTCACATAGGTCACATTGCCTAGTGTCATTGCGCTTCATATGATCAAATTTTGCGCTGCATAATATAATTATTTTTCATTAGCGTCACCACGCTTCTCAAATTTATTATTATTCCAAATCAATTGGACTTTGCATTCTTTATTTGTGAGATGCATCATCGTTCTTTATCGATATCATGATGATGCTAACTATTAATTTCATCTCAACCATGCACATAGTCATGGTAACTATAACAAAATTGTATCTTTAGATTCATAATCTGTAACACTCACTTCAGGGAGTAGAGATGATATCATAAAAATAATCACAAACTACAACACTCACTTCATGGAGTGGAGTATATCATCTTTATGATCGTAAACTGCAACACTCACTTCAGGGAGCGAATTATATGTAGTGGGCAATACATACAACTTTTGTTCATCACTTACATATGGAGATATCGAGCAACCATGTGCTACGCCACAATATTTTTTTTTCAAGATAACTCATGTGTTAATACACTCGCTTGAGGGAGTGGAATATTACATCGCTATAATTGTAATTTACAACACTCGCTTCAGGGAGTGGAGTATATCCTCGTTATAATCAAAACTTGCGACGCTCACTTCATGGAGCGAAATGTATCTAGTAGGTGATGCATATAATTTTGATTCAACATTGAGCACTAATGTGCTAAGCCATACTATTATATACCGAATAATCAATAAATATAATATTAGTGAACAAATCAATTAAAAATATATAATTTTCGAGTTAATATCAATTGTAACCAATAAAAAATTGATTAAAATAACTATATTGTATGTTCTGTTAATCATCCGTCTTCGCGATAAATATTTTAGTAACCATATATATGAATTTGGCATAAAAGCTCAGATATATAATGAAAAGTTATTGATGATTGGTGTGGTTTATGTTAAAGAACCAAGAATAAATATCAATTTAATATGAATAGTACTTATCTGTCCTAAATTATTAATTTAGGTTGCTTTGCAGAGGATCGGTCTACCGTGCGAAGCCATAGTGATTAGAAGTCATGGTGATGTTGGCGTATTTGTTTTACCTGCAGAGCCTTCGGGACACACGTGCGGTTTGAATCAGTGGAATAATAGTGCTCTTCAAAGGTAAGTCTTGTACGATTTACTTCAACTACATCCTAAAAAAGACAATAAATAATACATTAGTCTACAACAACTTTTGGATTTACATATTACGAACATAGAGAGTTTTGAAGGAAGTGATGTTGGATTTTGCAAGGCTTCTTGGCGTGCGACTTCTTCGTGGACATACGAACACTTAAAAATATGTGAGTCAAATCGTGCTGATAACGTGTTACGAAAGTATATGGCTAATGGAAGAGAGAATTTAGAGATGATCTTATTATCACACATAGGAGCCCTTATATAGGGATTACATATACTTGTGGAGGAAGTAAATTTAATACTAGGAAAGTCTAAACAAGGAAGATGGTATATACACGTAATATTGAACATCCACTAAATATATTCATAACACAAAAAAATAAAAATAAAAAAAAAATTTCAAGTAGGGTCCCGTGACCCCCACTTACTCCATACTGGATCCGCCAGTGAGTAGAGTCTAACTCTAGTTAGGCTGTCGAATCTGAGTGACCATATTCAGTATCGGAACCATTCCCGAGCTCATTTTGGGTAATCGGACCTAAGTGTCAACTGATTTAGCTCGAGCAGAGCTCATGGTTAAGTCTGACCCTGACTTGGACCAGACTTAACACCGAGTTCAACTCACGGTAGTTCCACTGAGCTATGGGGCTGAGTTCTATATTAAATCATGTATTAGTTAAGTCTTTCAAAAAATAATGCATTAGCTAATACGTAGTGATTAATAACTAGCATTCTCCATAAATCCACATCCATTGCTCCAAGTACCACCATCCAAATAGGATGGAAACCACCACCTCATGGTTGGGTGAAAACCAACACAGATGGATCATCTTTAGGAAATCCAGGTCCAGCAGGATGTGGAGGATTGTTGAGAAATCACCTTGGAGGCTGGATTAGGGGATTTCAGATAAAGTTGGGTGTCACTAATAGTTTGGTTGCCGAACTATGGGCGATTAGAGACGGGTTAATCATTGCAAAAGATTTAAACATCGACTCCATTTATGTTGAATCTGATGCAAATGAGGCCGTGAATCTAATTGTTGAGGATTTCAATGAGGATAGACCTCTAATGCCACTAATTTTTTATTGTAGGAATCTATTATCCTCTTTTAGAAGAGCGAAGATCAGACACGCATATCGTGAAGCAAATCAGGTGGCTGATCGATTGGCTAAGGCGGCAGCCCAGATGGAAGATCATTTTATTACTTTAGAAGAACCTACTAATGGTCTTTGGTCTCTTTTGTTATATGACTCATTGGGACAATCGGTCCATAGAAGTGTTGTGGTTAGTATGATAAGTTAGTTCTAGTCGAGTAGTGTGTATCTCCTTTTATTTCAAAAAAAAAAAAAAAAAACTAAAATACACCTACCATTACTTAATATATAATGACTTCAAAAATATCCGGCTAGGTCAACTTGGGTCAAGGGTTCGATTTTGAAATTTTAGGACTAAATTGAACAAAATGAAAGTTAGGGGTGTATTAGATGGACTTAATTATAACAAAATCAAAAGTTTGTAACGGAAAAACTAACGGAAATGTAACAGATGTACCAAAATATACTTTTTTGCAAACGGTTGGTACCAAAACTAGACGGAAAAAAACATATGGTACCAAAAGCAAAAATTGGCCAAACATATGGTATGAAAAACATACAACATGTTTGAAAAAAATGGTTTTTGCTCAATCATATTTTTAAAAGTAAAAGACGTTTCAATACGATAGTAATTAGAATTCCTCCAATTATTCAGCCAAAATCTTGGTTAAATAAATTTCAATTTTACAAAATTAATCATATTATTTTATAAATATTAAAATTAAGACATAATAACTTATATTAATGTTATAGTAGTATCTCAAGTATCTGAACTCGATTGTAACTCAACTGATCTCCTAATCAGATAGGGTTCGAATGACTAAATTGTAACTTTAATATAAATCATTAGACTTTGATTTTATACTTCAAAAAATATTCATTTAATTTTGTACAATTGAAGTGCATTTAACAGGAATCTTAGATGGATTATTGAAGGAAGTACCAACTACAATCATTTGAAACATATTGTATATTTTAATACTAAAAATATTTATTTACAAACATGTTGTATGTTTTATATACTTTCCTAATAACAAATTAGAATTTAGGTGTAGTGTGCCTTACCCCCTTAGAGCATCCACAATGCATGTAAATTTTGGAGGACAACTCCTCCATGTGGTAATATGGGTTGTCCATTTGCATTAGAGATGACCAAAGATTTCTTGTCCAATCCCTCTAAGGAGAGATTCACTCTCTCACATTCCATCATTAATACTTTCATGATTTTTTTTTTCTCTCATTTTTTTTTTGTTAATCTTGTTAATTTTATTAAGAGTTAAATGTACTTTTCACACCAAGTGTTTGACCGAATGTGACTTTTAGTACCGGATGTTTGGTTTTGTATACTTTTGGTACCAAACGTTTGAAAAAATGTGGCTTTTGGTACATCTGTTAGTTGGCCGTTAGTTTTGGCCGTTATATGACATGTGCAAGTCACGTGACCGACTCTAAACTTTTAATTTTGTTCAATTTAGTCCCTCAAATATATTCCTAACTTTTACTTTGTTTAATATAGTCATAATACTTCAAAATCGAACTCAATTAAACCAATCAAACCCAATTGACCTAGATTTAATTAGGTCCAATTGACCCAATTGGGGCTAGGTCATCTGGGATGTCGATTTTGAGGTTTTAGGACTAAATTAAACAAAATAAAAGTTAGGAATATATTTGAGGGACTAAATTGAACAAAATCAAAAGTTTATGGTCGGTCACGTGACTTGCACATGTCATTTAACGGCCAAAACTAACAGTCAACTAACAGATGTACCAAAAGCCACATTTTTTCAAACGTTTAAAGTATACAAAATTAAACATACAGTATAAAAACCACATTCGGTCAAACATGTGGTGTGAAAAATACATTTAACCCTTTTATTAATATAAAAAAATATGTATGGTCAAGTTGGAGTTGAAAATGGTAGACACCATTAAAGTAGTAATATACAACCTCAAGACATTTATTATTTTAATGGTATATTGATTATGTGTCAATCCGAATGTGACTTTTAGTACCGGATGTTTGGTTTTGTATACTTTTGGTACCAAACGTTTGAAAAAATGTGGCTTTTGGTACATATGTTAGTTGGCCGTTAGTTTTGGCCGTTATATGACATGTGCAAGTCACGTGACCGACTCTAAACTTTTAATTTTGTTCAATTTAGTCCCTTAAATATATTCATAACTTTTATTTTGTTTAATATAGTCTTAATACTTCAAAATCGAACCCAATTGAACCAACCAAACTCAATTGACCTAGATTCAATTAGGTCCAATTGACCCAATTGGGGCTAGGTCATTTGGGATGTCGATTTAGAGGTTTTAGGACTAAATTAAACAAAATAAAGTTAGGAATATATTTGAGGGACTAAATTGAACAAAATCAAAAGTTTATGGTCGGTCACGTAACTTGCACATGTCATTTAACGGCCAAAACTAACAGTCAACTAACAGATGTACCAAAAGCCACATTTTTTCAAACGTTCGGTACCAAAAGTATACAAAACCAAACATACAGTACTAAAAACCACATTCGGTCAAACATGTGGTGTGAAAAGTACCTTTAACCCTTTTATTAATATAAAAAAAATATGTAGGGTCAATTTGGAGTTGAAAATGGTAGACACCATTAAAGTAGTAATAGACAACCTCAAGACACTTATTATTTTAATGGTATATTGATTATGTGTCAATCCGAATGTGACTTTTAGTACCGGATGTTTGGTTTTGTATATTTTTGGTACCAAACGTTTGAAAAAATGTGGCTTTTGGTACATATGTTAGTTGACCGTTAGTTTTGGCCGTTATATGACATGTGCAAGTCACGTGACCGACTCTAAACTTTTAATTTTGTTCAATTTAGTCCCTCAAATATATTCATAATTTTTATTTTGTTTAATATAGTCTTAATACTTCAAAATCGAACCCAATTGACCTAGATTCAATTAGGTCCAATTGACCCAATTGGGGATAGGTCATTTGGGATGTCGATTTTGAGGTTTTAGGACTAAATTAAACAAAATAAAAGTTAGGAATATATTTGAGTGACTAAATTGAACAAAATCAAAAGTTTATGGTTGGTCACGTGACTTGCACATGTCATTTAACGGCCAAAACTGACAGTCAACTTACAGATGTACCAAAAGCCACATTTTTTCAAACGTTTGGTACCAAAAGTATACAAAACCAAACATACAGTACTAAAAGCCACATTCGGTCAAACATGTTGTGTAAAAAGTACATTTAACCCTTTTATTAATATAAAAAAGGGTTAAATGTACTTTTGGTGCCACATGTTTGACCTGTGTAGGTTTTTGGTGCCATATGTTTCATTTTGTAGGATTTTGGTGCCATATGTTTGAGAGGTTATATGTTTTTGGTATTTCCGTTAGTCAACAGTTAGTTTGACCGTTAAATACTTTTATTTTGTTCAATTAAGTCCTCAAATTTATATTTCTAAAATTTAATATTTACAATTTAGTCCTTATTGTTTGCTCAAGTCACCGTCCAAGGCCGCCGACCACCACCCACCACCTCCAAGGCCGCCGACCGCCACGAAACGGGCCGGCCACCACCCCACGGCACCGGCCACCACCGCTTGGGGCCGAAAACCACCCCAAATGGTGGTGGCCGGCCCCAATTGGTGGTGGCCACCTCAATTGGGGCCGGCCACCACCAATTGGTGGTGGTTACAGCTCCAATCGGGGCCGGCCACCACCAGTGGTGGTGGCTACGGCCCCAATCGGGGCCGGCCACCACCAGTGGTGGTGGCTACAGCCCCAATCGGGGCCGGCCACCACCAATTGGTGGTGGGTACAGCCCCAATCGGGGCCGGCCACCACCAGTTGGGGCCGCCGGCCCCGATTGGAGCCCTCTGTGGCCCCAATCGGGACCGGCGGCCCCAATTGGTGGTGGCCGGCCCCGATTGGGGCTGTACCCACCACCAATTGGTGGTGGCCGGCCCCGATTGGGGCTGTAGCCACCACCACTGGTGGTGGCCGGCCCCGATTGGGGCTGTAGCCACCACCACTGGTGGTGGCCGGCCCCGATTGGGGCTGTAGCCACCACCACTGGTGGTGGCCGGCCCCGATTGGGGCTGTAGCCACCACCACTGGTGGTGGCCGGCTCCAATTGGTGGTGGCCACCTCAATTGGGGCCGGCCACCACCAATTGGGGTGGTTTTCGGCCCAAGCGGTGGTGGCCGGTGCCGTGGGGTGGTGGCCGGCCCGTTTCGTGGCGGCCGGCGGCCTTGGAGGTGGTGGGTGGTGGCCGGCGGCCTTGGACGGTGACTTGAGCAAACAATAGGGACTAAATTGTAAATATTAAATTTTAGAAATATAAATTTGAGGACTAAATTGAACAAAATAAAAGTATTTAACGGTCAAACTAACTGTTGACTAACGGAAATACCAAAAACATACAACCTCTCAAACATATGGCACCAAAAACCTACAAAACGAAACATATGGCACCAAAAACCTACACAGGTCAAACATGTGGCACCCAAAAGTACCTTTAACCCTATAAAAAAAATATGTAGGGTTAAGTTGGAGTTGAAAATAGTAGACACTATTAAAGTAGTAATAGACAACCTCAAGATAATTATTTTAATAATATATTAATTATGTGTCAATGATGTGACATAAAGTGAGAAAGGAGTTGAGTTTGTGCATTGTGGATGCTATTAGTTAAACTTGAAACCCATAATTCATGTGTCCAAAGATTCAAATTCAGGCCTAAATAATAGTGTATTCCCACACCTGGAGCTACAAATGAGTGCTTCATATCTTATTTTGACATGGACTACATCATTATACTCTTCAGGAGACAAATCTTTTGACATATATTTTATTTTATTTTACGCGTTCGTTTATTGGCATTAGAAAACACATGAAATCTACCTATATATAATAGTTAATTGTATAAACAATCTTAATCCAAGTATATACAATTATAGCTGGACTTGGACGGCAACTTGCAAAATTCTAAACTGTGCATACAAATTTATCTAGAATAATGTAATTATGATTGTTATGACTGGCGAAAATAAGTGCCAAGATCGGCAATTATAGTGATTATAATTAATTTAAAGTTTTTTATTACAATTTTTTTAAGACACTACATTAAATAAAAAATAGTGGATTGAAACTCATATAACTTAGATATGCACTACTCAAATTTTAATATTAAATTTATATGCTCAAATGAAAATTACAAGCTCAGTTAAAATAAGTTTAAGTTAGCGAGAACAATCAACTATAATTATAATGTAACAGAAAGATATTAAGGTCGATTTAATAGTGATAGAAATATAACTTTACATGAGGAAGTTACTCGAATTCTTTTTTTAGTTAAGTTTCATACGAGATTTCTTAATCTCTAAGGGCCAATGAGATGACATAACAACTCAAAATCATACTGGATTAATTCATAAGTAAAAAAGAGCTGATTAATAATATTTTTACATTTAACAGGTGGGTATAATCTAAAACCTTTTATAGCACTCACAATAGTTAAAGACATTTTAATTTCCTTTTTGAGCCAAATTACTTCCACCTTATAAATTGTCATAAAAATATTAATTTAATTTGAAATGTTTTAATCTCCTTCTGCTTGTCCAGTAGGATGGTTGATCAATTGCTTATTCGCTAATTTCCGTAGAAATGGAATCTCAGGTTAATCCTTCTTTTTCACTCCATTTTGTGCGAATTCAACTACTAAAACACGGAAGCAGCGGACTCAAACCAGCTACTAAAGACACTTAAAATGTTTATTAATAATTTAGAGAAAATAAATAAACATGAATGAAATAATTAGTGATGAAGGTATAAAATGCCTTCTAATTTCACATCCACATATACGATTGTCCAGCACAATTTGTCTATTGCAACTGCAAGTGCTCTCAAAACTATATTTTTTTTATCATAATTGGGCGTGATAATTTTTTTCATTTTTTTTTCTTTTTACAAAAGCAGAGTAAATGATTTTTTTTTGGCCGAAAAAAACCAGAGTAAATGATTGATAATAATATTATATATTTTTAATTTAAATATTAAAGAAACAGATATGATGATGACAGGGAAAGAAAAGAACGCAGCAGACCATGATGCGCTGTGAGAATCGGCTCAGCTCCAGCTACTTCCGCAATTTGGTTCTCTTCTCTCTGTGGTCGGCTCGGCTTCTCAAATCTAGCTAGGCAGCCAGCCGCCGATCGGTCGGCACTTGGCAGATAGATACCAACGAAGACCAAGCCAAAGTTGCTCTGGTCGGCACTGTGGATTGGGTCCACAGTTTAGTGGTAGGATGCCAATGCGGCCTACCGATCATGGACAATTCCACGGAGCCGTAGTCAATACTCTTCAACTCAGCTGAAATCATCAACGACACTGTGAATCGAATCGAAGAGAAGCGAAGATCTGGATGGATTTGGCAGCAGCCATGGACAACCGTGGGGAGCTCGCTCAGAGCCTTATCGACACGGTCAACGTCATAGCGTCCTTATCTGGCTACCGCAGCACGGTCAAGAAACAGTACTGCAATCTAGCCAGGCGGTTGAAGCTGTTGACTCCTCTGTTCGAGGAGATTAAGGATGTCAAGGAGCCAATCCCCGCCGGAACGGTCACCGCTCTGCTATCGCTCAAGGACGCTTTGCTCTCCGCCAAGGAGTTGCTTCAATTTGGATGCCATGGCAGCAAGATTTTCCTGGTGCGTTCCGTTTCCATTTCTATCTTTTCTGGTGCATATGTTCTTCATCTGTGGACGGAATCGAAATTGTTAGATTCATTCATCTAATTTCTCTGTTCGAAACTCGAAAGACACTGAAATTATGGTAGATCATTCATCGCTGCTCTTCTGCTGCGCCAATTCCGTCTCGAGTTTCTTATGCTTCTCTCCTTTGATCTCATCTCTACAGGCGATGAGATGCAGTCATCTCGTTGCTGTTAGAATATCAGATCTGTAATCCTCAAAAGATGGAATATCTAACTAAACCCCTTTCCAATTAAAGAATATTCATTGAAATTCTGAAGATGGAAACTCTAGCAGTAGATGGAGCTGGATCAACATCATTCACTATATCTTACCATTTTTCTTCATAAAAAAAAGTTGGTACTTCTGTTCTGTCGCTACTTTCCAGTTCTAATCCCCTTGTAAAGTTCCTCTGCTTAGGGTCTCCATCCAACTATCCATTCCCATTGATCTAGTTAGCTTTTTTTTTTTTGCCTCCCGGCTTGACCATATTAAGAGTTTTTTTATTGGCAATCAGCTATGTAGAGATGCAGTCTTGAAAGGACTCCATGATACAAAATCATTGATTTGTAGAATACACTTGCTAAATACAGAGCATGCTGCTGTTTAGTTAAAAGATTAAGTTCCAAATATAATGGTTGTTACATGTAGCTGCCGCGTACATGACTTCAGTAAATACCTTTAGCATTTTCATATTACCAAGTCCTTAAAGAGTCAGATGTGATGCTTGAAAGTTATAAACATAAAACCATAAATAGTCCATTATTATTATTTCAATGTACTTTCATATATGTTTCTGAATCAAACTTCATTTTTTTTGGCTCCTAGGTATTAGAAAGAGAGGAAGTCATGAATACATTTCTTGAAGTGACAGGGAAATTGGAACGAGCTCTCAGTTTGATTTCCTGCGAGGAACTTGACATTGCAGATGAAGTCAAGGAACAGGTAACTTCCCATTTTAGCATTTCTCAAGCATTATACATATATAATGGGTGGGGGTTGTATCTTTGCTGCAAATGTATCCCTACCTCTTTTGTCACAAATCAGAATATCATATTCATCTATTACAGTGCTGAGTGCCGGATACTACTCTAAACAGATTCTCTGATGCTTCTTCATGCTTGGAATTCAACTTGATGTGTATTTACTACAATCTGTAACCAGGTTGAGCTTGTTCTTGTACAATTCCGAAGAGCTAAAGAAAGGGTTGACCCTCCTGACATGGAGCTGTATAAAGATCTACTATCTCTTCATGGCAAGAACAACGATCTAGCTGTCATCAGAAAATCAGCCGAGAAGCTAGAGTTGATGAAAATATCTGACCTTAAACAGGAGTCAATAGCTCTTCATGAATTAGTTTCAGACAGTGGTGAAGATCCAGGGGAGAGCATCGAGAAAATGTCGATGCTTCTAAAGAAAATCAAGGATTTTGTGGTAACTCAGAACCATGACATGGATCTACTCCCTGGTGACACTAACTGTTCCTCAGCAGTTGATGATGGACAACCGTCCAGTGACGCGAACAAAAAGGCACCTGTTATACCCGAAGATTTCCGGTGCCCAATATCACTGGAGCTGATGAGAGACCCTGTGATTGTATCCACAGGACAGGTATGTTCTATTGCGTTTCAACGCCTAAGCTTCATTTATTTCTGACTGGAGTAAGAAATTGATCTTCCTTGTCCAGACCTATGAACGATTGTGCATTGAGAAATGGCTGGAAGCGGGGCATAGGACATGTCCCAAGACGCAACAAACGCTAAATAACACCACACTCACCCCTAACTTTGTTCTTAGAAGCCTCATAGACCAGTGGTGCGACGAAAATGGCATTGAGCCACCAAAAACCGGTACATCCCGACCCAACAAAACAACCTCAGGCAGCTCCCATGAATCTGCTAGGATTGAAGCTCTCCTCCAGAAACTGATGTCAGGTCAGCTTGAGGAGCAGCGTTCTGCAGCTGGGGAGATCCGTCTCCTCGCCAAGCGAAATGCAGATAACCGAGTAGCCATTGCAGAGGCTGGAGCCATCCCATACCTCGTTAGACTCCTATCAATACCCGATTCACGAACCCAAGAACATGCTGTGACAGCCCTTCTCAACCTCTCCATTTATGATGACAACAAGGGTTGTATTGTCTTTTCCGGAGCTGTGCCTGGTATAGTCCATGTTTTGAAAACCGGTAGCATGGAGGCTCGGGAAAACGCAGCCGCCACTCTGTTTAGCCTCTCCGTGGTGGATGAGTACAAGGTGATGTGAAATTTTAGACAAATCGCTTGACCAGCTATCCTAAAACCTTAAGTTGATAGATGAAAACGTGATTTAATCTTTATATTTCAACATTCCCCTAGGCCAATATCAGGCGAGACGTTTAACATGGTACTGCAAAGATTAGCCTGCTTGCTATAATACCATGTGAATTTTTTTACGGCCACTTATTGTGAAGTGATAGGTGAAAACGTGGTTTAATCTTTGTACTTCAACAGGTGACGATAGGTAGCTCTGGGGCGATCCCTCCGCTTGTGACACTACTAAGTGAAGGAACCCAGAGAGGTAAGAAGGACGCAGCAACGGCTCTTTTCAACCTTTGCATATACCAAGGAAACAAGGGCAAGGCGGTGAGGGCCCGCATCGTGCCCACACTGATGAAGCTTCTGACAGAGGCCGGGGGAGGGATGGTGGATGAGTCTCTGGCTGTGTTGGCCATACTGGCGAGCCATCCCGAGGGAAAGGCAGCTATAGGAGTTGCAAAGGCAATTCCGGTTCTAGTGGAGTTCATTAGGAGAGGATCAGCTAGGAACAGAGAAAACGCTGCTGCTGTTATGGTGCACCTCTGCTCCGGCGAGCAGCAGCAGCATTTGGTAGAGGCGCAGTCTCTGGGTGTGGTGGACTTGCTTGTCGATTTGGCACAAAACGGTACTGACAGAGGTAAGCGAAAGGCTGTACAGTTGCTGGACAAAATCACTCAGTTTGTTCAGCAGCAGCAGCAGCAGGATAATGAAGATGAAGATGATGAGCAAGAAGAGGCTCCAGATGAAACTCAGAGCTTGATTATTTTGGAAATGGCGTTACGACCTTCGACACCTGAAGGTGTTTTAATCGAAGGGGATGGAGGATTGAGTGAGGATATAGTGTAAGTCCTTGCTTGCTCACATCGGAAAGTTGTTCATTTGTTTAGTCAGAAGATGGAAATGGGTGACGAAAACGAAAGAAGTGAATCATCTTCTGACAATATATATGTATGTATAAATGAAATGTAATCATGCTCACCATTTTGTGATGTGGAGAGTGAGTGCTGTTTGTAACTATTTATTTATGTGTTCTGCTTCGATATGTGTATGAAAAGCGAAATTATGCGTTTTCGAAAGTCTGCTTCAATTTCAATCAATCCACTGCCTGCCTCACTCTACTTATTTCCTAAACATTCGCGCAATCCATTTCTCCACTTGCATTGAGATTGTTTTCGGGGTTAAAAACCTAAAAGCAGTCTTAATTAAAATACATGTTAGTAATCGTATTTCAGATTCGAAATGTTCATATTTTTGTTGTAGGCTGGGTTGGTTGTTTCAATTTTCCAAAACAAACTCGGGTTTTAAGTCGGGAAGGATTTTTCGGGATGAATCGGAATAGTTTTCCTCGTGTTTCAGGTACTAGCTTTTTATGCCTACTCCTATAAGCATGTACTCCATACTTTTTAAAATTATAAAATATAAAATATTGGGCCAGTCAATCACGAAACCACAGGATTTTTACTAGGTGAAATCAATGAGTTAATAGTTTCGATTTTATACTTATCCTGCTATATAATCTTTAGACTTTCCTACTCAATGTAATATTTTTTTTTTCCAAAGTAGTGAATAAACAACACATGGATTGACCCATCAATGATCAATGTAGCCGATTAACAACTTAAGTATTTTTTTTTTCCGAACAGTTTAATATAGTTAAAATCGAAGTTAATTATGTGTATGTAATGTATTGTATTTGTATGTATGAAGAAAAGGACAGATGGTTGTTGGCGTTTATCACGTTCTTTCCTTATTGCTAGAAGCATCCACCCCTTGTCGTTGGTCTCTCTCTCGTTTTCTGTTACATCTTCCGACACAGACGCCTATCATGCGACCAACGCTCTTCTCTCTTTTGTCCACCACTTCATCGTAACGTGCGACTGGAAGCTCAGACCTCCGATTCGCTATCAGATTCTCCAACCTCGCAACAGTTACTTTCATCCTTGATCTCCTTCGATTCGGTACTGCTACTTAACCTTGTAAGTCGTCTCCCACAATGTCCCGCTGAATTATGCTTTGAATTCGATTCATCACTTCGGTAATGCTTCACAATTTGAGAATTGCCAGTTTGTCGAGTTTAATTGTAGATCAATTTGAATGAATTGAGCTCTGTTTATCGGGATTTGACAACGCACTTATCAAGATAATTGCAATTTCAAGCAAACCCTGATGTCACTGCGGGCTAATTAGTTGCAAATTCCCTCCTTTAATCGTCAAATTGCAAATAATTTTGTCCAGTCAATATGTTATGAGAATTTCTGTTGTTTGATGTTAAGAGACAAATTTTGTTCATCTTCTCTCTGCAGAGCAGCTGAGGAAGCATGGCAATTACCCTTAGATTTATGAAGACTGCCTAAAGTATTTCCAAGGCCATAATTTCTGATCAAGTTTTACCTCAATGGAAAACCATAAGAATGTATCAAACAGAAATGCTAGGACATGTAAATCTCTTGTTGCTTCAAGGCCAAAAGGATTTGCTAAGGGTGCCTATGGACACATAGTATCACTAGGGAATGGTATGACTGGTGGCAGTCTGGTTGGAAGTGCAGCAGCAGTTTTACTCAAGGTCGCTGCATTAGAAGTCGTGCGGAGGATCTCTAAGGCCAAGTTTCCATTCGCTTGGCGCGGCCTGCAGGCTCTGCAACTTCTGTGCTACCCCCCTTTGAAGTGGATTCAGAGATGGGCTCCTTTTAAGGGTCTGGTGAAGAGCATGGAGGTATTTCAACATCATATAGTTTCATTAAAAGATAAAAGGGTTTAGAACCTGGTCGTGTTGTTAATCACTGTCCCAGATTTAAAATGTTGAATGTTGATATTCGGTGTCTCAACTATTGGATTGGTTGATTTGCACTTTTTTCTATTAAAATTGATGGAACAAATACATGTTTTTTAAGCATCAAATAAGCATAAACCATGAGCTACAAATATGATACTTCGGAAAAGTAGAGAACAACATTTTTTTGTTGCTTAAAACGCCAATTTTAAAGCCAAAATCAGTTGAAAAAAGTGGAAAGTAACAAATCTGATAGTTGGGAGCAGCATTTTAAATTTGGGACAGTGACTAACAATATAGCCTATAGTTGAGACTTTTTAGGTTCTTAACCCAAGATAACATAGATACTTTATCTAATTAGTTGACTGGGATATACTACCGTTAATAGCTGTTTAAACTTAATGAATGTATTAGCTGGAGCACCTTTTGCTCACTATATTAATGAGAGTCTGCCTGTGTTTTGAGGAACTCTAGCTATTAGCAGTTATACCAACTGACATAGTCACACACAAGGAGCACTCTTGCATAGAGTGATACATGCAGACATGCCTTTCTTGTTGTATGTGTGCATATTTGGTGGTCTGAGCCATTTGCTGTTCTTCTCAGTTAAATCACTAATCTTAGAAACATTTCTGCAAGCATTATCATCTGAATTTGAACCTTCAGGTCTATGGCCATTGGTCTTGACTCTTGATATTGCAAGTCGAAGAATCTTTTGGTAGTAGTCAATTTGAATTAGAAGTTACAGTTGCTTGACATCTGTCTGGCTTATGCATGTATTTCTAGGTATATACATGTATAATGATTTGAGGCTCATTAATATGGAGTTAACATACTGAGATTGCTCATTCATTTGCAGACACTGTCCAAGCCTTTGTTGATCCTTTCAATAGCAACAGCGATTTCTGAGGAGTTTGGTTCTGCTAGTGAAAGCTCAGATTCTAACAACGAATCTCAAGCAAACTCTGATGGAACTTCAGATCAAGTCCCTGCTTCTGATGCAAGGTGGGAGTTCCTAAATATCCCAGTCTAGTTCATCCGTCTCTTCTAGTTATTCTATCTTTTTTTTCTTTTGGTAAAAAGAAGAACTTGGTGTCGCATTTGTGGATGAACCTCGGATCTCAAATTTTGCTACTACTCATGTTTCATTTCCACCATGGGATGAGCAGATAACAGAGACAACAGTAACCTTTATGGTTTCTGCTACAAGGACATGTCATATACATTCCAGAAGGAAAAATTATCGTATACCTCGGAGGTATACCCCTTTCCCTCACATGTTGGTAGGCCCCAGTGACGTGGATCCTACCACATTGTGAGAAAAGCGGTGTATGGCTCCGAGCCTTGGAATAATTTATCTTCCAAAAGTGCCTTCCTTGCTTGCCAAGTCACCTTAAACTTTTGTCTTCATGCAATGTGTATCATTCGTATGCTGATTTCAAGTTAACTTTTATAAATATCCAGATTAGCAACCTTTGAATTCTATAGGATGTAAAGATGTCCAGTGAACACAGTGATACTAATATAGTTATTATGTGCAGGAACAGCAACAATGTTTCTCTCGTAGAGCCAGAAAATTGGTTGTTAAGTCTACGGAAAGAGCTAGAAAATCAGGGCATTGATATACCAGATAGGTATGTCATATAAAACATCACAAACATTTTGTGTGGGCAACAATGTTCCCTTTTAATTTAGGGTTAAGAACCTAAAAACCTATGCAGTCAAAAACGAGTTTCTAAGTAGAGACGGAAAAGGGTAGGTAAAGTCGAGTCGTAAAGACGGAACGTAAAAACGTAAGTTTCTACCAATGCTAAAATTACATTAGTAATAAAATGTATAAATGTACATATATGTAATTATGCAAAAGAGATACGAAAATATTCAATATGCTCATTAATAGCCTGTAACATTGTTTTAATAAAAGATATGGCCCCACCAGTAGTCACCTCAATCGTCACGGTGAGCAATTGTTGTGGAATCGTGAGAATAATTGACGGGTCAATTAGAGTGTGGGCCAGTATCTCAATTAATATTTTATTATTTTAAAAACTTAAAAGAGAAAAATATATTTATGGAGTCTAAGACTCTTGCATATTATTAAATATTTAATGGATACTGAACTTGAATAGAATAAGAATAAGTTTTGAATTAATAAAATATGACTTGACCCACAAATTACGATCCATGAAAAAAACTCTCGTAGGTTTGGTTGATAAATTTTGTGGGATTGACATAATTTATTAGATTTGAGCAATTTTTAGCAAATTAAGGTAAAAATTCTAGAAACGGGTAGAAACTTACGTTTTTACCGTTTCTACCCGTTTTTACGACTCTACTCGCGTTTCTACCCGTTTCTACTCAGAAAGCGATTCTGGTACGTTTTAACTCGTTTTTTATGGTAAAAACGTAAAAACGTGCGTTTTTACGACCTAGAAACGAGTTTTTAACTACATAGCTAAAAACAGTCTAAACTATAGGTCATGTTGCTAATCGTAGTCTCAGATTTAAAATGTTGATATTCGGTGTTCCAACTGTCAGATTGGTTGATTTCCACATTTTTCTCTTAAAATTGACGGAACAAAAAAAATATTTTTTATGCATCAAATAAGCGTAAATCACGATCATCAAATATGATATTATAAAAAAGTGGAAAACATATTTTTGTTGCTTAAAGCGCTAATTTTAACGCCAAAATCAGTCGTAAAAAGTGGAAAACGATAAATCTGATAGTTGGGACACCGAATAACAACATTTTAAATCTGAGACAGCGATTAATGCTATGACATATAGTTGAGACTGTTTTAAGGTTCTTAACCCTTTAATTTATCTAAAAACTCACAATATATCATTCAAGTCCTTTTAAAAGTATTTATGGGTCGGTATCCTTGAACAAAACAAACCATTTGCTATTGTCCAAGTCCCTTTCCTAATTTTAGGACCATTTCTTGATGTTTTCAAGTTGACATAAAAGGATGCATGGTTGTTTGTGTAGAATCAACGATGTTGAACTCCGCATGTTTTATGATGCTGCAAATGGGGATATGTCAAGCTGCTTGTCCTCGCTTAAGAAGACAATTCGTTGGAGGGAGACATACGGGATTCTTACTGAGGAGGAGCTCGGGAAATGGTCGGATATGCTCTTCTGGCATGGTTTTGATGTGAAGCATCGCCCATGCCTAATAGTGCGTCTCGGCCTTGCTTGCCTCAATTTACCTTATTGCCAAAGACCCTGCTTTGCTCAGGCAGTCGGTATGTTCTATTTCTGTAGGCCTTTGAATTCCTTTATTGCCCGTGTATATAATTTTGGGTTAGGAACCTAAAAACAGTCCCAACTATAGACCACGTTGTTAATCGTTGTACCAGATTTAAAATGTTGATATTCAGTGTCCTAACTATCAAATTTGTTGATTTCCACTTTTTCTGGCGTTAAAATCAACGTTTTAAGCAACAAAAACATGTTTTCCACTTTTCTGAAGTGTTAGGTTTGTTGCTCATGGTTTAGACTTATTTGATGTTTAAAAAAACATGTTTTTGTTTCGTCAATTTTAAGAGAAAATATGTAAAATCTACCAATCTGATAGTTGAGACCCAATATCAACATTTTCAATTTGGGACATCGATTAGCAACATAGACTGTTTTTAATTCTTAACCCTAGAATCTTATATAAAAGTGATGTTTTTTTGAAACCGGTGCAGTTTCCCAGATGGAGTACGGAGTTATTCACTTGGTGAATGAAGAAAACTCTCAAATAACAGTAATAGTAGATTGTGAAGGATTACCACCCTACAGAATCCCCATGCAGATGCTGAGATCCTGTTTCTCCCTTCTCCAAGACCACTACCCCAACCGTCTCGGTTGTTTGTTTGTCATACGGCTTCAGCCAGTAGTCCGGGTTATAGCTCGGACTCTGATTCAAGTGAGACATTTTAGTACCGTGTCCCAAAACATCTTTATTTCGTAAAACTAACCCCCTGTTACTGTCCCTCTCTTCCTTCCCAGGTTCTGAGGCCTGCAACTCGGGAGAAACTGAGGATCGAAGGTGAGACATATCAGAAGGTTCTGTCGGAGTACCTTCAGATGCTTCCATTGTACCTTGGTGGGAAATGCAGTTGCGAGAGATGCAGAAATGTTGGAGACTGGAATTCTGAATCGAACATGTATAGGTGCGATGAAAGTGATAGTAACACTGAGGATGCGTTTGGCTCGACGCGTTTTTGTTTTGAATCGAGTATGGACAGGAATGACGCCTTCAACCAGTTGATCAGAACTTCGGTGATGGCGATTCTCATGTTAGGTCTCTTTTTTGCTCTGGTTGCTGGATTACGGGATCCCGAGACCCGTTCCTACGTCGCTCTTCGTTAAGTTGCTCAGGAGGTGGGTAATTTTTTTTTTTTTTTTTTTTTTTTGGGAGTGAATAACAGGAAAGAAAAAAGCAGTTGTGGCGACCGGGTCACCTTCTGCTACGCGATGGTTGTGGTTTTATGTTGAAAGACGGACATATCGGACTAGTTGAACAAATGTGGGTGTAGTTAAGAACCAGCAGCTGGATAGTATAGTTCTGCATAAGTTGGTAATGGTGAGTGCAAGTGATGACCGAGTAAATTGTGGTAAATGAAAGTGATGATGACTCCGTATCTTGTTATGATGCATAAATACCAGCTTGGTTCTTGATTTTTCGTTCTGGGTAAGATTTTGTTATGCTGTCTTTGCTTATCTCGTTAGGTAAATCTAAGAGTCCATTGGTCAATTTCTTGAAGATTTGAAAACAATGATTGGACCCATAATCCCATGGAGGGAGCCATGCGAGTGTGGATTTTTTTTTTTATTTTTGGCCAAGTGCGAGTATCGAATTAGATTATGTAAATTTTCATGGGTTGGGAATAGGGGTGTTAACGGGTCACGGTACCCGCCCCGATTTTGTCCCGTCGTCGTCGACTCGCGACCCATTGGGTATAGGACGGGTCCAGATTTGGGGTTGTGCTACCCATGTACTCGCTCCACCCCGCGCGTGTATTATACAAATATATAACACATGTATATTATATAAAATTATATAGTTAATGTAACACGTAATCAAAATAATAAGGTTTCTAATGGTTTTGTAATTTAAATTTGGATTTAGTGTTAAATTTATAATTTGTGACTCGAATTTTGAGTTCAATTTGGATTGAACGTAGAGTTTAGGTTTTAAGAATTGTAATAATAGATTATGTCATTCGTGGGGCAACCCACGAGTCGATCCGCTCTATGCACAAGATGAATGAGACAGGTATGGTCGACCATGTTGACCTACAGGGCGGGTTTAGGGCTGGCGATACCTGTCTCACCCTGCCCTATTGACAACCAATTAGGGACAGGTATGGAATTACTTCCATAATATGTATTTTTTTTGTGGGGTGGGGCTGAGTTTAGGCTCATACAGTTTTGTGAACCCATCCGTTTAACTTTTATATATATATTTTGATACATGCCTTGAAATTCAACTCTATCACACTTAAACACTATTCATCCATGCCAAGTCTCTAAACAATAAATGAAGGAGACAAGTAGGTTGTTGGTGGCACTTAAGGGAAGATTTGTACGACAAAGCAATTAAATAGATTTGGCTACACTATTGGACACTATTTGGTGGCTAAAGAAGTCAAATGTCATGATGACTATATGTCTCCTATCAATAGAATAGGCGTTCACCAATAGAAATCATTCATCTCCTATAAGTCAGCTCCCTTTGCCCGTGGTTTTTTCCCTCTACATCGGAGGGTTTTCACGTTAAATCTTGTGTCTCTTTTATATGTTATTTTACTTCTCGTTTTAACATCTATTACCCAACTAAATATTTTATTGTTACTACGCACAATTTCGTATATATATATATATATTTAGGAGGTAAGTTTGTTAGTTGAGTTAGTTATTGGTTGAAGTTGTTGCAACACTGTAAAATATTGTTGGGAAGGACGAATTGATATTGAATCCTGTTGGAGCTTTGGAAGAGCTATTTAACGAAATTGCGGTTCTAAATTTGTATTTAAAAACAAAAAAGTATAATTAACATCTATTATCAATGCAATTAAAATAGGGTATTCTGAATGGACGGAAAATTTTAAAACTAATTATTACAATAACTGATATATTACAATACCGGGACTGGAGTCATTGAAAGAAAATGATCGAATGACTAGACATTTTGGAGCATCTCAAACTTATATTTATATAATAATTTCTAATAAAAAGACAAATACATAAGGGGTTTGCAGATTCAAAGGCTTTTTTGTTTAATAATTCAATAAGTGGGGGGACAATATGGCTAAGGGTCTCTATCTTGATGTGTTTCCCTTCCCTCAACTTGGGTTGGAGAAAGTACAAATGAACCTCTCCTACACACTACACACACACATATACAAGTTCATGGATGATGGACCTGCCACTTCCATTGTTTGCCTACCTTTATTATTATATATTTATTATTGGGTTAAATTTTTTTTTTTTAAAAAAAAAAATCTAAAATATATCATATTGCAATTTGTTTCCTCGGTTTTTTTTTTTATTATTATGATTCGATGTTCGAAATATTAGATTTTTTTTTTTTGGCCAAGAAATATTAGATTTGCTACTTTAAACTTTTCCGTCTTAAAAAAATAGTAATTAGTAGCAATTCAAACTTAAGACACCTAAAAAACTGCAAATTACTATTTTTTTAGTCGCGGTCGAGGATGTCTCGGGCAAGGTTGTTAGGATCAGAATCCTAATTAGGATCGGTGGAGGATAAGATCAGACTGTTTGTAGGATCAGATCGAGGATCGTAAGTTTCTACAAAATTTTATCTATTATTTCACAATAAAATAGTTAATATTCTTTAATAGAATAAATAACTCAATATAGTATCAAATCACTAAAATAGTATTCAAAAATATTTTAGGCATTAAATTAAGTTCTAGACTTCTAAATAGACATCTTAATAGACATCCAAGTTCAACAAAATACTAATAACCTTAAATCAGTTAAAAGTTCAAACTTATAACTACTAATAACTATCTATAGCAACATACATTATCAGTATCAACTTTATTCAAGTCTTCATCTAACTCCAAATCATAAGTATCCTTGATCATTCGAGTTATGCCAGACTTGTACTTGTATATGATTTAAAATATGAGAATTCAATCATAAAGAAACTTATGGATGAAGTATCAAGATAATCATAAGAAACATACATGTTTCAATGTATTTTAAGAAAGCAAAGTTACTTGATCTACAAAATACCACATAACTAGAAATGAAGATAAAAAATACAAAATAAGTTTTGAATCTTTGACATTCCATTTCATTATTTTTTTTATTATTATATATAAAATATAATTAGAATTAGGCCATAAATAAATACAATAAGCCTCAAATTTGTAATTGGTGACTTAAATAATAAAAAAAAACACACAATCTAACTCTGATTTTTGTTAGGATCTTGTAGGATAGTGATCATAAACAATCCTACCAACTCTAAATCCTAGGCCGATCCCAACTAGTAGAAATCCTAGCGAATATTTGCATCGATTTTCCTAATAACCTTGGTCTTGGGCCCCATTAAAAGGGTAGAACCCGCAACATATTTGTCTCACACCTAAACTAATTCTCACTCTCACCGGATCAATCCTTAGAGCATCCACAATGGTTTTTCCTAAATTATATTCTTTAAAGTTGCCACGTAGACATTTATGTACACTTTAAGTACTACGTAAAGTTAATACACACGTAAATAATATTTGCTCTCTAATATTATTCCTTGACTATATTCATTAAATATATTTTATTATTAAATTTTCCAACAATCATCTATAAGATATTAGCATTAATTATAAAATAAATTAATTTATAATAAAAAATTGGTTATGTAATACATAGTGCATTCCTTAAATTTAAGGAATATGTTATATAAAAATAGGTGGATTCCACTTTTAAGGAATGCTATGTAAAACTATTGTAGCACGTGTTTATACAATTTACTTAAAAAATAAAAATATGTTAAATCAACATTTAAGTAATACTACGTAATACCATTGTGGATGCTCTTAAGGGGTAAAGTGTTAACCATGAATATCTTCCACTTTCATGGTCACTAACGAGTATTGAACCTCTAATATCTGATTAATTGATGAAGCGCTGAATCGCTACACCATATTATATGGTTAGTGATTTAGTATGTGTAAATATCGTGTTTTGACATGAAAAAAAAAACGTTGTAAAGAAAAAAAAATAACTTTATCGAAATTATTTAAATAAATAGTTAGTGACTCACATTTTGCACAAAATTACGTATTAATGTATTCGACCCGCGTTTTGCCTAAAAAAACTTTTAAATTTTTATATTATGAGAAATTATGCATATTATTGCTGATTAATTTGTTACGGCGATGCACATAATGAAAATATATGATATCATAATATATGTAAGAAGTTATTCACATCTACTTATGCATAGGAAAAACAATTTGTAAATCAAAATATCAGGAAAAAAATTTTAGCTCTTTAATTATAATATTTTATAATAAATCATTTATATTAAATTAAGAATATATTTATATTTAGAAAGTGCTAAAATAATATGCATTTAAACAACAACAACAAAAACTTTCTAATTGATTAAATTTTAGAATTGGCCAAAAAAAAATTAAATTTTAGAATAGCCTCAGTTTCGTCTCAGATCTAATATAATCAAACATAATTATAAAGAATATTTAAATTAGGTCTTATTATTAGTAGTCACAAATACTCTTAAGTTACTAATACAAAATCTGTTTTTTTTTTTTATTTTAATCTTAAGAAATCCTGTTATAAATACACTATTTGTAGAATGCTTATTCATAATTTATACTTTTATTGGTTCCGTTTTTAAAGAGTAAATTGTTTTTCGAAAATATTTTGTATTTCCTGAAATTTTCATAGATTTTGAACACGAGACTTTGAATAAAGAGTTAAATGGTCATTTAGTGTCATATGTTTGACTAGTGTTAGTTTTTGGTGACATATTATTTTATTTTGTAGGTTTTTTGTGTCAAACGTTTGCATTTTGTAGGTTTTTTGTGAATCTGTTAGCCAAATGTTAAGCTTGACCGTTAAATATTTTTATTTTATTTAATTTAATCTTCAAATCTACACACCTAACTTTTAATTTCTGTAATTTAATCGTAAAAGAACCCAATTAAACACTAAATTCCAATTGATCTAATCATAATCCGACCTGCGTTTAACCCTCGAATAACAGATGAATCATTGAAATGAAGAGTGAGCAATATTTGGGGGGAAAAAAGAGTGAGCAATAAATAAAGACAAAATATACACATCCATCGGAAATAGGGCACGTGTAAATATATATAATACCGACCAGGTTCTGGTAGCTGACGTGGAGCTTTGTGTTGCCCGATTCCACCTCTCCCAGCCGGCCACTACCCATCTCTCATTTCATCCCCACCACACCACCTAAAAGAAACCAGCCATCACCATCACCTTCACCAGCTTCTTCTTCTTCTTCAGCCTATCCTCCAACTTTTATCACTTTGATTGATTGACTTCCTTCTTGGGTGGGTTGAGCACTTGAGCTCTTCCAGACAAATATTTTTCCTTTTCACTTCTTTTTACTATATATACTCAAATTATTCATCCATCTGTGTGAAGGAGAGAGAGAGAGCTCCTCGGCCCGCTGTTGGCGCCGGGTGATCGCGATGGGAGTTCCAGGAGACGACGCCGTGGTAATTCAGAAACCGAAGAAGGCCGGGGAACCCTACGTCATCACGGTCAATTGCCCCGACGAGACCGGCCTTGGATGCGATATCTGCAGAATTATTCTCGATTTCGGTCTCTACATTACTAAAGGAGGTATGATTTCCCTTCTCCGACTTCTTCCTGAATTCAATTTGTTGCGAGATCTTTCTTGTTGTTCGTCGATTGCCTGCTGCGCTATCAATCTCTAATAATTAAGTCAACTTCTAATTATTATTTTCTAGTAATATCTGGAAGTGCTGTTTCTGTAAAGCTCGAGATTTTTTACCAATCGTCTGCTCGTGCACACCACTAACTCTTATTGTGTTCGTATTGGATTTGAGTTGCAATTGGTTGTTCATGTTTGTTATCTTGAATCTCAGGAGATATTAGGTTCTTAACTTACTTGATAACTAAACTTTGAGCTGGTCGAACTACTTGATAGGATATTATCAAATTACTAGCTGATGTTTGGTCTAACAAATTTCTATCTCAAGTATCACATATGTACAAATTGCTAATTGCTAGCTCCGTTACGATCTACATTTAATTTAGACGGAATAGGAAACATACGCATGATGGAAAAAAGAAACACGACAAATTGCTAGCGGATGTTTGGGTAGTCAAAGATATTGTGAGTTGTTTTCTTCATTCAACTAGCAATTTGTTCAACTGCTCAAATATCATCTAGCAATTTGATAATTAACCATACTAGATAACTAAACTTTTCCCTTGATGGAGATACATGGAAGGGGCTTGTATTTGTTTACATACAGTAAAGAGAATCAATAGAAATTAACCTGTCTTCAGAGTATACTATTGTGTATGTAGTTGGGGATTTTATTGATTAGCTCAGTAAATGATTCAAAAAGCCCAGTTTGAATTTAAACTCTGTGGGATTAAAGAACCAACTTCCATTGGGGCTATGTGTGTTTTGAAGAAAGTTATTATATAATCCATATGTTGATGATTTAGGGTAAAAATTGTTGTCTGTGGTTGCAGATTTATCAACGGATGGCAAATGGTGCTACATAGTGTTGTGGGTGCTACCGCGTTCTAGTAACCTTATCATGCGATGGTCGAATTTGAAAAACCAACTTTTATCAGTGTGTCCATCATCATGCTCAGTGTCGTTTTACCTCAATCAGCGCCCAACACAATCCTTGCCCTCTCCGAAGTACCTTCTGAAGTTTCACTGTCTAGACCGCAAAGAGTTGTTACATGGTACTACAATATTCTGGATCATGAATTTCCCGTATTATAAATTCTGTTCTAATGCAAGTTCAACATTTTATATCAGATGTTACACAAGTTCTTTCTGAGCTGGAGCTTACAATTCAACGGGTGAAAGTGACAACAACTCCAGATGGAAAAGTCCTGGACCTCTTCTTTATTACCGACAACAAGTATGGTGATTTACCATATCGTTTCTTATGAACATTTATTTTGGCTTCCTCAAAGCAGCTCTATGTTTTGAACTGCATATGCAATATATTTATCCATTATCCACCAATCTATCTGTGCATGAAATGATTTTGGATGTTTTAATATATGGCAGGAATCTTCTACACACAAAAGCGAGACAAGATGAAACCTGTGAGCAGTTGCATGCGGTGTTAGGTGAATCGTGTATAAGTTGTGAGCTGCAGTTGCTCAACCCCGAATATGAAGGCACTCAGAGCATCTCGTCCCTCTCTCCTACGATTGCTGAAGAGCTTTTTAGATGTGAACTGTTGGAGAATGAAGTCCACACACAGGCTCTCACTCCTGATTTAACAAAATTGAAGAAAACCAGTGTTAGAATGGATAATTCACTGAGCCCTGCTCATACGCTGCTCCAAATACACTGTGTTGACCACAAAGGCCTCTTGTATGATATCATGAGAACCTTGAAAGACTGCAACATTCAGGTAATTCTGAAACAACTTTGTACTGTACAATCGATCATTGACATGTATTTTCTGTTTTACTTGCTGCCTTGATGTATTTGGTCGGTTTAATAACCAAACTACTAGCTGAACATTACACGAAAACGCAATTAGCTTGCTCAAAACAAATTTCCCGAACCAAATAGCTAGCCAGACTTGAGATTTCCATGGATGAGCAAGATACCTCCGTCCAATTTGACGTTAAAAGTTGAAGGAATTTGTCATGAGTTCCTCACTTGATCGACTAGATTGGCATGTTTGTCCATGGGCATACAATAACTAGATCATACTAGGTGAAACAACGACAAACTTAACCCGGTTTTTCTTCTGAAACTCAAACAAGTAATCCACAATTAAATCCATCAATACTCACTCAGTTAATCAGTTTAGATGACATACCTTGTTGATCTTGTGAGAAGCGTGTGACCAATTCTAAATTTCAAAGATAAATACTTAAATTAGACAGAGATACCTAGTTGCTCATTCACGGCCTCACGTGAGTCTGGCTAGTTATTTAGTTCTAAAAAAGGTTTAGCCGTCTAATTGTATTTAGAATTCAGGTAGCCATTTGGTTATTTACCCTATACAAAAACATTGGAAAGGTTTGCCAACTGTTAGTAGGCATCTCTGTCTGGCATTTTGTTTGCTGATCTTCTAAAACTTGCTAATACAGATAGCATATGGGAGGTTCTCTTCAGATATAAAAGGATATCGTGATCTAGACCTTTTTATTCAACAAAAGGATGGCAAAAAGATTGTGGATCCTGATAAACAAGACTCCCTGGGTTGCCGGTTGAAGTCGGAAATGCTTCACCCTCTACGTGTGATGATCTCAAATAGAGGACCTGACACCGAGCTACTAGTTGCCAACCCAGTTGAATTGTGCGGTCAAGGAAGGCCAAGAGTGTTCTACGACGTCACTCTTGCACTCAAGGTCCTCAGTATCTGCATATTCTCGGTGAGTATTTCTTGTAGAGATAGATAGACGTGATTAATCATCTGAAAAAAGCTAATAGATTGTTGTTGTTGCATTGGCAGGCAGAAATCGGGAGGCATACGACATCAGATCGGGAATGGGAGGTGTATAGATTTCTTTTGGATGAGAAGTGTGAAGTTGGATCAATGGTGACTTGTTCAGCAAGAAATCAGATTGTGGATAAAGTGAGACGAACGTTGATGGGGTGGTGAGTTTATTAATTGTACAGTCAGTTCAGTTGGGAGTTCACCATTTCTTCTGCCTGCTTTGTGTAATTGTGAATTGGCAAAAGAGATGGTAATCTCTGATAGCTCCAAATTGTTTAGCAAGTGAATAAATAGTTGAAAGTTGTTCATTTTCTTGATAGGTTCGTGTCGTATTTAAGTGGGTCACCTCAAACACAAACACGGTGTTATATGAAATCGTGCTATTTTAGTTCGATAGTAACACTGCACGAAAAAAAACCACTCAACACGCAATGAAAAAATGATATGAAATACCTTATATAAACTGATGATGACAGTTCAATTTTGGCAATGAATATTTTGGTCTTTTAATGAAATTAATCTTTAAAAAGCAGTCGATATAGTTTTAAGATCAAATTTTCCTTAACCATGTAATATGGTTAAGTGCTTCATCCATTAACAAGAGGTTATGGGTACAATCTTAATATCATAATGTATGATTAAATTAAAATAAGAGTTAATTCATTGTTTATAATTAACAAGCCACTGAATTTGTGCATTGTACGAGATTTTAAATAAAAATTTATTTTAAATCAATAATTTTAGATCATAAGCAATTTTGAAGATTTCAAGATTTAAAGCAAATAAATGCTACTTATATAAGATATATAACAAAGATTTATGGAAAATAATAATTTGAAATATTTAAAAATAAACTTATAAATGACATATGATCTTATATATCTTTTAATTTATATACATCATTATAATAAATTAATCTCAAGAAAATGCCTATGTTATTTTCAATATATTATGTTAAAAATATTTAGCGTAAATTTTATTTGGTTAATTTCTGCGTAAAGTTCACACCAAAATATTTACACAATAAATATTCATCAAATAATCTTTGAAAAAAAAATTAAAATACCCCTTTGATTTCGGTTTAAGGATTTTGGAAAGAAAATATCAATAATCTCGAACAAAATGCAGGTAATTATATTATAAATTAGTTGCAATTAATAACTATTACAGTACAACATCATTTTTTTAATAAAACTCAGTAAGTAGTTTAATACCAACTGATTAATTATTGAAAATTATCCAATCTGATGCGGCATCACGAACCACGTGGAATTTTCACAGAAGCAAAGCAAGCACACCATTTCTGTTTCGTCTCTTTCGCACACCATTTCTGTTTCGTCTCTTTCTAACGCTTGTTTCTTTCCTGATACGCCAACACACATTCATAAAATTCCGTACTTTCGGATTTATTAACTACTATTTTTCTGGTTAATAATGACGATGATCGCCATTCCATGTTACAACAACTGAATTTCATCGCTTCTATTACGAGTCGGTGATGCGCAAGGAATCAATAGTGAATTTAATTGATGGTTTATTGATTGAAATCGAAACCAGGGGCCGCCTTACTGAGGAGATTCCGTGATGCCGCGAGATTTGAAGAGTCCTCGAAGTTCTGCGTATCTGAGCGCGCTCTCTCTCGAGATCGAGAAAAAGCTTCAGCGGGTTTGTAATTCTCAATCCCTCAGTTTGCCATTTTCGTTGATCATATCAATTATAATGAACATTGAGAGTTTTTTTTTTCTGAATTTAGGTTTGAGTTTCTAGATCGCACGTTAAGAAATGGTGTTTTGTCATAAGGACCTAAGCTTTTACTTTGAGCTTGCTAACTGCGATTGAATTATTGATTTTGTCTTGTAGGCGCTAGCTTCTCCATCACAGAGACGCAACTTGTTGCAGGAATTGTTTGCTGATATTGCTCTAGAAGTTGATGATAGAGCCAAAGGTGAACTGCTGTCACTCCCCAAAATGGAAGAATGGCTTTTTGTCTCCTTCTAGTTTATTGATCATTGTAAGGCTGCATGCATGATGTTCGTGTTTGTGATGGTCCTTTGACATTTATTTTTTTAATGGTAGACCAAGGCTGCTGATTCTGCAGAATTGAGTTTTCAGAGATTACTAAATTTCCAAGCTGCCGATCTTTGTTTGTGGAATTCGACAATTTAGACAATCACACTTAGAGAATTTCTTGGCATTGCTTATTTTGTGAACTTCAGCAGCTGTTTACTTCTTTAGCTGCTGACTTGATTACTTTATCCCTGTGCGGGAAGTGCCTGATTGAAGTTTATAAGAAACAGCTTTGCTAAAACACATTTTGATTGTTCAGAGCTTCTACTTTCATTTGATTGGATTTTAAGCCTAGGGGGAGTAACTTTGGGCTCTCAGTTTTGCGAGTATATCCTATGTCGGGCCATAGACAAACATAACTTTTTGAATTTCGACACATTGGAGAATCTATATGGTTGTAAATCTTTGCCCATTATCCCTAGGATGAAATATGGTATGGATGTATTTATAGGCTTCACGTTCATAATATTTCTCATTTTGTTGATTTGAAAATGGAAACAGATATAATTCTCAGCAATGAAGAAGATGTAATTTCTCCAGCAGAAGACGGTATCAATAATCAGTTATGCTACTATGACGTCCTTGCCGACTATTATGTTCAGGCATCTGATAGTGGAAAACCAATTCTTGATATGATCGTCCAGCTTTGGAGCCAGTCATTTGCATCTCATATTTTCTCCCTCTTATTCCATAAATGGGTATGGACTTTGTACTTAACCTAGACTCTAGTCTTTTTGTTGAATAGCAATGAAAGTTCGCAAAGAGTATTGCCTGTTGTCTTGGTGCTTAGATGAGGTCACACCAATACCCAAAACATGAATTTTCCTTTTTAGGAGCTAACATGTACATCTGGTGTAAATTGATTACAAAATCATGTTGCCTGAAGCTCCAGATACTTGAAAATAAGAAATCAGCTGAATTTACTTCCCTAGACATTAATATTTTGATTTAAGTCTGTTTGTCATTTAAAAAAAAAAGATTAAAAGAAATTACGTCTGTAGTGTTTGACATTCGTTTGATAGACCAGAAAAGACTTGCATCATTACGGTAAGAAATAGTTTACTTTTTATGACATCCTAGTAATTTAGCCTTTACTACTTTTGCAGCTTTTTGAAGTCCAACTTGACAAGCCTGAAGTATTGCTTCGCTACTCATCTGCACTTGCTCAAGGTGCTACAAATGTCTTCTGGTACGAATATTTGCAATTGCCAGGATTGTAAATTAATGATTACGGATTGTTTTGAAGTACACAATGCTAATATAGTAGGTTTCTTTCATGAATAAACATAAATATTCGAGGTACACGAAGGCTTACTGTTTAGATCAGAACAGAAATATTCTTAGTCCCTACCAAGTTGATCTTCTTGCCCTTGGAAACAAAAATATCAGGAAGTATGTGTAATGAATGTTTTTATAAGTGAATTTTTCACCAAAATAGCACTATTTGAGCAACAAAACACAAAACTAGTCAACTGTTCACAATTAATTGCAAAACTAGCCTATTCCAGGAATCCCATTCCCGGCCGGCACACCACAAAAAAGTATTGTTAGCAAGTATTAGTAAACAGACAATAGATTAGTTACAGTAGTTATAGAAATAAATATGTGCTACCTTGAGATTCTGTAACAACTACAAAGAAGTGTGCTAGTCCGGAATTAAAGATGCTTTTGTAGATTCTCCCCCGCAAAACCTCCTTCTTCTGGGTAGAGGGTTGTAAAGATTTTCTGTACTAATGGAATTTCTCTGGTTGCAGGATTGACATACAAAGCAACACTAGGCGTTTCCAGTCTCTCTTTTGTGTGAGTGTTCTTGCCATAGTAAAGGATCCGTTGAATCCGTGAACTTGGTCCATTAGACTTCTTCATGCCTGCTTCATAATTTGTTATTTTACATTAATTTTTTCTATCCCAGTATCTCCTTGAAGAAGTAGCATTGGAGCCCAGACGGCTGAACAAAATTCCTCTACAGGTAGTGCATCTCGTAACAGTACCACTGTGCATCTATCTAGCTGTATCTTAATATCTTGTAACGGAATCTCAAGCTTTATTTTGGCTTTATTCCTTTCTTGTCCTAACTCTGCTTCTTTGGTTTTTACCGTCTTTCAGGCGCAGCGAGATCTGTATCTGTTACTTTCAAGGTTCATGCTGTTCTACGACGACTCAGGTAGATAGAGAAATATTACGGAGTAGATATTGAATCGGGTTGCATTTCAGGAATGCTCAATACACATAATTTAATTGGTGGGGGGTTAAATTGCAGCTGACAAGTTAGATGGCTTGTTAAAGCATTGTCCGGCTTTTCCAAACGCTTTCCTGATCGGTGGTCCAGCAGATTTCTTTGTAACAGAACTTGCAGACCAGGTAGATTATCTATTCATGTCACGTCCTCGTGCTTAGGCCATCATTCTATCACATCATATGATATACGGTATCCATTTCTTCTCAGCTTCAGAAGCTCAAGGTGGAACCTGTGCTCCTGCATTACCTTTCAAACCTCAAAGCTCTCCAAGGTAAACTTCATTATTTCACTCGCAGATTACCATCATTTTATACATCAATGAAATGTAGGGTTAAGACCCTAAAAACAGTCTTAACTGTAGGCCATGTTGCTAACCGCTGTTCTAGATTTAAAAGTTTGATATTCAGTGTGCCAACTATCAAATTGGTTGTTTTCCACTTTTTTCGACTGATTTTGGCTGTTAAAGCAACAAAAACATGTTTTTTTTACACTTTTCTGAAGTACAAATTTTGTTGCTCGTGGTTTAGACTTATTTTGTACTTGAAAAATATATGTTTTTGTTTCGTCAATTTTAAAAGAAAAAAGTAGAAATCAACAATTCTGTTAATTGGGACACTCGATATCAAAATTTTAAATCTGGGACAGCGATTAGCAACATAACCTATTGTTGAGACTGTTTTTAGGCCTAAAATGTATTGCTGGTCTACATAAACTGTAGTTTAAATCTTAAAAATATCATTGATCCAAATCTTTGTACAAACTTATCCAGACGGACGGATGGATAAATGCTCAGTTATCGTTTACTTGTACTTACAATACATATTTGAGGATGTTTGAGGGTATTGTATTGGGAGTGACAGGAATGGAGCTAAGGATGGCTACAAGTACAAGGTTAAAGACATGTCTGTACAGTTTCACATCTCCAGGGGGACCAATGTATCCGACGAGAGCCGTTCGTCATGCTGCTTGGGATGCCCTGGATCTGCTTTTCCCTGTGAGTATCCATCCAATCACTTGGATTGTTTCTTTTAGATTGAATGAATGGTTTAGTTGAATGGAAGAAAGTTTATTAATGTGAAACAGGTAGGACGATACCCACGGCATATCATAAGTTTGTTCTTCAGATTGCTGTATCCGTGGTACTGGCCATCCTCGTGTTGGAACTTTATAGTGTCCTGCATGACTGCCGTCGTATATTCGGTCTTAGGATACATATTCTCTACTTGGGTAAAGCTTAGAAGGCCAAATTTGTCTTGATTGATTTTGTGCATCTGTCATTATAGCAGCAGCTATGTTATATGCATTTTAATCAATGTTTGTTTGTAATGAGAGCGAGCTATGTATGTTATGTGGTTGTGTTGGTGGGGGTCTTATGTGTGTATTGTTATTAGTTAGTGGGAGGTGCTTCTTTTTTCCCTGTACCCTAAACCCTATGCTCTTTGGCCATTCCGTGGGTGTGCGAGAGCATGAACCGGACCCGACCCGACCAACAGCTAAGTCATATGACACGGTGTTGCGAAACAATGTTTTTTTTTTTTTAATTTATTTATTATTATATATATACTATCTGATATGATTTTTCTTACCAAAGAATGGACGAGAGACAGGTTATGTAATAAGGGAAACAGTAGCATCTCAATCCGTAATGAGCTTAGTTTTTAGTAGGACTGATAATCTTGTACATAATATGATAACATGATAAAATACACACTAAAAAATGTGTTTTTGCGAGCATATGATAGAAACATGTAAACAAAACTATGTTCGTGTAAGTAAATAGCACAAGAGATTGAATTTATGAATCATGTTTGTCAAACAAGTATAATAAAAATATAAGTTTTAAGACTTTTTTGGGTTAAGATTCGAAATACAGCCCCGAGTGTATGGTATGTTGCAATTTGATGTCTCTTGACTTTTTTTTTTTGTTATTCAATGTCTGAAGTATCAAATGTGATTTTTCACTCTTTTAGCTGATTTGGAGTTTATAGTTTAGCTTAATTTTGACTAAAATTGCGATGTAGTAATAATAAGAATAATAATGGTTAAAAACCTAAGGGCACGTTTGATTGCTGGTATTGCGATATCCTAATACCGGTATTAGCTAATACATGCTTAGCTAATACATGCTTAGCTAATACAATGTTTGATTGAGCCATGTATTAGGATATCCTAATATAATGTTTGAATGAACTTTGTATTAGGATATCCTAATACAATGACTAAAAGACCTAAATACCCTTACTTGCATTTTCAATGAAGATATATTTTACATATGATTAATTTAACAAAGATAAAATTTAACAAAAAAAAGTAACTTCAATTATTTAAAATAATATTTTTCATAAAAAAAAAATCAAATTTATGTATAAATAGTAAAAACTATTTTTGCTAATGTATAAATATGTATATATATATAAAGAAAATAGTACAAAACAATTGAAAAAAGTGATTAGCCCGACCCGGCCCGTTCTAGCCGGGCCTAGCCCGTTCTAGCCTGAACTAACCAAAGCAACATAAAGCAACCCGACCCGAACAGCCCGAATTGCTCAGCCGGGCCCGAACCGCACAGCCCGACCCGAATTGACCTGCCTGGCCCGAACCACCCAGCCCGGCCCGAACCACCCAGCCCGGCCCGAACTGACCAGCCCGAATCACACAGCCCGGCCCGAACTGACCACCCCAGCCCGAATCACCCAGCCCGGCCCGAACTGACCAGCCCAACCCGAACCACCCAACCCGGCCCGAACCGCCCAGCCCGACCCGAACAGCCAGAATTGCCCAGCCCGGCCCGAACATGATTCGGCCCGACCCGTGTCCGAAGTTTCGATGTTAACGGGGTCCGGCCCGAAGCTACGATGTAAACAGTGAGAGTTTGCCATATATTACAAGGGTAAATTGGTAATTAGGAGATTGGTATTAGCTAATGCTTTACTTTTAGATGGTATTAATTAATATCAAATTCCTTCTATAATTGAGTATTAGCTAATACCAAGTATTAGCTAATACCAATACCAAGTTGACACAAACACGGTATTAGCTAATACCGGTATTAGGATATCGCAATACCGGCAATCAAACGTGCCCTAAGAGTAGTTTGAAGTATAAAACATGTTGTGATTTTGATGTTAGATCTTGACGCCAAAATTGTATGCTAAAAATGAAAAACATATCCAATACTTCAGACATCGAATAACAACTAAAAAAGTTACACCAAAAAAAAAAAAGATGACCAAAACAAAATGGACCTAAATCTTCCAAGTAACACATTACCATCATTAAGAAGAAAACACACATCATCCATCAACAATGGAGAACTGAGACCGAAACTAACCTTGCACCACAGTGACCAAAATGCAGCAACTTCTTGCATGTACCACAGTGACCAAAATGCAGGTACAACAACTTTAAGTTACTATTCTCTTGAATGCTGACTACAACCCATTACAGAATAAAATTACAACCATAACTCACAACTTAAGGTTTGATAATTTTGTCCAAGATTCACCCCAAATTAACACTACCAGAGCAAACAGGGATGGCAATTCAGCATTGGCAAACTTCACCACCAACCAAAATACCAAGAGTTTCTTCAGCTTGTTTCCATTGCTGCTGACGTATGATACTTGTCTAGATCGGCATCCAAATCCTCAGCTGACACCTTCTCCTTCTCCTTCTCCCCACCGCGTCTGCTTCCCCGTCCTCCACCTCCCCCCCTACCGGGCCTGCTGCGTCCACCACGTCCCCCACGCCCACCATGTGACTGTCCTCCACCCCTGCCTTGTCCACTGCTCAACCGTGATAAAAATTGCATCACAATTCACATCATCAATAATGCAACAGTGAAAGATTAGAATTAGGCATGCACACTTTGACCTCAAACTAACACATAATACAAATTGCTGTAGTGCCTGGCCTGGTTCCATGACATGTAACTAGATGCAAAATACTTTTACCATCCATTGCTCCAACTAGTTAACCTTATTAGCCATTTAGCTAGCGAGTTAATAGTTCAAAAACTCAAAAAGTGAACATCTTGAATAGTGCCCAAAAAAGTGATATTAAGAATTTCCAGATGACCTCAACTCCTCTTGCAGAAACAAGATATAATGGAAGTCTAATGGATGATCTTTTATAGTACAGCAAAACAGTATCAATGTCATATCTACATACCATAGGGGATCGGATCAGCAAGAGATGATTCATTCAATTAACCATATTAATAGAATTAGCATTTATGTATTGCTAAATAACAGTGATACATCCTAGCTTATGGCATCTAGTTAGGCAGGCTAATGGCAAATGAAATCACATACGCACAAAGTGGAAGAAACAAAAAGAATGAATACCCTCTGGGAACTCTATCAGTCAATGCAAAAGGGCCATTAGCACCAGGAATAATAGGGGGAATATCAGCAGGAGTCATGATGTTTGTTCCAACAATCTCTATCTTCATTGGCTTCCCGTCAAGCTGAACATTGTTGTATCTCTTGACAGCGGATACTGCATCTGACCGTCTTGAGAAAACAATTTCTGCTGTACCCTAGAGAAAAGAAAGAGCATTTAATCTACTGTAGGAATGTCTGTGTTGGTAAAGTCCGTATATGATTAATTAAGATACCTTTGATCTCCCGCTTCTATCATAATGGACCGAATAGCGTTTCAGGTCACCAACTTCAGAAAAGAGTTCCTGCAAACAAAGATGCCAGATTTGACTTAAATAAATACACACACCTCCTAATCTCAATAAGGCAGACCTAAGGAGGCTGAAAGTTCATCCTCTTGGCTTAAGTGTTTGATGTTCAATAACGATGTTCAATAACAGAGAACCGATGACAATCTTCCTAACTCAAAATTGAGCTTCCGCATTACTTAGCAGACTCCATTGAAGGAATATTTCAATGAAATTCTTAACCATAGATAAAGATTATAAATTTCTAACCTTTATGTCCTCGTTGGAGACGCCGTAATCCAAATTAGAGATATAGAGCTTGGTCCCGGTCTCTATGGCGGTCGCCCGACCCGCCGGTCCAAGAATACCCTGATCTGCGTACATATCGTGACCCCATGTCGTGTCCGGCGCCTATACCCCAATACATCAGAAACAACCAGAAAGATCCCCTCAGCGGAAGCTCGAATCGACGGAAAAACTCAAGTACATGAACGGATTGAAGGAAAATCTATGAAGTTAACGACAGCGGAAAGCGAGACTGGATGGTGAGCTGACCTTCGGCGCGGCATATGGAGCCGCGCGGTTGGTGGAACGATTCTGCACGCGACGAGCAGGACCGGGTCCGGACCCGCGGCCGCGACCTCTGCCGCCTGGATTACCAGATCCGGACTTCTTGTTGTTCTTAATAAGGTCTTCAAGGGACATGTCTAAGGCGCTAGACATCTTCGGATTGGAGAGGCAAACGCAAACCCTAGAGGTATTCGGTAGGGGAGAATAAGAAGATACAGAGGAGATGAAAATTTGGGATTCTTGAAGAGAGAGAGGAGAAGATTAGGGTTTCAGAAACAGAGGAGCATAAGAAAGAGATCTATTGCCAGCCATAGAATAAGTTTTCTATTTTTATACATGTTATATATTTTTATTAAGATGACGAATAGCAAACGTGGTTTCGTGGTGTAGTTGGTTATCACGTCAGTCTAACACACTGAAGGTCTCCGGTTCGAACCCGGGCGAAGCCAAATTATGTTTTGTTTTTACAAAGAGACTTTTTGCAGCAATCGATAATTCTAACATGAGTATATGACATTCAGTAAACAACTAAGTTGAAAGCACGTTTTCCTGCTTAGATTGAAATCAAGAAACATAACAACTAAGTTGAAAGCACGTTTTCCTGCTTAGATTGAAATCAAGAAACATACTTATGTATCAAAACAGCAGGAAATTGTGCAGTGATTGTATCTACGGCAATATTGCATAGTATTGTGTAAGTAAAGGTATATTAGCTCAAGTTTGAGGGTGAAAAACCATTGTTATACTTATCATCAATTAGAATAACCGCACTATAAGTTAACTTAATCATGATATGGAAGCTAATTCCTAGCTACGAGTAACGAGTTAGATTAGCAATGGACAGTATGTCAAATTGAAAACTGCATTTAGCTACATCATCCTTGAAAACAGAGAAAACGAGATGAATTTAATTTAATCCAATACAGTTAAAATTCACGTCATTTTTCTTCACTATTTATATTTGATTTAAATTATGCCTAAAACTAATGAATGTGGTTGCAGACTCGACAATCATTAAAGATGCACAATCGGATTTAATTTCATTCCTCAAGGGAGGGAAGAATTAAGCACAACAATACACAGATTTAATATATATGCTTCAATTCATTTCATGATGATTTTGATTAAATAGATCAACAGCGCAGCATTACTATCTATCCACCAAATTAAGAAAACTTCAATACAGAGAATGAATTTTGCAATTAATCTACGAACTGGTGAACTTGGTGACTGCCTTGGTGCCTTCTGATACAGCGTGCTTTGCCAATTCTCCTGGAAGAACGAGCCTGACCGCGGTTTGGATCTCCCTGGAAGTGATCGTCGGTTTCTTATTGTACCTAGCGAGCCTCGACGATTCCTGAGCAAGCTTCTCGAAGATATCGTTGATGAAGCTGTTCATGATTCCCATAGCCTTGCTCGAGATCCCGATGTCAGGATGCACTTGCTTCAGTACCTTGAAGATGTAGATCTTGTAAGTCTCCACGCTCTTCTTCGGCCTTTTCTTCTTCTTGTCTACCCCGGCGGCACCGTCCTTGGGGAGCTTCTTTCCTGCCTTGGGCTTCTTCTCCGCGGGAGCCTTCTCTGCCGCCGCCGACTTCTTCTCCTCTGCTGGTTTCTTCTCGGCCTTTGGCGCCATCTCGATTTCGATTTCTCTCTGGAAAATAAGCGGAAGCACTGGAGGGAATCAGAGCAACAATTGAATGGGTGATGTGGTGGTGAATGGGTGGATTTTCATATTTTATTATATAGGAGTAAGATGAAGGCTTTCATTGGATGCTGTGAAGAGACACGGATCGCTGACATGTATACATATTATCCGTTGGATGTATGGCTCCTTTATCTGATCAATATGTATGCTCCTTTATGAAACATCGAACTAGCGGCTAGCGCGAAAATGAACTTGAAATTTTGAAAATCCCCGCCAATAGAAATCTTTTATTTACAGCTAGGGGTATGAACTTTGAAGTTTTGCACCCAAAAGAACTCGGGTTTGAATTTGGAGTGAATGACCAAAGTATGTCGGTTTTCGAAACTAATTCCCAAATTTGGCTTGTTCAGAAATTAATTTCCAAAATAGGTCTCTTTATTTTTTTAATAATATATATTATTTACTTTACACCCTAAAGTTTACATTATGTTACAAATGAATCATTAATAGAAATATAATACAAGAAGAAAAAAGAAATTGAAAATTAAAAAAATTAAATGTATAAAATAAAAAATTATAAACTAATTAAATGATAAAAATACATATTAAAAGTAATCAAAAACCAACCATTTTTTTATTTTAAATCTTATAAAATGTGCAAAATTAAAGGTTAAATTTAAAATTTAAAAATAAATAAGTTTTGAAACAACTTTATATTGGCAAAATAAGAAACTATATAATGATAAAATTATTCATCAAGAGTATGAAAAAAAAAAAAATAACAAACTAAAATTCATTCTTAAATTTATTCTATTTATTTTTTAAATTGAAATTAATTTATCTATTTTTCAGTCACTAATTTTATATATTTTTATAAATTTAACACATTTTATTTAGGGTTTATGTATGCTTTCATTTTTATATTTTTATACTTAAAAAAAATTACAAGTATTTACTTTATTTACATGTTATATCACTGTTTTTTAATATAATTTATATCATTAGCATACTTTATTTTTAGAATTTTTTACAATTACTAATTTATTAATTTTTAGCTTATAGCTTTTACATATAATTACTTTATTTTTTCACAATTTTTTTTATATTTCTTGTATTATATATCGGTTTAAGGTCAATTGTAATAAAATATAAACTTTGGGATGTAAAATGAAAAATAAAAATGATTTTAAAAAATAGAAAAACCTAGTATGGGAATTAGTTTCTGAAGAAGCCTAGTTTGGGAATAAGTTTGACAATCAAACCTATTTTGGGAATTCACTCTTGAATTTGCCTATATATCGTCTCTATTCTCTACTTCTCAAAGCATAAAGTATGTAATATGTTGTACTGATTCAAACACATGTTACTTGTTAATTAAAATGTTATGATTTAAACCCTCAGAGATAGAGTTGGCAATTCGCGCAGGTACGTATCGTGCTAGATTCATATTATGTTTTGGGGATCGACCCAAACACAACTCAATACGAAAGCGTGTCAATTTAGCTCAGCGCTTCATGCCATCACACGAAAAACTGGCACGACAAACTTATAGTAAATCGAATAACAACTTCGTCCAACGTCGTAGCTGAGAACGGCGGGGAAGCGAAATGAACATTGGTAAAATTATCTTTGTGAAATTAAGTTTATTTAATTGGTCATGTGGATGTGGAAGTTACATATGCTTGACTTTCCTTTTAATTTTGACGGGAAATTGGAAAGGGAGCTAACAACTTTTTTTTTTTTTTTAATTAAAATGTGAATAATATTAAAAACAAAAATTAAGAAGAGGCAATCGTAAATCGTAATTGTAGTATAAATATAATGGAATAATCCAACATTTTTGCTCAAAATTCAATTCATATTCATTCATGTAGGCTATTCTAATCCTTACATCGGTGGACATATAATCCTTCATCAACTATCCAAATAAGCATCGCTTTACTGCATATTCTCGTCTGATGATTTTGTTATTAGACTCTAAACCGAATTGAATAATTTGAGTATTTGTAATAAAAAGAATTCTTTTAGCAAAAACTATCCAAATAGGCTGTATATAGTTAACCATAACAATCTAAATGGTAATATGTTGGGAAAAAAAAAAATCTAAATGGTAATATTATCACCACACGATTAAGTCAAAATCTATCTAAACTATGTAATAATTGTGTGGTGGTTCAGCGCTTCATCCTTTAACCTGAGGTTAGGGATTCAATCCCCTCTAGTGACCATGGAAATGGAAAATTGTTCATGACCAGCACTTTACCACTTACAGGCTGACCTGGTGCGAGTGAGACTAGTCTACGTGTGAAGCAAACAAGCTACGGGACTAGTCAAAAACTATCAACCGAATATTGATTGGAGCAACCATTAAAACCAGGAAAAATCACTAAACTACCCACATTTTAGAACTCAAACACAAAAACAAGGGAAAACGAGTTCCCGGAACGATAATCACTATTAGCGCACCTCCGAAATGCGCCACATTTAATACATGGCGCATTTCCCAGATGCGCCACAATTAATTGGCATTAATTATCCATTTCTCAAATTAATTCACTAAAATACTGCTACAAGCTAGAATCGAACCCAGGTCACCTAGGTGATAGGCTTGAATACTATCCACCACACTACAATGTCTTTTGTTGAAAGTTTACTAAACTTTTTATATTTAATGTTAGTTTAACGACCAAAATATCGTCACTAAGAATTTAACACTAGTCACCCGCATGATAGACAAAAATTCTTACCACTACACTACAATGACTTTTGTTGATAATTAATTAAAATTATATTTATTTGTCTATGTAGTTTTATTTATTGTTTTGTGATAATACATTGTTTAGTTACCTACGTTTGCACCATGTGACCGAATGATTACTTTTTTGAAGTGATTAATGGTTACATACATTTCAGAATATGAGAGAATCGTTTAAACTTATTTTATTTAATAATTTATATTTAATCAAACGCGATTGAATTTTAGTTAAATAACGATTTTAGTAAAATTCAACCCCTACCTATGTTTAGTTATTTTGTAAAATTCAATCACATTTGATTAAATATAAATTATTAAATAAAATAAGTTTGAATGATTCTCTCATATTCTGAAATGTATGTAACCATTAATCACTTCAAAAATTAATCATTCGGTCACATGGTGCAAACGTAGGTAACTAAACAATGTATTATCACAAAAAAATAAATAAAACTACATAGACAAATAAATATACTAATTTTAATTAATTATCAACAAAAGTCATTGTAGTGTAGTGGTAAGAATTTTTGCCTATCATGCGGGTGACTAGTGTTAAATTCTTAGTGACGATATTTTGGTCGTTAAACTAACATTAAATATAAAAAGTTTAGTAAACTTTCAACAAAAGACATTGTAGTGTGGTGGTTAGTATTCAAGCCTATCATCTAGGTGACCTGGGTTCGATTCTAGCTTGTAGCAGTATTTTAGTGAATTAATTTAAAAAATGGATAATTAATGCCAATTAATTGTGGCGCATCTGGAAAATGCGCCATGTATTAAATGTGGCGCATTTGGCAGATGTGCCATGTTTCTGGCGCATTTTGGAGGTGCGCTAATAGTGATTATCGTTCCGGAAACTCGTTTTCCCTTGTTTTTGTGTTTGAGTTCTAAAATGTGGGTAGTTTAGTGATTTTTCCTTAAAACCAGCTATGATTCACAGGGGATAACAAACTTCAAACGTCATTCGAGATGTCATATTAATAAGGTGCCGTTTGGATGGTCGTAATGTAATATTACTTGAAATGTGAGATTATAAATAATGTGAGTTATGTAATGTTAATATGATATGCGTTGTAATGTGACTTTATTATTATTATATTATATTAATCTATATGAGAGTATATTATATATTAATATGATAAAATTTAAAAGAATATATATTTTGATAACAGCCAACTTCTTAAAGGTTATGTATGTGTTTAATATTATAATCATTTATGAATTATAAAGACTAAATATTTAAATTCAATACACATAACTACTAAAATTTTATTAAATAAAACGTTAATTTAGTTTTATAAGATATTTTTCATAAAAAAATTCAACGAAAAAAACGTATTCACTTTAAACGAACATCACATGCATTATTATTTATTATCATAAAATAAAATAACTAATAATAATAATATTACTGTCACTAGTAAAAAATATTATATCTATTTAATAAATAATAATAAAATAATTTCACTTTGTAATGTTATACGTAATCTCACATTACATCTGTTTATTGATGTAATCTTTCATTACGTTAAATGAAATTTAGACGTAATCTTATATTACAATGGATATTACATTGTTTAACAAACCAAATATCGTAATATGAGATTTTTTACATCCATCCAAACTTTGGAGCTTCAATATTTAACACTCGGAATTTTTTAATAAACATAAAAGGGTTATTTTATCCTAATAAAAATAATAACAGCAAATAGGCAATATACAAAATTTATATAACTAATCCTCAATATACAAAAGTTCCAACCAACTAGGTAGGTTAGGTTCCTGGCGCACCACATTATTAAGCGTTTGCTCGGTGCAATTTTTTAATGGACTTGAATAGGTTGCGGAGCGATGCACTGATGCAAGCCTAATGGGGCAATTTCAATATACCGTTTCTCTCCCACAGCACGGGGCTAGTATTACCATTGACACCCGTACGACCCTACCAACTCTTTTTGTAAACTCAGTCAATTAAAACATGTAAGTATCACATACTAATTAGGGTTAAAAGTAAAACTCTAAAAGCAAAAGCAGGGAACAATATGAAATATATAACATATTGCGATTTGATTTGATGTTACAATTTGATGTTTGATATATTAGATGTTTTTCGCTCTTATGCTGATTTTGAGATCTTTTTTCAGCATAATTTGAATTGTTTTGTAACAATAATAGGGATTAGAGCATCCACAATGGTTTTACATAAATTTTATTCTTTAAAGTTGTCACGTAAACATTTATGTACACTTTAAGTAATACGTAAATTTAAGACACACGTAAAAAGTATTTTCTCTGCAATCGTATTACTTAAATATATTCATTAAATATATTTTATTAATAAATTTTACAACAACCACCAATAAGATATTAGCATTAATTATAAAATGAATTAATTTATAATAAAAAATTGGTTACGTAATACATAGTGCATTACTTAAATTTAAGGAATGTTTTATGTAAAAACATAAATTTACGTGTGGGTCTCATCTTTAAGGAATGCTATGTAAAACCACTATAAATAGTTTTTGTTACTTTACTTAAATAAACATGTAGGACCCACGTTTAGATAATCTTTATGTAGCAACACTGTGGATGCTCTTAAGAACCTAAGGATTAAGAGCAATCTGAATATAGATCAAGTTGCGATTTTGGCAATGAAATTTAATGCCAAAAATATTCTAAAAAGTGAAAAACAAATCACAGCAGAAAAAGCTGAGACACAAAATCCAACTTTTAGATTCTTAATATATTTCAGCAAAAAAAAGATTCTTCATAATAATAATTACATCTAAAAGGATGAGAATTAAAGACACTAAGCAGTGTTTACGCCGAATTTTCCCTACACAAGGAGACGGACAAAGAATGTCATTGGAAAATGAAAGCAAATAGTTCATGGAATTACAAGCAAGCATAGAGAAGAACTCCACTACATTTTTTAATTAAAACACCGTAAAACGATAGCAGAACCAAATCTAGATTGATCCAAATAAGATTTTAAAACCAAAACTTGGAATTAAAGGTAACTCAACCATACCATATATCTATCTATCTATCTAATAGAAGAATCCAAGAACTTTGCCACCAACATTCTTTCTCCTAGCTTCTTCATGGTCCATGATGCCTGCTGAAGTTGTCAGCACAATGTATCCAAACTGCAAAATCAATGCAATCATTCATCATCAGCAACACACCAACTGTAAAATTAACTTGGATTTGCATCAAACATGGCACTAGAAACCACTAGACAAACAAGTACACTTGTTTGTTGCATCTGTGAAATTCATGCAAATCAACAAGCCAGGATTGAAGAAACAATGTTCTACAAAGACAGTGAGATACTACCCGATACTAATGTGTACTAAAACCTGATTAAAGAAACAGTTCTATCTAATGGAGTGTCTCATCTTCATTGTACCGGGATATATCGATTGCATCTATCAGACAAATTTATAATCAAGTCACCTGTCTTGAAGGAAGCAATCTTGCAGTCCAGCCCTCGATTTCTTTGACACCAACATCAAAGCGAGGACTGATGACACCACACTTGTTCAGTCTACCGTTGAGCTCAACAACTATCTTGCCAGACCGGTGATCATCAACATACTCAAACTCACCAATGTACCCTGAAAAGAAGACGCAGAAGCAATAACATTAGAGACAAAGTTGGGCAACAGAGCCAATAAGTCAATGGTAGACTAACAATGCTGTGATCGTTATTTATTCATCATCATGAAAATGAAAGAGGGTATGAATATAGGTTTAGCATACCATGTTTCTGCATAACGATGAGAAACTTGATGATCACTTTGGAGGATGGCCTGATCATCACCTGGCGTTTTCCTCTTTTCTCAGCATTATACATGCTCTTAAGAGCATCGTTCAAAACGCTAACTCTCACCATTCTACCGAGCGCTAGTCAGTTGCTGTCACATGTCAAATTTAGACAGCTTAATAATACTCCACAACGTATAATTTGAAGTTCAGAAGAATTCCAATAACACGGTATTGCATAGATGGTTTAATCCTTACTACAGGAAATGCTAATCAGATCTCAAACACACTTGACACAATACACCACGAAACCAACACGGTATTCCTTCTACATGTAAATAGATGCAAAATGAAGTACATTACTTTTCCCATTGCGAGATATAAAAAAAAAAAGGACGAACAAATTACAGAAACAGCCACCGATTTTCGTGAATATACAAACAATCAGGAACAAAAAGGATGGAGAAAAGAGGATGAACTAGCTGAATGTCTCAGATCATTACAGAAGCTAAGAGCAGGAGCAGAAAAACAGAAAGGCACAACGGATGAAAATTGACGATGCCTACTTCTTTGTGAGACTGGATCGACGAAACACAGATGAACAAAGGGAATTACCGATACCAAAAATGGCGGCGGCGACGTCTCCTTCCCTGCGAGAGAGGGCGCGCAGAGCTAGGAATTTTATTTGGTATTTGAGCCCTGATGAGATAGATGGAGGAAGAAATAAAGTAGGGTTTAGGGTTTCTTCCTACTGGACCCGATGCGTGAAAAGAAAAGAGCCCAAAATAATAATAACAACAAAAGGGCCTACTACGCGACCAAACATCATGTATTATGTCGAGTCTCATAAGCACGCATATGAAGAGTACGATCGAGCTACACCTGTTAGGGTATAAAGATCTACACACACATAAATTTAAGTTCAAATTTGTAAACGAATGTATTCAGGATACTCTTAAATATATCGAACACACTCTTTTTAATTAATATTTGCGAATAAATAAAAATTTAGACTAGACTCATCACTTAGACAATAATCATGAGCTTTCTCTCAAACCACATGTTGGATATGATTCGAGGAAACCTAGTAAGAGTCGACAGAACCAAAGTCGAGATCTTAAAAAGTACATTATGTCGACCATTCGACTCCAGAATAAGGAGATGAAGATGAATGGTCGACTGTCCGATAAAACAGAAGTCGACTTCCCAGACGATAACTATAAGGGACAAGGTGAGAAGGTCATCCAGAACTCCCCTCTTAAAAGGGTAAGTCGAGTCGAAGACCAGCTTCATTTCTCAAGGTGCAAGTCAAGTCGAGTCGATCACCAGGAACTTAGGAGAAACCTTCCCTCTTAAGGAAAGCACATGTGGAGACATGCTTACCGCCTCTAAAAAAACTTCTCTCTGAAGGAAGAAGCACCAGCTGGCGACCTGCTCGCCTCCCTCTATGCCACTAAACCTCCCTCTGAAGAAAGATGCACCAGCTGGTAACCTGCTTGCCGCTCCCTATGCCACAGAAACTTCCTCCTAAGGAAGAGGCACCAGCTGACGACCTGCTTGTCACCTACTTAAGCCGACTCTGGACAAAACCCTCCCAGAGGGTAACCGCCCCACGAAGTCGGTAACATTTTCCCTATAAATAGGGACTCACTTTAATTATATCTGATTTAAGTTCTAAGATCTATCAATTACTCTATATTATTCTCTCGATATCCATTACTGATTTAAGTTTCGGAGTGGAATCAGGGGCCATCCCCACCTCTTTCCAGGTCCTCGCCTAGCATAAAGCCACCAAATGAAACTAAGTTTCCACGCGACCAAGAAAGATACATGAGTGAGCTAACTCCCGGCGAGACTTAGAAGTCCACTACTCGAAGTTCCAAGACCACATCATTTTGATCCCAACACCACCTTTGTTTGTTTGTTTGTTTTTTTTTTTTTTAAATGGCAAGTTCTGTTTTTTTTTTTTTTTTTTAAATGGTAAGTTCTACCTCACTTCAACACACTACATTAGACGAGTGATTGTAAATAATAGTTTACACAGGACCGTTTCAAAATCTATTCTCTCATTTTTTTTACACTATATTTCACTTTTTAACGCCGCCATCGGTTTCAACCAATCAGTTTTTGTACCAGTAGTTGGGAAGAATTGAATAGTGAGCACATATTCACTACAACAGCCCAGTGCTAGGTGAAGTTAGAGTATAGTTAAAAGTATACCGAAAATATTCACTCATAAGTTCAAGTTTATAAGAATTTTGTTTACATTTTGTCTTATTTCCTAACAAGTGGTACTAGAGCTCACAATATCAAATTTTAATGACATAGTTAAAAAAGAAAGAAAGAAAAATCACACATGAAAAGCTGAGGTGGCCGGATTGAAACTCATAATTGCTGACCAAGTAATGAGTCCAATGTAAATATATATTCGCAAACATCAGTTTAATAAGGGTATAACGTATACTTAAGAGATATTGAAAATTTGCACTCATAAGTTTGAGTTGAGAAAGTTATTTAATGTGTAGATTTTATTTGATAACATTAATTAGGCCTTCTAATAAGGCAAAGCCTAGATTACTTTGAAAAGCATCATGCTTTTTATTCACTTCTAATAAGGCAAAGCCTCGAAATTTTGTATATAGAATTATAGTCATTTTTTTTCCTACTAAAAACCGAAATCAAACCTAGAAATAGAGAAAACAAATCTTAAAAAAAAAAAAAAGTTGAAAAAATTCTATAAAGAAATTCTGATTTTTTTTGTTAAATTAGAAATAAAATTTAAATATAATATATATTGAAAATATGAAAAAATGTAAAAATAACATTAACATAATAAAATTTTTAAGTAAAATCAAATAATCATGAGAAACTGAAAACTTATGAGTAAAGTAAATTTATAGTACTTTGTAAGATTTTTTTTATAAATTTTTACATAATATTATGTTACATAATTTAAATAAATTTTCTAATAATGCTCTACTCTTATATTATCGTCGGAGTCTGATTGATCATGTTCTTGTATCATACTTAGAATCAACCTGATTAGGCAATTCTATAATTCAAACGACTACCGCGCGCACGCGTGTAAAGATATCTATTATAAATAAGTGGCCTAAAAATATTAAATAAATAAATAAATAAGCTATAAAAATTAGCTGGAAATGGTTAAAAAGAATTATAAAACGGTATAACGCTTAAAATATGAATAAAATTAATTAAAAACAATACTCGGACCAATTAAATTAGTATGAAAAAGAAATTATTATTATGGCATAACATTTTGGAAAAGGGTGTAAATATGTAATTTAAAAAAAGCGATTTTTTTTTAATAATTGCTAAAAAAAATTGATTTGATTTTTTTGTTTTTTTGAAGTAGAGCCTACCTTTGCAAGATGAGCCATGAGGTGAGGGGAAAGAGAGCAGCGAGATGAGAGAATAAAGAGAGCGCGTCCATCTCGGTGATTGTCATCTTCTAACGGTGCTGATATCAACTGTACAGTCCACATCAGATTAATCGCTCCAGAAAAAACGGTTTTAAATGAAAGATATAAGTTTATTAATAATATCAATAACTATTTTCTGTACGACCTCAACGATAACAGGATTATTGGTTTGTTATTGAAGTAATGATCAGATTTTTGATATTTTTAGCAGAGCCCTAAATAGCAAATATCAATTTAAGAGATGAATCCTAGAATTTAAATGTTACTTGATTTTATGTTAATTTAATTTGGTGGATTTTGTGGGGACAAAAAAAAATTGGTGCGTTTGTTAAATAGTGGGCTTAACGCACACCAATGGATTTTATTTTATTTTGTCAGAAACACTAATGAAAGTTATTAACTTATCGATTACACAAGATTATCATGATTTTTTTAAATAAATAAATATATTAGAAAAATAGATATATGATTGCTTAATTTATTACAGTAGTGCATGTAATTTATTGTAAATATATGATAATGTACATTATTTAGAAGACAGTTCAACTATAATTTCACATGAAAAATTATAGTATTAAAAAATCAATGACTTTTTAATTATGATATTCAATATTATAGTAAATAAAGATAACAAATATATTTAAAAACATTAAATTTTGGGTTAGTTACCAAAAAAACAAATTTGATTGTTTTGCAAAAAAACAAATCAAACTTTTTTCTTTTCAATCAACAAACTTAAATTTGTATAACATAGCAAAATGCTAACTATGATGATTTTTCCAATAAAAAAATTGATGAATTTTATCGGAAGCTATGTCGATTTTGTTCATCGTGTGTTACACGAACAAGCGTAATCTGATTCTTATATGTGTGGTTTCTTTTAACTTTTTAATATAAAAACCAACGCAGTTTCCCAGTTTGCACTTTGCTAAATTTTGTAAAGTTTAGCTTGTTGTTTAAAAAAACAGTCTGATTTATTGTTTTGCAAAACAATCAAAGTTGAATTTATTTTTTGTTAATTAAAGATCAAATTTTTATTTAATAATATTTATTGACATAAATTTTATAGTGTATTTTAAATTTTGGAATAATCATCAATTATGTCATATTACACAATATTGTACGTTTAAGCCAAAAAAATCTAGAATTTATCTAACTTAATCGAGCAAAATTATATTTTTTTTTTAGATTTAAAGAAGACTTATTAATGCGAGTTTTTGACTAGTATAAAATATATGAACAACCAAATACAAATATAGGCTACATAAACAATTATTTACGAATATAGGTCTAATCGAGATGTGACATCTCGGTTAAGAGACAAAAAAAGTAAAAGTGTTTTTCTTTGGCCAGGGCTGTCAGCATGCTGCCATGTGCATGCTGACAACGTGACCAGATGCTTTGAAAAGCATCTGGTCCGGTTTTGACCGGACCAGATACTTGAAAAAGTATTTGGTCCGGTCCGGTGGCTGTTGGAGGACCCGGCGAAGCATAAATTACAAAAAAAATTAAATAAAACTTTCAATTGCATTTTCGACAGCAGAAATCACTGTTTATCAAAGTATAAATCACTGATAATACTTTGATAAACAGTGATTTCTGCTGTCGAAAATGCAATTGGAAGTTTTATTTAATTTTATCGTTTAGATAAACCATGGTGATTTTCTTCTCTTGATAAAATGTGCATCCACAAAATAGTTAAAATATAATAAAAAAAATGAATATTCATGTATAATTTCAAAATATTTATTTCTCAACTACACGTATAGTTTTAAAAAATATCATCGTATATATATATATATTGTATTTTTTGCTTCGCCGGGTCCTCCAATAGAGACCAGACCAAATATGATTGTTTTCTTCTCTTGCAATTGGAAGGTTTATTTAATTCTATCGTTTAGATAAACCATTGTGATTCTCTTGACGTGTGCATCTACAAAATAGTTAAATCGATATGATAAAAATTTGAATATTCATGTATAATTTTAGAATATTTGTTTCTCAACTGTATGTATAGTTTAAAAAAATATCATCGTAAATAATTTTTTTTTGTAATTTTTGCTTCGCCTGGTCCTCCAACAGCCACCGGACCGGACCAAATACTTTTTCAAGTATCTGGTCCGGTCAGAACCGGACCAGATGCTTTAAAAGCATCTGGTTAGGACCGAAGCATCTGGCCCGTGATGGGCCCGGGCGAAGGCCGTTAGGCCCCTTAACGATTGGCTAAACGGCGACTAGGCCTAATGGGCTAGGAGCTGGGCTGCTGGAAGGCTAAGGGCTCCGACGGAAGGAGGCCCCGATACTGAATGGCCACGAGCAGGTATGGCTCCGACAGGGAAGAGCCTCGAAGATATCGGACCTGGACGTAGTCGGTCCCGATATGGGAGTTGACACCACTCCCCGAAACCGAATCCTCAAACGATGTAACTCGGGAGTCTCCGATAACGATCGAGACTCGCCAGTAAGAGCATAATCCCGGAAATCTCGCCACGATTATAGTGGTGGTATAATGGGCGAGATATGCGGGATACGAATAACTGTACGAGATACAGGGCAGAATATATGGCGAGATACGTGGAATAGCGGATCACAATCCAACCACCTAATCAGGTAACTGGGATAACCTCCCTCTATAAAAGGAGGGAAGTTATTCCAGATTAGGGTTACGTTTTACACACACTCACATTGCTTGCCTATTCTGTTGATCGCCGTACTTACGTTAAGCATCGGAGAGGGATTCTGGGCCACTGCCCTCTATCCCCTTCTGCAGGATTACGAGGAGCTAAGGAATCCGTCACCGTAACCGGAGTTCCCGCCGTGATCCAACATTGGCGCCGTCTGTGGGAAACGCAACAAAAAGCCAAAAAGTAAGTTCGCTTTCCTTTGATTCCTTATCATGGCTGGCAACAGACCGCAGCGTTCAGGCAAGCAGGTGCCGGCCGCCAGCAACCCTCCTGAGGATGCTGCCCAGCATCAGGATCTGAGAGATGAGGGTGACAGCACTCGCCGAAACGAAGCACCTTCCCCGAATCCGGAGCTGGCCAGGGTAGTGGCAGAGGCCATGCCCCTATTCATGGAGGCCATGGAGGCCCTCCTAGACCGAAGAGAAGCTGCTAGAAGGCAGGCTGATCTACCGCCGCTCCCTCCACGGCGAGACAATCCCAGAAGGCAGGGGGACGACAACTTGCCTCCACCTCCTCCATTAAGGGAACAGCCTATTCCCCCCAATCCAGCACCGGCGGAGAATTTTGTGGTCGATGGACCGGGGCCAGTGCAACAAAGGACCATTCCCCTGAATGGTCCCCTCACTGCCGACCAGGTGGTGAGAATTGTGGGTATCTGCATGGGAGACCAGAAGCCCATGATGTCGGAGCTGGGAAGTCAGGAAACCCATCCCTTCGTGCCCAGGCTGATTCGTACCCTGGCCCCTCCAGGTCTGGGTATCCCGAAGATAGACGAGTACGACGGGGACGCGGACCCGGTTCGCCACGTACAAAAGCACTTGACAGCATGCATGGGCAGGACCCCAGATGAGGATGTTATCTGCGCTCTGTTCCCAAGCACCCTCGGGGAGAAGGCGATGACATGGTTCTACAGTCTGCCCACTGGATGTATCACCTGCTGGAAGGACATGCACCAGCGATTCATTGCCCAGTATCAAGGACGCCGACGGCTTCTGAAGAGCGTTCGGACCCTGCATGAGGTGGTCCAGAGGCCTGACGAGTCGCTGGCTCAATACTATCAGCGTTACACGGCTGGCATGACTGAGCTGGATGAGGAGATATCGGAGGGCGAGGCCATCCGTACCTTCCTGAAAAACCTTAAACCCCCTTACGGTTCCGACTTACTGCACAGCATCGCGGCCAAGAATGTCTGGAACATGGAGGCGCTCCAGGCAAGGGTGAAACAGCAAATCGACGTCCAGGAGTCGAAGATTGCCGCCGGAGAACTGGCTCCTCCCAAGGGGCACGAAGGAAAACACTTGTTCAAACCATTGGACAACCGGCACAAGAAGGATAACTCCGAGGGTAGTCGGAGTCGAGGACGTTCTGATCGGAGGGAGGATAAGCGTCCGAACAGGAGGGACAGTCAGAAGGAAGAGTTCACCCCTCTCAACAGACCTTTAAAGGAGGTCTTAGCAGTGATGGAGAAGCAAGGCCTCGCCCGTTTTCCCAAGAAGAAGGAAGGAGAAAAATTGGGCTCTCGCACCGACCGTTACTGCCGGTTTCATCGGGCCTCCGGTCACGACACTGACCAATGTCGAGAACTGAAGAAGGAAATAGAGAAGCTTATCCAGAGGGGTAAGTTGAAGGAGTTCGTGGGGGACTCACGCTGCAAGCCCCGCTCACGATCTCGGTCGAGGTCCAAATCTCGATCGAGGTCCCCCAGGAAGAGAAGGTCCGACGTAGAACCTTCGGAGGGCCCATCCGGGTCCCGACAGAAGAGGATTATTAATGTGATCCACGGAGGGTTCGCCGCAGGAGGAGACACATCATCCTCTCGGGAACGTTATGCCAACCAAGTACCAGTCGCAGTGGTTTTGGGGAAGAGATCGCGGTCGTGGACCCCGAAGGAAGAAATGGAGATCACCTTCTCGGCGAAGGATCTGGAGGGAGTAGAGACCCCCCACGAGGATGCCCTAGTAGTAACACTGGATGTAGGGGGATTTGAGGTGAAGAGGATCCTCATTGATGGAGGGAGCTCCTCCGACATCCTCTTCTCCGACGCCCTGGAACAGATGGGAAAGAAGAAGAAAGATTTGCGGGAGGTTAACTTCCCGATGGTAGGATTTTGTGGCACGACCTCTTATCCGTTAGGGGTTATCACACTGCCCGTGTGGTTCGGCAGTGGCTGGAAAATGGAGAAGCGAGATGTGGAGTTCGTGGTGGTCGAATCCACAGGAACGTACAATGCAATCATCGGAAGAACCACCATCAACCCTCTAATGGCGGTAGCCTCGACCGTCCACCAAAAACTGAAGTTCCCGACCGAGAATGGGGTAGGCGAGGTGAAAGGCGACCAAGTGGCGTCGAGACGGTGCTATGTCAACGCCACCAGGAGATCAAGGAAGGAAGCTATGTCAGTGCTCCAGACGGACACTGACCCTCGAGAGGAGTTTGGGCGTCCTGCCCCCATGGAGGACCTAAAGGAGGTCGAGATAGACGGACCCGAGAGGAAGGTGAAAATCGGATCTGCCTTATCCGATGAAAGGGCCCAGGAGTTGATTGCGCTCTTACAAGAATTTAAGGAGCTGTTTGCCTGGTCCCCGAGTGATATGCCAGGAATCAGCCGGGACGTAATCGAGCACGAACTGAATATCGACCCTACGATCAAGCCAATCGCGCAGAAGAGACGTCCGATGGGGGCAAACAAGAGAATTGCAATCCAGCAGGAGGTTGGCAGGTTGCTCGACGCTGGGTTCATTAGGGAGATCCGATTCCAGACGTGGGTAGCCAACCCAGTGCTGGTAAGGAAGAGCAACGGGAGGTGGCGGATGTGTGTCGACTTCCGCGACCTGAACAAGGCCTGTCCGAAGGACTGTTATCCGCTCCCGCGGATCGATCAACTAGTGGATGCTACATCGGGACATGAGCTGCTGAGCTTTATGGATGCGTATTCTGGTTATAATCAGATAAAAATGGCGGAGAAGGATGCCCAACACACCGCCTTTTACGCTGACAGCGAAGTCTTCCAGTACGATGTCATGCCTTTTGGCCTGGTAAATGCGGGGGCGACCTATCAGAGAATGGTGAACAAGCTGTTCGGGGATATGATCGGAGATACCATGGAAGCTTATGTAGATGACATGTTGGTGAAATCCCGACAAGCATCAGACCATGTCGGTAATTTGGCTATGGCCTTCGAGAGGATGAAGCTCCACCAAGTCCGACTGAACCCAGCTAAATGCGCTTTCGGAGTCCATTCCGGGAAGTTCTTAGGCTTCATGGTGAGCCAGAGGGGGATCGAGGTGAATCCCGAGAAGCTGAGGGCGATAGAAGAGATGCAGTCTCCGACCAGCCATAGGGAGGTGCAAGTGTTGAACGGTCGACTGGCTTCCATAAATCGCTTCTTATCCAAAGCCAGTGACCGATCGATGCCATTTTTCAAGGTGTTAAGGGCCAACCGACAGTTCGAATGGACTACTGAATGTGAGAAGGCGTTCCAAACGCTCAAACAACACCTCCGCGACCTCCCGCCACTGGCGAAGCCAACTCCAGGCGAGCCGCTCTATCTTTATTTGGCCATTTCTGCATTTGCAATAAGCTCTGTTCTAGTTAAAGCTGTCAAAGACAATCAGATTCCTGTCTATTATGTAAGCAAGGCGTTTGCCAAGAGTGAAATGAATTATCCTCCGATTGAGAAGTATCTCTTTGCGTTGATTATTACTGCTCGAAAGTTACGGCCCTACTTCCATGCGCATGAAATTACGGTGTTGACTGATCAGCCATTGAAACACTTCTTGAACCGACCCGACGCGTCGGGGAGACTAGTAAAGTGGGCCGTGGAACTTAGCGAGTTTCGAATTCATTTCGCTCCGAGAACAGCTATCAAAGGGCAGGCATTGGCTGACTTTATAGTTGAATCTACTATTCCCGATCCTGAAGTAACGGAAACAGTAGAGGGGGCAACCACCGGCAAGACTGACGAGGTCCCGAAGAACACCTGGGAGTTGTACACAGATGGCTCCTCAAGCTCAGACGGATCGGGTGCAGGATTCGTATTGATTCCACCAGGTGGGGCGGAGCCGCTTCGATATGCATTGGCCCTGACATTTAAAGCCACCAATAACGAGGCATAGTATGAAGCTCTTATAACAGGACTGAAAATCGCCAGGGGTACTGGAATCGAGCATCTGAGAGTGAAGTGTGATGCAAGCCTGATTGTAAATCAGATTCGGGGACAGTATGGAGCAAAGAATCCAATCATGAAGAAATATCTTCAGGAGGCTCAAACGTTAAAGGAGAGCTTCAAAAGTTTCGATATAGAGGCGATCCCAAGAGAAAAGAATGTGGAGGCCGATGCCTTGAGCAAGTTTGCCTTGGGGGCACCTTTGGAGGAGACTCGGAGGGTACACTTCTTGGAGAAGGTGATTCTATCGACGACCGATCCATCAGAAGTATGCACTATCGGGACAGGATCAGAAGAGAAGCCCACGTGGATGACCCCGATAATTGTGTACCTAACCACGGGGGCACTGCCTGAAGACAAAGTGGCAGCAGAGCGACTGCGACGAATGTCAATTAACTACGCGATGGTGGATAACCAGTTGTACAAGAAGGGTTTACTCTCGACACCTTTCTTGAAATGCGTAGCAGAACCTGACACGACCCGAATTCTGAGAGAACTACATGAAGGAGTCGCAGCCTGTCACGAGGGCGCCCGATCCATCCTGAGAAAGGCGTTGAACTTGGGATACTATTGGCCTACGATGAATAAGGAGGCAACAGCGCTTGTTCGATCCTGTGACGCGTGTCAGAGATACGCCTCGAACATCACAGCCCCCGCCGCTGATCTGACGCCCATTGGGAGTGCTTGGCCCTTCGCACAGTGGGGCATTGACCTGGTGGGACCCCTTCCGAAAGCAAAGAGCCAGTGCACACATCTGCTGGTTGCGATTGATTACTTCTCGAAGTGGATCGAGGCTAAGCCCTTAGCCAAGACAACAGCGGGACATATCATTAAGTTCCTCCAGACCCGAATCTTGTCAAGATATGGGGTACCGAAGGTGATCATCAGTGACAACGGTCCTCCATTTAATGGGGCCCAGTTGGAGAGGTTCCTAGACGAGTTCAATATCGAGCATCGGACGGCATCCGTTCGTCACGCCCAGACCAATGGGCAGGTGGAGGCTGCCAATAAAATCGTGATGGAGGGCTTGAAGAAAAGGGTCTATGCCCTGGATGGAAAGTGGCTAGACGAGTTGGAGAACGTGCTGTGGGCGGTCCGAACGACACCCAAGCGGTCAACAGGTGAAACCCCGTTTGCACTTGTTTATGGGACAGAGGCGGTCGCTCCTGTGGAAATCGCTGTGGCGTCCCATCGAACCAGAAGCTATGAGCCCTCGACGAGTCCAGGAAAAGCCAAGATAGGACCTTTGACGAATGACGAAACCAGGCGCCTGGAGTTATCCTTGTTAGAGGAAAAACGGCTAGAGGCCGACATAACGCAAGCTCGGATGCGTCTGGCGACGGCCAGGTACTATAACCGGAAAGTCAGGTCGCGACAGTTCTATGCGGGGGAGCTGGTCCTACGTCGGAATGAGTTCGCTCTCCAGGATCGGATCAACAAGCTGTCTCCGAAATGGGAAGGGCCTTACAAGATCGTAGGCATGCCGGCCTCAAATGCTTACAAGTTAGAAGACCTCGACGGCAAAGTATTACGAAACACCTTTAGTGGCGAACATCTGAAGAAATGTCATGTTTGACAAATAAGTCGTCCGTAGAGGCGCAACGATGTAATCAAGTCGCCCTAAGTGGTGCATATCCTGTTAAAGACATCAATCAATAAAGAGGTTACTTCTGATCAAAGTGTTCCTAAGTTATCCTTAAGTTATTAAGGTTCGATTAAAAAGCGTCATTGGACGTCCGAAAAATCCTTAAGTTATTAAGGTCCGATTAAAAAGCGTCATTGGACGTCCGAAAAATCCTTAAGTTATTAAGGTCCGATTAAAAAGCGTCATTGGACGTCCGAAAAATCCTTAAGTTATTAAGGTCCGATTAAAAAGCGTCATTGGACGTCCGAAAAATCCTTAAGTTATTAAGGTCCGATTAAAAAGCGTCATTGGACGTCCGAAAAATCCTTAAGTTATTAAGGTCCGATTAAAAAGCGTCATTGGACGTCCGAAAAATCCTTAAGTTATTAAGGACCGATTAAAAAGCGTCATTGGACGTCCGAAAAATCCTTAAGTTATTAAGGTTCGATTAAAAAAAAAAAAGCGTCATTGGACGTCCGAAATGTCCTTAAGCCTTTAAGGTTCGCTTTTAAAAGCGTCGTGAGACAACCGAAGGCCTTAGGATCCGATAAGAGAGTCACGGGGAGCATAACCGAAAAAGAAAACATTCTTAGAAGGCTCGAAGGCCCAAAAGGTTCGGTACAAAGAGGATAACAAAAAAGAAGCACAAGGACTTAAGATTTTAAACACCAGGGGCTGAATCTTCGGAAGGCTTTGGAGGGGCAGACTCATCGGCGTCTTCGGAGGAGCTTTCGGAAGGAAGGTTGAAATACGCTTCTGCGGCTGGGCCGAGAGTCTTGGACTTTCTCAAGTCGATGGAGTCCCCATAAGTCTCATTGAGCTCTTCAACAATATCGAGGATGGCGTTCTGTAGGTCTTCTTGACAATGCTTCGCCGCATCCTCCTTAAAGTCCTCCGAGCTTCGGTACTCCTCACGACCTCGGACCTTCGCGTTTGTTAATTGGGCGGAGTGATCCGCCCTCGCCTCTTCTAGCTCCGCCCTCGCCTCTTCTAGCCCCGCGACGGCCCTCTGATTCTCGAGCTTTAGCCGCTCCGCAGTCTCCTGCAACGCCGTCTTCTCGAAAGCAAATTGGTCCCGATCCGCCATGGCCGCCTGCTGCTCCCGCTTGAGCGAGCTCTCAAGACTTAGAATCTGCCGCTGTTGGGATTGAACCTCTTGAGTGAGCTTGGCTCGGAGCTCCTCAGCCCGCCTTTCGCCCTCCTCCGCTCGGAGCCTTGACGTCTCGGAGGCAGCTAGGTCCTCCTGGAGCTTGGTCAAGCTCTCGAGGTTGGAGTTGGCCCGCTCTCGCTCCAACGCCGCCCGCAAAGACAGGATGTAGCCGAAGCAACGATCCCGGTCCGCGGTTTCCTGAAAAGAAAGTGTAGCTTAGTACTCAAAAATCGGAACGCCCCCAGATCAACAAAAGAAAAATTCGCTTACCTCTATCCGACGGATAGCCATCTGCCGGATGTCAGCATCGATGTCTTCCCCTTCCAGAGAAAGGGGACGCCTCAAAGAGGGCGGGACCGAGCCCGACACCAAATGTAAGGCCAGGTTCTTCTCCTGGCACCCCCGATGCAGAGGGATTCCCTGAAGGGACTCCACCGGTCTCCAAGGCTCGGAGCCCTGGTCTGAAGAGAAGGCCCGATAGTAGTCCTCGTCCAAGGGGAGCGGAGGTACCACCAGGCGAGGCTCCTCAGCTTCCTCACTCACTCGAGCTTCGGAGGTCACACCCCTAACTGGCGAGGATGGTAGAGCAGAAGATGATGGCGGCGTGGTAGGAAGTGGAGATGCCTTCCCACCGGATGACCGCACGGGAGTCGACCTTGATTCCCCTCGGAAGAGGAGGCCTTCCTCCTCAGCTCGATCACCGGAAGGGGAGTCCTCCAAGCTGGTCACCCGACCAAATTCGCCCCGGTCTTCCATCGGGGCATCCTCCACCACCGGCTCCGCCGCAGGCGCAGAGTCCGAGCCAGCTGCAGCAGGGGCGACGTCCGCAGGACCTGCAGCGGGGCGAATAAGTCGAGGGATTAATTTGATATCAGTGTGCCAGATTAAACAACGCTCCATAAATCTTTCTCTGCCGAAAAAGTCATAATAGCCCGCCTCGAGAACATGTGGAGTTTCCCCTCGAAGGATATTCCCGACATCCCTAATTCGTCCTTCCATATCGGAGGCTTGAAGATCCCGAGGTACTAACTCCCTATATCTTTTAATAGCACGAAAGACTTCCTTACCTTCCTTTTCGGAGCGGACGTTGAAGGCGGACCGAACAACATCCACATTAGTCCGCCCCTCGGAGGTGGGGGCCTCAGAGGTCTTTGCCTTCTTCTTGGACGGCCCCGAAGTGGCAGAAGTCTTTCGATGGGAAGGCTTCTTCTTGCGCTTCAGTGAGTGGGAGGCATCGGTATCCTCCTGAAACAGACGGACGGTCAGCGATGCTCGAGGGGCTGTAAGCAGTAAAAAAGAAACAATTAGAAGATTACCCAGAGAATTACATTGGAAACACCGTCACGAACTTTTCCCCCAGCCATGGGATCGATCAGCATAATCCCAATCTTGACCCGCTGTTGGTCAGTGACAGAGGTGGCCTCGAAGGGCTGGTAACCCTCCTCCCAGCGACGAGCCTGGATAAGCATCAAGGCTCTCCGAGTCTGTTCTGACCACGAACGGAAAGACACGGGAGGATCAGCCTCCACGATGGTCCTCGGCCACTCAATGGGACCAGGCTGGATAAAGAAATATTGCTCCTTCCAATTGGCATTATCGTTCCCTTTGTCGGAGATGATGGCCCGCTCCCTGCAGATCTTCCAGGACACCCTCCTGTCCCAACCCATCTCCTTGTACTGCTCGTCGGTCCCCTCAGGTTGACGGGGAGAAAAGGAGCAGATCCCATCCTTGTTGCAAGTCATCTTATAGAGGACCCGCCAAAGCTCCAGGCTATAACTCCAATCTTCTGCATTGATGTCGCACCACACCTGGAAGGCAATCCACGTACGAATCGCATGGGGGGAGAAGGTCGTGGGGTAGGTTTTGTAGTGATTGCACAACTCTACCCAGCTTGGACAAAAGGGGAGTCGAATCCCCGCACGAATTTGACCCGGAGAGATAAACACTTCGTCTCCTTTGGGGAGCGTAACTTGAGTATTGCGAGAATTGAACTGGGACTCCTCGTAGGGATAACGAGCCCCAAAGGAAGATTCAAATATGCCACACTCGTTACAAGCCCTCTCATAATTAATAGGCGCGAGGGAATTCTTCAAGTACTTGAAGACGAAGGGTGGTCCAGCAGTAGCAGGTCCCTCGGCTGAAAATCGTCGAGGAAGGAGGAAGGGGAAAATTGAAACCTAGGAAAATCGAAGATGAAAAGGAAAGGAACAATAAGGAGAAGAATCTTACCAGACATAGTGACTGAGTCCTGATTGGAGAAGCCTGAAGTGCCTGAAACACTGGTAAAAACTCGAATCGCCGGTGAAAACTTGAAATCTGGAGAATTACGGCTCTTGGGATCACAAAGAGGAGGAAGTAAAAGAAAGGTAAAACAGTGCTTGGGGCTAGGGTTTTATAAGAGAAAAGGAAACTGAAGGGGTGGAAAATCTGAGCCACAGAATTCGAAACGATTCAATCACGATCGTCCAAGGGGAAACGTGCCGATTCGGAAAATAGGAACGGTTTTAATCTGAACCGTCAGAACGGATAAGACAAAAGTAATGACGCATTGAAACGGCTGAAAAGTGCTTTTTCAACAGGCGGGCCCGCAGAGCCCAAAACGTTCCCTCACCTCCTATCAGCATTTAATGCTGACCTTTTCAAAAAACCCCTTCGAATCCAAACGGGATCCCAGAAGATCTTGAAAAGATCCAAGGCAAAGGCCTCCGATGGAGACGCGGAAGAGTCCGATGTCGGAAGACGCGAGGCACTATAAGTCCCTCACGTCTTGGGGGCAGATGATGGGCCCGGGCGAAGGCCGTTAGGCCCCTTAACGATTGGCTAAACGGCGACTAGGCCTAATGGGCTAGGAGCTGGGCTGCTGGAAGGCTAAGGGCTCCGACGGAAGGAGGCCCCGATACTGAATGGCCACGAGCAGGTATGGCTCCGACAGGGAAGAGCCTCGAAGATATCGGACCTGGACGTAGTCGGTCCCGATATGGGAGTTGACACCACTCCCCGAAACCGAATCCTCAAACGATGTAACTCGGGAGTCTCCGATAACGATCGAGACTCGCCAGTAAGAGCACAATCCCGGAAATCTCGCCACGATTATAGTGGTGGTATAATGGGCGAGATATGCGGGATACGAATAACTGTACGAGATACAGGGCAGAATATATGGCGAGATACGTGGAATAGCGGATCACAATCCAACCACCTAATCAGGTAACTGGGATAACCTCCCTCTATAAAAGGAGGGAAGTTATTCCAGATTAGGGTTACGTTTTACACACACTCACATTGCTTGCCTATTCTGTTGATCGCCGTACTTACGTTAAGCATCGGAGAGGGATTCTGGGCCACTGCCCTCTATCCCCTTCTGCAGGATTACGAGGAGCTAAGGAATCCGTCACCGTAACCGGAGTTCCCGCCGTGATCCAACAGCCCGGTCTGGTCAGGACCGGACCAGATGCTTTTCAAAGCATCTGGTCACGCTGTCAGCATGCTGGCTGACAGCCCTAGCCAAAGAAAAACATGTTTACTTTTTTTTTTTTTTTTTTTTCTCTCTTAACCGAGATGTCACATCTCGATTAAGATTTAAAAATCATGACATCTCGGTTAGGTCTATATTTGTAAATAATTGTTTATGTAGCCTATATTTATATTTGATTGTTCATATAAGTTTATATTAGTAAAAAACTCTATTAAGGCAGCGATAATCTTATTCTGAAGTCACGAAAGAACAGAACCAGAATAACGGTTGCGCACTTGATCATGATCAACTGCCATAAATAGTTTTTTTTTGTCACAGCTGCTATAAATAGTTTTTTATTTGGCCACAACTGCCATAAATAGTTAGGTTTAAAGTTCCTATAGTATGGCCATTCACATTTACTCCGGTCTCATCTCCTCTCTTCTGCACAGCTTTTAATGTCCCAGTCTTCTTCCATCTGTCCTTCAACAAATCCAATAATATCTATGGATTATTATTATTATTCCTAAAAAGTTATTTAAAATTATATCATGTGCCACTCTCCTCTTTATAGGTGGTTTGATAGAGTTGTATCATTGGTAAAAAATAAAACACCATTCATACGCAGAAAGTAATACATCTTAACCGATTTTTACATAAACCTGAACTTAATTATAAGTAGAAAGTCTTCAAAATATTCTTATTCATACTTTAACATAATGCATTTAAACTGATATTTGCGAACATAGATTCACACCGGACTCCTTACTTGACTAATGTATATGAGGTTCAGCCTAGTACACTGGACTCCTTACTTGGTTAGTACTTATGTCACACTAACTTCTTTCTTAGAAGATATTTTCAACATTTTTTTTTAAACGTCGTCGAACTTCTTATTTTATTCGCACACATGAGCTTCAGCCCGGCAACCCTGACCTTTTTTATAGGAAATATTTTCAATATATTTTTCTTGAATCGTCGCCTCCAAGGTTCAAACACTCAACTCTAAACCAGTTATAAAAGGATAAATATGTATTCTTTGATTAAGTTTTTTTTTAATAATAAATTTAAACTTAAAAGTGAAAGATATTTTGGATATACTATTATTCATACTCTTATATATATATATATATATATATATATATATATATATATATATATATATATATATATATATATATCTTCTCCTCGATCCAAACACAAAACACATATAACATACATTATACAGACTACTTCACCATTAACAGCAACATTTCCAACATATCATCATCAATAATGGACTCACATCTCTTTCTCTTACTGTCGGCCGTTCCCATCTTCTATCTCCTACTCACCCTGTGGAACAACCTCAATTCCAACAAACACAAACAATGCTATATTCTCGATTACCAGTGCTACAAGCCGACGGACGACCGAAAGCTCAGCACCCTCTTCTGCGGCGACCTCATAAAAAGGAGCAAGAATCTCGGCCTGTCGGAATACCAGTTCCTGTTGAAAGCCATCGTCAGCTCCGGCATCGGAGAACACACTTACGCCCCGAGGATCATCTTCTCCGGCAGAGAGAACAGCCCTAGATTGGAGGACGCCACGTCGGAGATGGACGAGTTCTTCAGCGACACCATCGGAAAGTTGCTGGACCGGTCGGGGGTGTCACCCTCCGACATCGACATCCTCGTAGTCAACATCGCCATGTGCGCGTCATCTCCTTCCTTCTCCGCGCGTGTCATCAACCGCTACAAGCTCAGGCACGACATCAAGGTTTATAATCTCACGGCGATGGGATGCAGCGCTACTTTGATTTCAATCGATGTGGTGAGGAATTTATTCAGGTCAGTCAGTGGTGCACCAATCCCTATATATAAATAGTCATTTACTATATTATTATTCTGGAAAAAAATAAAAAAATTACACTGTTTTTTTTGGGGCCAAAGGTTGCTATTAATTCATATGGCAAGCAAACATTACAAAGAGTTTAAGGTTGGACAAATTTGCAATCATTCAAAATCAACTATAAAAGAGAGCGGGATAATAACACCCAATTACTAAAAATACTAAAATAACTTATGCAATTACTTATTAATTAATTTTTTATATGTAAAAAGCGATTGGTAAATCAGAATAGACAAATTAATAATATTTGATTAAGACACCAAGAATAAAAAATATTATAATAAATTAATAAAGACAATACAATTTATAGATATATAAATTATACATTGTTATTTTATTATATGTATTTTTTAATGCATTTTAAAATTTAGAATGATAAGTTTGTGTCACAAGATACAATAAATACATTTGCTACCAGTAGCTCCAAAATTGTTTTTAAATAATAGAATGGTCGATTTCATCAAATTTCATTTTCTAATTTAATCAAACAAAATTATATTTCTTTAAATGAGAAAGACTTTTTTTACCCCCATTCTCCAGTATTTACTTTAAGATTTAGATTTATTTTTAAAGAAAAATAAACACACTCATTATCATTTTATTAGATCCTCATTTAGTCGGCCAAGATACTAGTTCTTAATCAAATAAATTATCAACATTAATTTCTAGCCCATTTATTTAATATTAATATAGACATAAATAGTTCATTCAACAACATTCAATAAATTTTAATGTTTAGCTATTTTTTTGCTAGATTAAGAAACATAATAACTCTAATAAACTTTGAATATATTAATTTTTTTAATATATATAGCGAACCTCCATTATCAAAATTCTGAATTCCGCCATTGAATTTCAGGTGTTATAAAAACGCCAATGCTCTTGTGGTAACGTCCGAGTGTCTAAGCCCTAACTGGTACTCCGGCAACAACCGGTCAATGATCCTAACCAACTGCCTGTTCCGGTCGGGTGGGTGCGCGTTGCTATTGACCAACAACCCAGCCATGAGGACTCGAGCCATGTTTCGGCTCAAGTGTCTGGTGAGGACCCACCACGGTGCGAGAGACGAGTCCTTCAACTGTTGCCAGCAAAGGGAGGACGATGATGGAAGGGTAGGGATTCATTTAGGGAAGGACCTCCCCAAGGCTGCAACTAGGGCTTTCATTGACAACCTTAAAGACATCACTCCCAAGATACTACCCACACGAGAGCTGCTTCGGTTCGGGTTCGCTGTGTTTATGCGGAAGCTGCGGCGGCGGTTTTCGGCGGATGCGGGGCCGAGACCGATGGTTAACTTCAAGACGGGGATCGAGCACTTTTGTATCCACCCCGGCGGGAAGGCGGTGATCGATGGCATAGGTACAATTCTAGCAATACAACTCAGGGTTAATAAACTAGAAACGGTTTCAATTATATGTTGATCTGTCGCAACTATCAGATCGGTTGATTTTCACATTTTTCTGTTAAAATTGACAAAAAAAAAAACATGTTTTAAAGTATCGAATAAACTCGAACCATGAGAAACGAATGTGATACTTTAAAAAAGTGTGTTTTTTTTAATACATAAAATGCCGATTTTTAAAATTAGTTAGAAAAAATGGAAACCAACAAGATGATAGTTGAGACAGTGAATATCAACTTTTTAAATATGGGACAACGATTATCAACATTGTGTTTTTAGGTTTTTAACCCTATAACTAATGAAAAATATGGTAAATAACTAACTGAAATTTTCATGAGTATGTAGGTACAATCCAAATTTGATGGAATTTGTCATATCCATTCTTTTTCTTATTAAATCGAAAGAAGTAATCCACAAATATACTCAGTTAATCATTTTAAATGACCTATTTGCTAGAATACTTGAGGATATGTGACAAATTTCGTTAATTTTAACGTTAAATTAGGCGGAGGTACCTGATGTTCATTCATGGAACTCTGACTAGTATTTGGTTAAAAAAAAGTTCAACTAAATAGTTGTTTTTTCGAGTAAAGTTGATATAGTTGTTTCACATAAAAGATATTGAGAATATTTATATGTGGCTAAGCTAGCTAGGTTTTCACTAATAATAATGATAGGATCGAACCTGGAGCTGGAGAAATACGATCTGGAGCCGTCGAGGATGACGCTTCACCGGTTCGGGAACACGTCAGCGAGCAGTCTATGGTACGTGCTGTCGTATATGGAGGCGAAGAAGCGGTTGAAGAAGGGAGATCGGGTTCTGATGTTGAGTTTCGGAGCGGGTTTCAAGTGTAATAGCTGCGTGTGGGAGGTGATGAGGGATTTAGATGACCCCAATGTTTGGAAAGATTGTATTAACAGCTACCCGCCGGAAACCACCACTAACCCGTACATGGCTATGTACGGTTGGATCAACGACGAAGACCCGGCCACATTCGTCCTCCCTAGCTCGTTAGCAATTTCGGGTTAAGGTTAAAGCTCGCTCAAGGCATATTCAATGGGATTCGAACTCGGTTTGATACAAAAATTGATACTCACTTTACTACCAGTTGGTTTAAACAAATTGGATAGTTACAGCATTCTGATACGCCAAAAGTGATAACTAAATCGGTTCTTCAGATTATTTATTGTTGTATGAATGGATAAAGATTGTGATCATTTAATTATTTTGTCAACATTTGTTTTTGAATGATTGTGTAGATATGGCCATGGATGAAGTCAGAAATTAAGTTTAGGTTAGGAGGGTAAAAATTGTATTAAGGGCAAATAACTATATATGGCATAACAGTACGACTGAGAGACAATGGCATAGGGTGTAATTAATAGCAACTTCAAGAGCAATTTCTAACCCCACTCATTCGAAATGTCTCGGAATGACATTCCGAGTCGGATTGTGGATCATTTTCCTAAAAAAAAATAGAGGGCAATTGTAAGATTTAGGGTTCACACATTTATGTAACTTATTCTTAATTATTTATATAATAAATAAATAAATATATATATATTTTAAATATATGCTACTTGTTAATTTGTTATAATAATGTGCATATATTAGAAATATATGTTATCGTATATTATGAGAAATAATTTGAATAAAATGAAGTTGACTTAAATCGACTTCTTAACGGTCAAATTAAGCATATAGAGATCTGCTTAAAAAAAGAGAAATGATAGGGGTTCCGACGTCGGAACCCCTTCATGATCCGACAGTCCATTAAACGTCTGACATGTGTCAGCTAAAAGGTAGGTATTTCTTTTTCTATTGTATAGACTATACTGCCCTTCATATTCAATGTAAAATAAATTTTAGTTACTTCTATCTTTATTCTCTCTCATTTCATTTACTTTTAAGTATTTAAATAAATAATACTTTTTATAGAATCGAGGAATAGTACTTCTTTACTGTAGATTTTTTGGTAAAATACTTTAATGTAGATAATATCATGATGAACTTTTTAATTATATTTGATTATTTATTTGATGGCAATTTTCCGATCATGTTAATATTATGTATATTATTATATTTTGAGAGTTTGGTTAAATTTGTAGTTATAATTAATGAAATTTTCTCATATGGCTATTTATTATAATCTATTTTCATGTTTATTTTTTATTACAAATATAATCTTTAGTTTGATTTTTGTTTGTAGTTAAAATTATCATATACATAATTGGATTACTTTTTCAAATAAAATTAAGTTAAATAGCAAGTATTAATATATTATAACTAAATCTTAAAAGTTAAAAAAATATAATTTTCGAATTATATAATGTAACGTTAAACATTAAGATTTGGTTATAAAATTAAAAGTCTACTTTAAATTATTATATATTACTTATTTGTGAATAGACCAACACTCAATTGTTAAGCAAAAATCAACATTTAATTATCTTTTTTGCTTTAAGGACAGAAAAAACAAGTTGTTTTTAGTTTTTACCTTGCGTGAAAATAGGGCTGGCAATTTGGGCCCAGCACGATGGGCCGACACGAACACGACACGAAAATTACGGGTTTGGGTTTGATATTGATGACACGGAACGACACGATAGCACGATATAGCACGATAATTTTAAAATTTTAGTTTAAAAATTTTTATATTTGATTTTTTATTCAATTTATTCAAGGTTTTTCATGCTGATTTTTTATGTTGGGTCGGGTTGGGCTGGGTTTGGGCTGACCCCCAGAACACGACACGAAGCTAGCACGATACGAACACGTAAGACCCGCACGAATTGCCAGCCCTACGTGAAAATAATTAAAGATCAAGAAGAAATAAAATAATATATATAAGAGAGAGAGTAGCTTTTCATTATAAAAAAAAAAAAAAAAAAAGAGTAGCTTTATACACCAGAGTCCAGATTCCAATAGACGACGAACACACGTTACTAGATATTAGAGGGCAATATAGTCCGAACGGTTAAAAAAATATAATTAACCTCTAAGCTAACACATGTCAGGCATTGAATGGACTGTCGGATTATAAAGGGGTTCCGACGTCGGAACCCCTATCATTTCTCTTAAAAAAAATTATTTATTTTTCAATCTGCAACTGAAAAATCGACTTGAATTCAAGTCAACTTCATTTTAGATAAGTCCAAAAAAAACATTTATATGATGAAAAAAGCAACTCATAAATCAGAGTAATGTATAAAAAGTTATGACCATTTTAATTATAATATTAAATATTTGATAATTTTATAGTAAATGAATAAAATTGAATAAGTATATTTAACATTAAATATACTTAGTGAGTAAGTATATTTAACATTATTGGCCAAAAAAATTTATATTTAACATTAAAATTCTATAAGGGAAAAATATGCAAAACAAACCATATGTTTAAAAATATAGTTTTTTATACCAATATATTTTAAAATGTACAACATATGTCAAAACGACAGTAATTAATAGTTCATTCAATCATCTGTTCAAAGTTGTCGTTAAATACATTTTGAATGTACAAAATTAACTGAATACTTTTAAAGTGTATTACAATTATGTCTTAATTGCTTGTACTAATCTTACGAAGTACCGATTGTGAATCAATTTAGTCTCAATCGACTCTGAACACTATTGTAAAAATAATATAAGTTATTAATTCTTGATTTTGATATTAAAAAATTATCAGTTAATTTTTCAATTTAAATATATTTAACAAGAATTTTGGACTGATGAATGAATAAAGTATCAATTACTATCGATTTAAATTGTGTTGTACATTTTAAAACATAATAATACACAAAAATTATATTTGAACATATTATATGTTTTACATACTTTTCTCATGCTATAATACCATATAATGATAACAAGTATTTTGATGCAGGGCCGGCCCAAGAACGAGCTAAAATAAAATTCGGGGCCTTTACTTTTTTGTTTTGTTTTTCTAGTAGACATTATTTAAAAAGAGTCTATCGATTAAAATTCGAAAAGAGAGAATCTGATCAAGCATAAAAAATAATGGAATTTTTTTTTTTTTATGAACTTAATATTTTTTGACACATGTTTAGCTATATAATAATATATATGATGTCTTACTTCTTTGGAGGCCTCCAAAGTCCTAGTTTTAGTATCACATAATAAAATTATAAGAATTTGACTCAAAAGCTTTAAATATATTATTAAACTTTAAAATTGACAATTTAGTAACGTTTAACGTTCAATTAATAAGATGATTATATATATATATTTAGTTGCAGTCCAAAAATAAAGAAGCCAAGTATTGTATTGCTACTCGAGCTAGCAGTCTAGCTAGGTAACTGTCGAGTACGAAAGCGCATTAATTATATGTTGTGTTGGACGCCCACCGCCAATTTCTAAATAAATGATAATCCTCCAACTTGGCTCTTCTCACTCGCAAGAGTTAGTTGTCTTACTCTTAGCCGGAGACACCTTGGGTAGTATTTTCTTCTTCTATATTTATAATAATTTACGATTGTATATATTTATAATATAATTTACATTTGCACTGAGTCAGCTATATATTATTAAGTAAAATGTTACTTATTAATATTTTAAATTCATTAAACTCAAATTTATTTATTTTTAATTAAAGAACGAAACGTTAAACTATTACATGTCGCAAAAGTTACATTAGAATGACACTAGTTGATAAGTATTACATAAAAAAAAGGTCAACTCCATTTAAGTTATTTTTAAAATTCTAATAAAATGCAACAAGATTAGTATGAGCTAGCTATCAGAACATATATGGATAGAAATCGGGTTCTATATAAATACAGCTGTATCGATCATGAATAAAGTAGAGCAAGCAAGTGGGCAAAGACTCAAAAAGTCTCATGACACCTAAGAATATTCATTGTCATATGTTGCAACGCTATCCCGTCACTTTAATTTTTCACAACCAAACCACGATGGGGACATTAAATTAGCTGCCTCCTATTTTTAGTTCTTGTATATATTTTGATCATGTCATGAGTATGAGTAGATAATCTAGTTTTGCGTTATTCCTCGTATTATGTTTTATCAGGATGATGTTTAATTAGAGGGTTAAAAGTACTTTTCATTCAACATGTTTTTTTGAAGTAACTTTTAATACAAAATGTACATTTTTTTAAATACTTTTAATACCAAACATTTTAAAAAAATGTAGTTTTTATTACATTCGTTAGTTGAACATTAATTTTGATTGTTAAATGACACGTACAAATCACGTAACCCACCCTAAACTTTTAATTTTATTCAATTTAGTCTCTCAAATACATTCATAACTTTTATTTTTATTCAATTTAATTCTAAAACTTCAAAATGGAACCAATTGAACTTGATCGAACCCAAAACAATAATAGTTCAGGTAGCAATTTGTCAGAAGTCAGCTTGAAAACAAAATATCAGATAAGGGTAAAAGCCTTAGGACAGCTTAGTCATATTTCAGCAATTTTGGTGTGGGGACTGGGGTATTCCAATTCCAACTATAAGTCCCTTCAGATGGCCAATATAATGGATTCCAATAACTGCAAAGAGGCTCCACTGATCAACTTGTAGCTGTGCTTCATTCCTTATTTATGATATATAAATGATAGAGAAATAAGTAGGCATGACACCCATGCATATCTTGACTGTATAATTAATAGAGTTTAGCAGATCTGACATCCAATATCAGTATTCCCTGAAATTACTTAAAACAGCTTCATCCATCCAGATAGTAAAACTGCAGGCCTGGATGGATATTCACAGTAACTTTTAGTCAGTCTCTTCACAATCTACATTTGTATAGAATTTTACCAAGCAACTACCTCAAACAAAAATATTAGCAGCTTCAACTAAACTTAGCCTCATCAACATTTTATCTACAAAAAGACTCTACTTTCCAGATAGATTGATTGATTACACTGTTGTTGCTTTTCAAGGAAGGGAGGGAGAGAGAGATCTATTATAGCTTGAGAAACTGCTTATTCAAACTAACCTTTACTACTAGCTAGGAATAAAGAAACAGGGCTGTCTGTGACTTCTGAGCAATTCAATGGCATACCGACCCGAGATGATGCTTGATGTAAAACTATAACAGAGTCGACATGCTGTAGTGACTCCACTTCTCCATATGGCCTGTATTGCACACATGCATGGTTAGACATGATCCAAGTAAACCCAGACACTACAACCAACTAATGAATGCATAGCATACTGTAAACAATTTAATCATAAAAACTCATTCTGTAGTCATTTTTATATTTTGTAGCATTATAAACCAAACAATTTTCCTCATCTATGTATCCAAGTTGCAAATGTTGCGACTCTATAACCATCATCAAGTAGCTTCTTATCTCACTTTCAAAAAAAATTTCACTTGCAATCTCTCTCAAGGATAAAAAAAAAATCTTAAATAACATTTCTTCTCCCACTCCCTCTAAAATAAAAATAAGCTTGCCCCCAACAAGTACCAGGAGGCATACAGCAGCAAAAAAGAAAAGGGTACCAAGAGACAGTAGAGCAATTAGTTACACAAAAGCATCCATTTTTGCCCTCATTGGACAGTACCCCTCATCATTCTTATTATTATTATTATTAAATAGTAAAAGGACAATCTGTCCAAGATTTACTACCAACGGGCCCGAAAAAATGTAGCATCCACCATATCTAAGAAAATGCTCCTGAGATTGCTAATATGTTGAATAAAAATGATTGCAACACTAAAAGAAGACACAGCAGTGTAAATTACCTGAGGATACTATCAAAACAAGCCAGTACTTATGATTCCAGCAGATCTATCTCTCCCCAACGTTTCATCATCAAAATCTTCATTTGTGGAATTTTCTTGACAGAACATTTTGTTTTCATGTAGAGGATTTAACTCAAAGCTGCTCCAAACCACAGGTTGCTCTTGTTGTATCCCACCATTTTGTTCTCTAACAATGTTCATGTCACCCTCATTCATTCTACAATCATCTAATGTTGGGTCCACCACCTTGTCATCATCTAGAGAAGCTGGCTCAAAATTCAGATCAGAGCACAAATCAAATGCACTCGGCTCCTCCTCAGCTCCTTGATAAGCAACAGTTACTCCTCCCTCGTCAAATTGGTCAGCAGCTTCTTTCTTTGGTCTCTTCCATTTCTTCGTAGAGGAAGTGCCATCGTCTTCAAAGTCTTCTTCTTCTTTTTCTCTGTGTAGATACTTCCACAATTTCCTTTCGGGATCAAACTGTACACAAGGATCACGTTCATAATGCAAGCGATCCAGAGCTCCACTAACGACCTGATTGACTTGTGCGTCCGATACATCCTCAACAATATACTGGGAGTCCCTGATCAAAGTACACACATCTGCTCGAGTTCCAATACTTCCTGGCAATCTAGAAGCTGCATCTCTCACAAGACATAGAATAGTTACATTTGGGGGCCGATCACGCTTCAGCATGAAATGATCTCGTGCCTTTGATGTTGGCTTGCCACTAGACCTTCTCAATGGTGCAACCACAGATTTATTACCATCCGCTGCAGTATAAGAGAAAGCCCTATCGGGGATTGAGTACCTCAAAACCTCTTCCTTTTGAAAATAAGCTCTAACCTCATCAGGACTTGGGATAATAGTACTGAGACTTTTCTGAGCTTTAAGGTCTCGGAACCGCTCTTTTTCCTCCAAATTGAACTGCAGTAAGGCCAACGGCGGTGGAGGTAGACTGCCAATCTGCTGGAGGGTTTCTTGACTACTTTTAAGCCAATTAGCAAACGAATCAACCAATTTCACGAGCATCTTATGTGGGATAGCCCAAGCTTCAGGTGAAGTTACCTCCTCAATGATATCCTGGTCAGATGTGCAACCAAGAACAGGACCTATCCAGGACCAACCCTTCCTAGACTTTTGGTAAACCACGAGTGCCTTCCAACCCTTTGCTCCTAAAGGTGCAGTCCTAGATGATAGAATCTTTAATACTCCCCGAACCAAATCTTGAAGTGGCTCTTGTGTCTCAAGAATACAAGGGTCTCCAGGATTCGACCTCACACGATCCACAATCTCCTGTATTGTAAGAGACGGAACATTACCTTCTGCAGCATTCTCTGGACTATCCCCATCAATGCCAACATCATGCTTTCTGTTAGAATCTTCCAAAGCTTTCCCAATACCAAAGGAATCATCTGGAAGATGCGTAATCATTGCTAACCGAACTGCAGATAGAAGATGTATAATGGAGAAAGAGAAGCCAGTGTGTACAGTTGGTGTAATAGGAGTAAAAGCTTTTTTCAGAGGTTTTTTCTCGAGCTCCATATCTATTGTAATTCCAGAGTCTATAATAGGCAGGTTAGAAGCCTCATCATCTGGAGCACGTGCTTCCACTTTCATATTCTTTTTTGTCCTTTTCCTGGAAGAACTGGGATCATCAACATGCAGCTGAATGTCACCTTCTAATTTAATATCCACATTTTGATCTATCATGGACACAACCTCATCTTTTTTCCGCTTCTTTGATGCTGCTTTGCGGTTTGGGATGGTGGCATCAGGAAAATCACCCTTAACTTTTTCGTTGTTTTTACCTTTCTTCCCCTGTTTCTTCATTCTTTTATCATCTCCCCGGAGAATTTCATTGATTGAGTCAACATCCCCATCTTGTATATAAACAGGATTAACTTCTCCTGGCTGCTTACTCCCTTTACGAGAAGTCTTTCGCGGTGAGATCTGTAAGTTTTCACTAGCTCCACCCTGCAACGGGCCATTCTTAAGCATCTCATACGACTGACTTCCATCCTCATCACCCAAGTCATACAAAGATGTGCTATCCATGCCTCCAGCAGAAGTTTGAAGAGAACGATTCTCATGCATCTTGCTCTTATTTTTCTTCTTCCCTTTGGTTGAAGGAAACTTTTCGTTTTCTGCCAAGTAATTGTCACCAATATCATCCATCTTTCCGAAGATTTGCGAGGGTCCATCAAAACTGGTTGCATTCTCCTTCTTATCTTTCTTAGCAATTTTCCCCTTCTTCGAATCAACTTCAGGTTTTGAAAACGAGTGAGGCCTTTCCATAAATCCACTCGGGTAGGTTGACTTGCTTCTTATCAAAGGGTTACTGTCCTCTTCATCAAATGAACTAGATGTATCTGAGTCCGTGACATCACCGTTCTTGAACATTCTACTGCCCGTCGCACCCATGGTTAGCAGCCCATTCTTCTTTGAACCGACTCTGGACTTCTCACTTGAAAATTTTCCCTTCACATCAGAAGTTAAGATTCCTTCATCCATCTGTAGTGTCAGAGATGGGCGATTGACATCTGAAGCCTCCCTCTCTTTCTTCCACTTCTTGCTCCTAGTCCAATTATCATACTCAAACTGGCCATCCGTAGGCAACACTTCTTCTTCAGTCCGCCCATACACAAATGATTCACCGAGTTCAGAAATGTCACCTTGATTTCCTTTCGTTTGTAGCTGCCGTAAACGGCTTTTGCTGGACCTCGTAGGACCTTCGGCTCGAAAATTCTTACTATTTTCAGGGTGACCGGCTTTCTTTGAGTAGACACCGGAAGTTCCTACAGTGGGTGGCTTTGCTGTCAACATCTTCCGATCAAACAACTGATTACTAGCTCCGCTGCCATAAACATGCAAATTACCCTTCGAAGACAACGGTAAGCCCACAAAACTGTCGGGGTAACTTCCATCATTTCCCAGAAAGTCATGATTCTCTCCAGCTTTCGAATATGACGGTTTGTTCAAAAGCATTCCACGAGACATGATTTGATCCCTTCGAGAACCCACACCATATACTGGATCCTCAACTTCATCGTATCCCCTCATCCGATCCCTTAATTTGAGCATTGCATCTGTGTCTAACCCAGTAGCCTTACTTTGGCGAGGAATAGCTGCTACTGAATTATATGAACTGGGCTTCAAATCTGTACCTTGATAAAGGGATGGCAAACCACTGACTAGCTGTCTGCCTGAAGGTGTCTTTGAGCTACCCATCTTTACAGTGCCTTTTGAGTTCAGTCTTGAAGATTTGATCGTATCCAGTGCCATCGGCGACTCCCAATCCAGATCTACATTTTTATAAACAGAAGTGGGACCAACTGGGTGCCCAAGGTTCCTCTCCTTATCTCTACGGCTCCATAATCTTTCACCCAAGTCCTCCCTTCCAGATGAATCGCTTTCGATATTCTTCTCCCACATCAAACTCTTCTGACTTTTCACAATATTCAGAACTCGAAGCTTCTCCTCAATACCATATCCCCGGCAAGTGTGCCAGGCATCTCTTATGTGGCAAAGATTAGTAACCATTTGGTTTTGATGTTTCTTCAGAAGATGGTAATGCTGCCGCTTTTCAAAAGAATTCAACCCCTCCCTGTATAGAGCAACTCGAGGTTCACACAACCCTCCTTTTAACATTTCAAACAATTTATTGAGAGGACTGCCAAAATTAAAGTTGCAGCCCTTAAAAAGCTCCATTAACGTAAGCATATATGTTTCTTGGTCCATGTCAGGTAAAAACTTAGCGAGACCCAATCTCTCTTCTTCAGTGAGGCACTCATTCCACACATCAACAGATAACACATCTTCCAGACTCGACAAATCATACAGCTCAAATGGAATACTGCATGTCTGGTTCCCAACCTGGCAGAACTCTGCACCAGTTTCCCCTAATTCCAGCAAATCAAAGTCATCAGACCCAGCCCCTGAATCCACATCATCAAATTCATCATCTTCATCAGATTCAACGGCAGAGGCCCTGTGTTGCATTTCATCCTCATCAGTGGACATACTATCCCTGCTACCTGGGGAACAAGCAGAATCGAACTGCGAAACCTTAAAACCGTTCTTCTCGATAGCCATAGCGACCACAATAAACTGAACACTTTATAAGAATCAAGTCTTCACTGACTTTATAAGATATTCTCAGCCCCAACAAGAGTACACGCCCCCAATCAACTGCTAATTGCAAGAAGAGAACGGTATGAAAATTACAGATAATTCCAATTTCAACAAGAGAGACGAATTATCAATCATTCAAAGTAAAAATATTGCAGCTTTTATTCACGAAATACCTAATTGAGAAGGGGGGACGAAGCTTCGCGTAGGAAGTGAAGGAGAATTCCCAGCGGAAGCGGGGAACGGAAGAAACCCTAGAATGCGCGGCTGTTACGCACAATGTGAATCGACAGAGAAGAGAAAAGAGAGATTGGGAGAGGAGAGACTGATGATGATAGAGCTGCATATGAGGAAGACGATGGTGACGTGGCAAGGAAAGACCCGTCCGATTAAGAAAACGAAAAGACCAAAAAGGGCACGGAGGGTCATCTGGATGGAACCCAGAAGAAGGAAGGAAGGATGGAGAAAGGGAATACGTGAGCTCAGAGGCGGCCAATGAAGGAGAGAAGGTCGAAGGTGAGTCAGTGAGTGAACTCGCTCGAGTCGAGACATAGTGGCCGTGGGGGAAGAAAGAAAGAAAGGACACGGGAGACAAGGTTTTAACACAAATAGCATCATTATTAATTTATTATTATGAAATAAATAGCATATTATGGGAATTATTTATGTATTTATTATGCAACCTCATACAATTATAAATGAATATATAACAACATTTAATTTGGTTTTTTTCAATGAAATATATATATATATCACATATCAATAAAGTAAATATAAATTTGATAATCCTAATATTAACATAATATATTATAATAAAAAAAGTAAATAAAAAATAACTTTAAAAAATGGGTAGATTTCTATTAATCAAATTAATTAGTATTATTTTTTTCCTTCTAAATTAGTACTAATTGGAAGAGGAAAAAACATATTAAAATATGTAACACTCTCAAAATGAACTTATAAGACCTTAGTTTGGTCTACGTGGCACTAGACGTCATTGATGAGAGAATGAAAGTATATGTGGATCAATAGAATTGCTTCGTTTTGACATGTAACCAATGTATTTTAGTACTTGTAAAAAATATAGACAATCTATCAGAATTATATAAATATATAACAAACTCATTTATTGTACAGCCTTACGGACTAACCCAGTGTAAGTATGTATTAGTCTAGGTATTAAGTAAGCATGTTACGAGTGTCGTCCTCCTGATGCAGCACCCTAGAACCACCTATGAGAAACCAACAAAAAAACTCAATTGTTTTAAAGAGTTGCGTACAGGTTGTGCCGCTTTTGTTAACAGCAACACAAATGTTTTATATTTATTCTTAACGCAGCAATTTAACGGATATTGACAACTGGCGTGCAGATATTATTGTTGAGTAATTACTACACTACACAATAATAATTACTCAATGGTAATAATATCTTCGACTTATTACGTTGTGACGCATTTTACGCGCAAAACCATATCATGCCGCTGTTTATAAGAGCAACAACTATCCTTAAAAAAACCTTCAAAATCTCTAATCTTCTTCCATCTTCCAATTTTACAATGGCAGTAGTGAAGGTAGTTAAGACAGGCGTTGTTGCGATAGAAGATCTAGAAAAAAAATCGATAAATTTTATGATTTTGTTCATCTAGTCTCGTCATAAGCATTTGGATGCTGCCGCAGATAAAGTAACTTTTAAACGTACATTACGTTTGTATATTCATAATATATTATATTGTAACTAGGTGCGTTTTATGTGCATCGCGCGGAGTGGCTTACCAAATATTTATAATTAACAAACTAATATTCGATAGAATTTATACTGACTATTTGTAATATGTTGAAACACTATTTTTAAATAAAATATCAGTCTAAAATTTGAAAAAGACTGGAAATTTTGAATCATAAAATACCATTGCGCAAGTTCACAAATAAATTTTAGATGCCCGTACAGCATGCTACCTTTGGTCGTCGGATCCGTGTCAAGCGTCTGTTCTTCAATAGATGTGGCTTCGATGACCACTTGCGATATTTCGCTGGAGATAGAGATGGCTCTGCCAATGAGACTGTCAGCCGCACATATCGTCTGGTATCTTCGTTCACCGGCTCCGCGTCAAGCGTCTGTTAAAAATATGCTAACTTTTAATTTCGATTAATTACATACATTGAATCTTGAACGGTCCGAAATTTTAATTGGGATTAATTGCATACATTGAATCTTGAACAGTTCGAAATCAGCGAAAATTTAATTACTATTAATTGCAACTTAAAAAACCTCAGCTCCCTAGTGCAATAAATGTTATTGAGTTAATGACTACAAAACTCTTAGCTCGGTTGTCATAAATGCATCGATCAACGTAAAAAACAGATTCTTTATCTCCACATTCACTCTGTTATTATCTTTCATTCAGAATTTATAATATACTAGGTTCTTTTCCCGCGCACAGCGCGGGATGAATTAATAGATATTATAAATTTTAACCAAAATTTAATTTTTAATATATATATATAATATTACTTATTAAGGTGTACTTTACATGATTTTATGAAAGTTTAAGACTCATAATTTAATTAACCATACTATCTTAATTAAATTGAAATTTTAAACCAAACAGAACATAAAATCTATATTTAGTTGTATAATGAAGTTTGTATGGAATATAATAATGTTTATCATTCTAAAAAAAATAAAAGATTAGATGATTTTTTAAAAAGAAAAATTGGAACGGAAAGTAATTTGATGAGGAGACATGTTACTGATTTGATGAGTTTCGAGTTTAAATAGTGTGAAACTTCATCTAAAAAATATTTTACCAGCAAATCAGTGATAACTATTATAACTATATATATAAAAAACAAAACAAAAAAAGAAACAAACCTTAAACCTAAATCATGCGCCTATATATCAAACAACTACACCACATGATCCGTCGTCCATTAAACAAACAACCGCTCAGCTTTTAATTAGTTTGATTTGATATTTTTGCCAAAAAATAATTAGTTTATCAAGCAAAAATACATTGGGCTTTTAATCAGTTTGGATAGGCACATATTGATTTTTGACCAATATAGGTCCAGATTGAAGTATAAATGCAATTACATGATTTTAGTCGTGGGGAATTAGGGTTATGGAAGAAGCGCCGCAAGAACAACTGTGAGAGAGAGAGGCTCCCGTCTCGGCGGCGACCGTTGCCACTGACGGCGTCCCAAGCTCCACCGTCTCGAGTCTTGAGTTCCACGACTTTACCCGCTCGATTCATGAATCTTAGTCGTCTTGTAGATCCAACGTTGGTCCGCTGCTGAAATAAATAGATCGATTTGCGAAATCGTCGAAGAGGTCGATTGAATGCTATGGTATGGTCCGTCATCGCCAGAAAGTCCTCGTCGAACCCAATTCCGGACCACCAAAGGCTATCCACCGACTCGGGAGTCGATCTCGACCACTTCGTCGTTGATCCACAAAACCCAGACGCTTACATCATTTTCCGACCATGATTCGTCGACCTTGTGCAGTCGTAGCTGCGATTCGAGCTCTTCCGCTTCCAACTGGAACAATTGGTGGGTTAAAGACGGTAAGTTCATTCATCTGCATCCTTTGTATCATGTACTGTATTTCGGTAGTTTGTTGTATTACTAATTCTGAATGAACTGTTAATGATTTCCGGGTCTGTCAATTTTGCTTATATAGAAGAGAAGATAAGTTAGAGCGACACTAATTTCTTCTTAATGTTCTTCCTTAATTTGTACGAAATAATTCAATTGAATGACTTTTTGAATCCTGAAACCGTTCTGGGTGGGAATTGCTTTTTTGTAGCTGGTATTGATTGCTGTTCATTCTGAATTTATTATGGGCTTTGAGGGGAAACGATAGACGTTATTAACTTGCAGTATATACGGTGCCCGTCGTTTGTGTAGATGACGTGTAAAGCTCATAGCAAAGAAAGACCATCCGTATTAGATAAAATATTACTAAAGCGGTGTCGTTTTCTTGATGTCCAGAAATCGAACTGGAGAGACGCCGGTGACACTGATAACAGATAGAGGTGGAGAAGTATGTAAAGTGGACCCCACTGTCGTTTTTAACTAAAATGATAAAAGATTAATTATAAGTCGTTGTCGTTTTTGAATCTGGTTTTCATCTGGCAAAACAAAATTACATACGTGGCAGATTATTAGACAGCCATAATCAGAATTAGTATAATATTTAGATTAGATATAGATAATTAAAATGTATAAATATTTTAAACTGTAAAATTGCCAAATTTATTAGTGCTTTAGAATTTATAAACTTCAATGTCAATTTATTAGTTTCTACTTTTTAAATTAAAAATTCAAACTAAAGTTTGTTAAAACTGATATATTCATTGTTATGTATACAAAACAAAAAGTACATTTTTATAAAAATAAACATCTGAAATGCATTACATATTTAGACTACCTATTCATCGATTTTACTATTTCGTTAAAATTCATCAAACATGAAAAGTTGTTAAACTTTTTTAAATAAATATTTCAATTTATTTTTTTTTTTAAAGTTTTTAGCATCTGATATATAAATTTAAAAATGATTTTTTTTTATAAAAAATAAGCATCTAGAATGTATTACACTATTAGAGTGTCAATTTATCAGTTTAACTAGAATGATTTGGTCGGTTTATTTGTATTTTTTTGACATTCTAAAAAAATTAGTGTACATATATAATTTAATCACGCTCTTAACATTGTAAGTTTCACCAAATTTTGATTTAAAGCTAAATCACACAATTATGTCAAAATTGTAATTTTGAGGTTTGATCGCAACTTTGACCGCCTCATATGACGCTCTTGAAGTCGAAACTTGATATCGTTCGTAGTCTTGTACTTTTTTTTTTTTTTTTTTTTTTTGCTGGGTAAAAATTCATTAAAGCGAATAATGAACAATAGCAATTACAAACAAGACACCAAAAGCAAGACTAGAGAAAACTACAACTAAAGCATGTGAAAAGTAGATCTATCTACTTCAAGAGCAGCGAAGACTAAAGAAGGCAAACCACGAAGTAGAAAGAACGGACTAGAAAAGTCACGAATACGTGAAGCACATGAAGCCAGGGTATGGGCTGGAACATTTCCTTCTCTTCTGATAAATTGTGCTTTCAGTTGAGAGCCGCACGGAGGGAGCAGTAAAACATCATCAATTAAGTTGTTATGTTGCCAATCTGCTGATGAGGAGCCTTGAAGAATATCGATGAGGTTTTTACAATCTCCTTCGATGATTATATTGCGCACATTCAGAATGTTGGCAAGGAGAACCGCTACTCGAGCTGCCCTAGCCTCTGCTTGTTCTGCCGAACTTGCAACACCAGCTCCAATCGCCGCACCCAAAACAGCACCTGTATGATCTCTTGCTATAGCTGCACCCACTGTTTGACCTTCTAGAAAGGAAGCATCGAAGTTTAGCTTAACCCAAGGTGAGATAGGGGGAGACCATATCTTAGGAAAATCATGGCCTCGGACGTGAACTGGAGGAGACGGTGACCTCGTTCTGACTTCAAGAGCTTCAGAGGAAAGACGTCTGATGTCCATGATCATTTGTTGAGGGTTGACTTTTTTCAGACCTTTAACAAATTCATTCCTCCACCTCCATATTAGATCGATCGCAACACATATCGAGATCCTGAATTCCATTACTCTATCTGCAGGCATGCCAATACTTGAGGGAGTGAGAACACATTCAATACACCGTTTAACGTCCCAATCTACACGATCCACATCAAAACCCCATAAGTGCCACCAAATAGGTTTTAGGTGAGGGCATCTCAAAAGGGCATGGTCCAGTGACTCCACATCGGCTTGACAAAGTGGGCAAATAGGGTCTAAGTCCTGAACACGGTGGTGTAGGGCTTCCATGGTTGGAAGGACTCTAGCATAAACCCTCCACAATAGCACCCTATGTCTCACCTGGATATCTAGCTTCCAAATCTTACCCCAAACAGGGTCCAATTGAGGCTGCTCACTTTGAGTTCTTGCTTGGATTAAGGACTTGTAACCAGAGGAAACTGAGTAGTTCCCACTTTTTGAAGGGCCCCAAACGAGAGTATCTACAACCCGTCTAAAGGACAGCTGAATTGTCTTGACAGTTTGGACGATATGGGGATCCAACCACATGTTAAGTAGATCATCTCTCCACTGACAAGTAGTAGAAGAGATAAACTCCTTAACTTGAGTTGGTCTTATGTATGTTCTTGCTTCTTCCTCTGAAAGTACCCTCTGAGTTAATTTGGGAAAACTAGGAACCCATGGGTCCTTCCAAATATCCACCTTAGCCCCATCACCAATTCTATAACATGTACCAACTTTAAGGAGCTCCTTCCCGTAGAGAATGGATTTCCATATTGCTGAGTCTGAGGCCTTTTTTTGTGTATTCCAAAAAGAAGATCGATATAACAAATAACTAATAAGTGTATTTTTTTTTTCTCAAAAAATGGATGAACCGCAAAATTTTAGTTTGTTCAAATGCACTTGATTTATGTAGTAGAATGCCTATCACGCCTAGTAATCGACATTCTAAAAAAATTATTGTACATATATAATTTAATCACGATTCTAACAGTGCAAGTTGGGCCAAAGTTTGACCTAGCTAAATGTATATCGTATGTTTATGAATAATGACTAATTAATACATGTCGATTAGTGGATGCAACTCCTATTATGACCTTCCTAATCGCATATTTTCTCTTATTGGATGGTGTTAGATAGTATCCACATTTACCACAACTTTTCTCCATGACCACTATTTTTTGTGAATTCATAAAATCTTAGGATTAGAAAAAGTGGCAAGTTTACAGTATAACCTATTTGCGTACCCTAGTTTATGACATTGTACGCATAAAAAAAGTATAGTTGTAGAAATTACCATATTTGTAGCGACTTACTGAGACTAGTGGAGAGGAGATTGTCCAAGCAAAAGTCATCACAAGCCCGTCCCAAAATCTCGTAAGATTCTGGACGGGCATAATTTTTCCTTTAGAGCATCCACAATGCACAATTTCAACTCTCATCCCACTTAATGTCACATCAGCATTATATAATTAATATATTATTAAAAAAAGAGTGTCTTGAAGTTGTCTATCATTACTCTAATGGTGTCTACCAAGTTGACCCTACATGTTCATTTAATAGTAATAAAATTAACACTTTTTTTCTTCTATACCATATCACTATATTAATTATGGGATGTGAGAGCATGAATCCCTCATTGGAGGGATTGGACAAAATCTTGTCCATCTCTAATGCAAAGGGACAACCCACATTGCCACGTGTAGGAGTTGTCCTCCATTTTTTTCTTGCATTGTGGATGCTCTTAATGTCTGGTTTGGGTTCAGACTTTTAAGGTCAAAGTATGAGTGGTTCGAACCCGTTCCGATTCAACTCTTAAACCCAATTAAGTTAGAACTTGATGTTTATATAAAAACTTGATTTTTATATTGATTTTTTTTATAGTAATGATATTTTTTGTTTTTAAAGTTAAATTTCAAGTTGATCCGAGTCCGCCTTGAACTATACAAGCCCGGCTAAGGCGGACTTATTCTATAGACATGCTCGGGCTAAGCTCGTCGTTATTGCAAACTTTCAATGAACGTATTTTTTGTACGAGTGAAGAAATTAAATGGGTTGTTATCATTTGTTATATATAGATGTTATAATTATCTAATCTAACCAAAAAAAAAAAAAAATTGGCAGTAAAAAACCAACCTTTAATACCGAAACTGAAAAAACGGAACATATCTTCATTAATACTTGTCGTTATAATTATAATTACAAGACAATATCTAGATTATTGTCCATCTTTCCCATTGTTCCGGTCTTCAATCCTCTCTTGAGTGAGAATCAATTAATTACTTTCATGCTTTTGTGACTGAAAATGAGCAATCAAAAGCATGAAGATCATCATTATCCTCTCGAGAGTGTTGAGATTGAGGCACCCCCCATTATTGATGATTCCAACATGTTGCGGTCGACCAAGAGAAACAGCGCCAGATCGATGTCATCTGGCAGCTCTAGAATGGAGAGAACGACGTCCAGAGGGCTCACGAGTTTACGGTTTCTGGATCGGACATTGACTGGGAAGGAAGAAAATGCATGGAGGGATATCGAGTTGCGGTTTAAGCAATTCGCCGTTGATGGGAAGCTGTCCAAGGATAAATTTGGAATATGCATTGGTTAGTTAAGACTAATGAATGATATTAACTTCATGAAGTTGACAACAGAACTTTTTTTCGCCAGAAGTCAATTTTTGTCGCCATAAGTCAAATTTTTGTCGCCGGAAATAGAATTTTATAGGTGAAGGGACCATCACAAACGCTTTACTGACAAAAACATGTCCCTAATAATACGCCAGGAAGAGTTACATTTTTTTAAAAAAAAAATGGTCGGAAAATGTTTCGTCACTATAAGGTGAATTTTGTTGGTAAAAGACCACCAAAAAACTTTTTGCTAATGAAACAGGTAAAAAAAACACCTAAAATAATATGATTTTTTCAACAAATTTCCATTAGCGTAACTTTGTTTCTTTAATAACTAAACTGCTAAACTTCAAATTTTGCTGCCTCTTAAGATTAAAAAAAACGCTATCTTAACTTTATATTTTAAATCAAAAGATATATTTATATCAAGAGAATAAAAACATTATATGTTTTTAACATTTTTCATGCAAATTGACCGAAAAAATATAAATATATTTTGGTCTAAAATTGAATTTTAAAGCATCATAACGGAAAAAAAATGGGTAGCAATTATTTATAAACACCCAATATTAATGATGTTGTTATAAACCCATGATACTCATTATTGGAAATCCCTAATTTCGCAACAGAAATTTTTTGTTACCAAAAGTCAAAATTCCTTCAACAAAAAGATTTTCATTGCCAAAACGAAAATTTCGTCCCTAAAAAGGTCGTCAGTGAAGAGATTATCAACAAAAGTTTTGCTGAAAACAGTGTCACCTAAAAAAATTTCGGCAAAAACTATGCTTCTTTGCAACTAATTTTCTGCTGATAAAACTTTCTTTTAGTCGATCATACACAGTACCGCATGCATACAAATAGAGTAAGTCTAATAGTTTTCTTCAATTATCAAGGTATGAGAGACTCCAACGAATTTGCCGGAGAGTTATTTGAGACGTTAGCGAGGCGTAATAACATAGATGCCAAAGACGGAGTCGGAAAACCCGAGTTGCGTAAATTTTGGGAAGAATTGACTAGCAAGGATATCGGATCACGTCTTCGCATTTTCTTCGATATGTAAATGATCGTATAAGTATATTATAAATTTCTATTGATTGTCAAAATAAATGAGGTACGTAATTTCCATGTCGTGTCGGTTTTATAGGTGCGATAAGGACGGAGATGGGACCCTATCAGAGGACGAGGTTAGAGAGGTGAGTCGAATAATTGCAGTCGCAGCCAAGAGAGTGTAACATTTGTCATGTATATATTGGCTTGGTGTAAACACCAAATCTATACAAGAATTTCCCCTTAGCTAGATACTTTAATGGTTGGAAGGTACTAGCGTTGAGCGCGACGTCAAATAAGTTGTCCAACCTCAAGCAGCATGCGGCGTCGTATGCAGCCTTGATCATGGAAGAACTTGATCCTGACCATCGAGGATACATTGAGGTATACTATATATACTTAAATTAAAAGGGTTTGCATTCTTAAAAAATTTATCTGAACTTCCAATCTTCAAATTTTGTTATGGTTATTAAAAAAGAACGGAAATTATCATATACACTAAAAGCGAAACAAGAAAGTGTAAGAAATACATTTATCGGGGGTGTGTAATACACTTTTAGAAATATTTATGTTGTAACTTTCGAGGATTCGTATTTAAGCCGTTTTAATTTAAAAAAATGGATAAAGTCTCCCACCCTATTCTATTTCCATGTCCACTCTTGTCTTACTGTATAAAAATTTCATGATAATAAATAAAAATAACTTTTTTCATATACAATATAACATAAGTGTATTAGTTTTGTAGTTTTTTTTTCTTCTAAAAACCTATTAGACATAATGTACGGCTAGGAGGAGTGAATCCTAGAGGGCAAATTGACTCATTTTAGCCCACTTGGTTTCACAATGCCAACCGTTCGCTAATCTTAATAAATTTGTAGAAGGCATAAATGGTATGTTGGTGCAACATGTTTTTTTGTATATTTTGTGCAATATGTTTGCATTTTGTATATTTTTTGTGTATCTGTTAGTTAACGGTTAGTTTTGACCGTTAAGTAACATGTGCCTCTCACGTGACTTGACCTTTACTTTTGATTTTGTTCAATTTAGTCTCCTAGTTTATATCTCTAACTTTTGATTTTTACAATTTAGTCTGCAAAGATTTCTAACCGGAACTAAGTCCAAATTGACCGAGTCAGGGTCCGATTCATTTTTAATATTTTTGTTTCTGTAGATGTGGCAACTGAAAACGTTATTCAAACAAATGAACCGACCCGAGGATATTGACAAGTCAACGAAAAAGAAATGTCAAACGACGACACTCGCCCAAACCATGATTCCCACATGTTACAGAAACCCATTTACCCGACCTGTTCTAAAAATCGTGGACCGTATCTACGACAATTGGAAGAGAATATGGGTGATCGCGCTATGGGCCAACATCAATTCCGTCCTCTTCATGTATAAATTCGAAATGTACCGACGCTCCGAAGCATTCATAGTCAACGGCTACTGTCTCTGCGTTGCCAAGGGTACTGCAGAAGATCTTGCATTCAACATGGCTCTCATTCTTATCCCTGTCTGTCGGAGAACACTAACCAAGCTTCGTTCCACTTTTTTAAGGAAGTTTTTTCCCTTTGACGACAACATTAACTTCCACAAGGTGATATACCAATTTTTTTTTTAAACCGGTTACTTAACTAACTGCTCTAAAACCGTGATATGTGAAGTCATGTTTAATTTTTATGTAGTTCAATATCCCCCCCCCCCTCATCCTCACATCTGCCAAAAATATTTTTTATTGAGCATCTGTTCTCTCTCCTGCTCGGCCGACTCTATCAACCTTCCAACGGTCACTATTGATGCTTCAACTGGCAGTAAGACCATTACGTGAAACTTTAATTAAATTATAATTTTTAAGTCGGCCCTATGAAAATTCAAATATGCATGCTCTGATTACCCATGTCAAAAAATTTAGGCAAACAAAGACCTGGTTTAATCTTTTGATAGTTCAACATTCTCCCTAACGTGATCAGCGATGAATGCACAATGAGACTAGGGGGCAATTGTCTTCATCAACTTTTGGTGATGTGCAGTTTTTACTATAAAAATTATAATTATTGTCAAGATGACCCTAAAAAATTTACGTTTGCCCCATGAAAATTTATATTTATTTTCCCCTTACTCAATTTTTACCATCTTTGAAAGAATTTATGGATTCAACACTTTACGTGATTGTATGGCTTAATCTTTATAGGTCAACATTCCACTCACGTGTGGGCCGAAATATTTTTGAAGACCCATCATGTGAAACTTTAATTGAAAATTGGGTTTTAACTCGCCATGCGAAGATTCAAACATGCGCATTCAAATTTTTTAGACAAAACATTTGGCCAACGGTTCTAAACATTAAAGTTATTATTGATGAACGCATGGTCTAATCATTGTTATATTTTAACACAGGTGATAGCTTTAGCAATAGCAATCCAGGCATTGATTCATACATCTTTGCATATAGGGTGTAACTATTGGAGGATATCAACTTGTCCGAAACAGGAGTTTATGGTTGTTTTTGGACCTAGCTTGCACTTCAAGCAACCGAGTTACATGGAGTTGGTGAACAATTTGTGCAGTATTAGCGGGATTGTCATGCTTGTTTTGATGGCGATTTCGTTCACATTGGCGACACATTGGTTCAGACGGAACGTGGTTGGATTACCTGGGCCGTTCCGTTGGTTGGCCGGATTCAATACCTTCTGGTATGCTCATCATCTATTGGTCATCGTCTATGTGTTCCTTGTAATACACGGCTTGTTTCTCATCGTTGAGCGCCCATGGTACACTAAAACGGTCAGCTCCTTTTTACTATACATATAAATACAAAGTTACTAATTATATTAGATATTTTTGGTTATTTATGTTTCTGTTAAAGTGACTTATCTTTTTTTGAGATTGATAAATGGTTATTTTAGTTATAGAACATTGATATATTGTTTAGTTAACTTCCCATTCAATTTTTTTTTAAATGTTGATGTGTAAATGTCACATAAAAAAAGTGATATATAGATAAAAAAAAAATTATTATTTTGATCATATTCATGTGTTCTTCATATTTATCATCACGTTCTTTGCATTTAAAAAAAAAAAAAAACAAACATTGTTCTGGGTTCAATCGGAACAACTGCTATTGATTTGATCTAAACCCACAACAGACGTTCGATATAAAAACTGATGATACGTGACTTTTCCATTTGTTACTATAACTCAATGTAACCAAATAATAATATTTTGAAACATATAAATCCCTTAATAGTTTTAACTAAAAAGTAACATTGACAAATAAAGTAACTAAATACAATTAACCCTTAATTATTTTTGCAGACATGGATGTACATTTCCGTCCCAGTCTTGCTCTATGCTTGGGAAAGGCTTTACACCAAAGATGAAGTCAAACACAAAGTAGATGTTATCAAGGTAAGTTTGTCTTCGGTGTTTCTATGGACATCTGAGTGTATTCCAATTAGTTTTAAGAGTTATTTACTTTATAAGGTTTGCAGGCCACCATATATTCAGGGAATGTCCTTGCTTTACACATGAGCAAGCCTTCGGGATTCAAGTATCGCAGCGGGATGTACATGTTCATCAAATGCCCTGAAATCTCCACTTTTGAATGGTACGATCTCGAAACCAAACAATATTATACAAATTGGTTTGGATATAATGAAATCAACTGTAAATGCAGTCAAATTTACTGTCTTTAAATCAGGAAACATAATGAATCGATTTTTATGAAAGAAAAGTTTAATCAAATGTGCCTTATCCAAAACATGTAAATTCGACTGCATTTGCATTTAGCCAAACTCTTCTGAGATTCATTCATTCATATTATTTATTTATGAAATTTTCTCTTCATAGGCATCCATTCTCCATTACTTCGGCCCCAGATGATGATTTTTTAAGTGTTCACATACGATGCTTAGGGGATTGGACTAGAGAGCTTAAAAACCAATTCAACAAGGTAAGTCAAGTTTGTACCTTGGATCCCAAGAATGAATTTTAATTGACACTATAGTTTACAATTCGTTTCTTCGAATGTATTTTGAAATATTAGTTAGTGAAAATTACAGGTTTGCTTAGCTCCTACAGAAGAGCAAAAAATGAGCGGTAGTCTTCTAAAAATCGCAACGACAGCATCGTCGGATATTAACGAGGCAGCTGAGACCAAGTAAGAAAAAAAAAATCAATTTTTTATTTTATTTTATTTTGATAACTGTTCTGTTATTGTAGGAACTTTCCAACAGTTATAATAAAAGGACCATATGGAGCACCAGCTCAGGACTACAAAGAGTATGACATATTGTTGCTGATTGGTCTAGGCATTGGGGCAACTCCATTTATAAGCATCATAAAAGATATCCTTCACCACGTGAAGCCAAATTATATCAACAAAGTACTTTAACTTTGTGCAGTAAGTAAATATAGTTATAATGGTTTTGATTATAGCTAAATTAGTCATCATACTTATATTACTGTAGAACGCAAAGAATGGTCAAGTTCCAGGAGCAAGGAAAGGTCCTCAAAGGGCACACTTTTACTGGGTAACAAGGGAGCAGACTTCTTTCGAGTGGTTTAAGGGTGTCATGGATGATATAGCCGCTAGCGATACCGATGTTAGTGTGTACCACATTTCCTCGTTTTAAATATTTTTACCTCAATTTTGGATTCTAAAATTTTGCTACCATAACTTTCGATTTTACATTTTATAAAAAAAAACTACATATATCACTTTGTCTGTCAAAACTGGACAAAACCGTTATGTGTCACGTTGACTTGTTTTTCCGTGACAATTGATTGAATTACGAGACTTGTTTCTTTTGTCAGTTGACTGGATTACTTATGACCGAAGAAACAAAAACTTAATTGAGATTCATGGGCAATTTAGTTAATTGTCAAGAAAAAATAAGTCCTAAGTACGACACAAATTTGTTGTAAGAAATAGGAATTTAGAATTGTGAAGAAATGTTTGGTTGCAAATAAGGTTCAGAATACGATTCATAATTCCATCATTGTAAGGAATAACAATTCTTGACCCCCTAAGAATGACTATTCAATTTATCACTCCATATTCTCAATTTCTTATTCAATATACCAAACATGCCTATATCGTTTTCCGTCTAATTTTGACAGATGTAGCTTTTTTAATCTAAAATAGAAAATTGAGGTATAAAAAAAAAAAATTGGGTAGCAATTTGGAAATCTACCAAAGTTTAGAAAGCAATTTGGTTAATAACCGTTATAGTTATTTTTTGAAATATATCTACAATTCACTTGAAAATTTCTCATATATGATGCAGAATATAATAGATATGCACAATTACTTAACTTGTGTGTATGAAGAAGGAGATGCTCGATCTGCACTTATAGCTATGGTTCAGAAGTTGCAACATGCTAAAAACGGGGTCGACATTGTCTCTGAAAGTCGGGTATATATCTATATATATATTGCCTTTCTTTTTTCCCTTTAAATTATATATATATATATATATATATATACATTCAGTAGTTTATGCGATATTTACTGATTTGATATGAGTAAAGATTATTCTAAGTATAAAGTAAGCATATTACATGTGTTTATCCTTTTAATAGGGACTCCTAAAACAACACACGAAAAAGATACAATCTTATTATTATTATTTTGCAGATACAGACACACTTTTCAAGGCCTAATTGGAGAAGGATCTTCTCCCAATTGGCGGCCACACACGAAGATTCAACAATAGGTAAGGGATAAAAAGCGTAACGGGCTTTAGTTTATGATTTCGACTGAAATGTTAGTCGATTTTTTTTTTTAATTATATTGGATCTCTAAATTTGAGTGTCTACTAAGATCTGAGTTATACAAATGGTCATCTCACATACATCAAATACTAAAACGTAAACTAATTAAAAAAAATTATCAAAATATCTACCGGATCTCTTTGAAAGAGCGACGATGAAGGTCTGCCGCTGTCTCAAAGAGCGGCGACATTTGTTGCCGTTATTTCCATGAACAGTGCGACACTATTCATCCGCTGCTTTTTGAGACAGCGACAGACATTCATCGCCGCTCTTTCAAAGAACCCCGACGGACATTTTGGTAATTTTTTATAATTAGTTTACATTTTAGTAGTTGAAATATGTGAGATGACCATTTGGGTAACAGACTCTCTGATCTAATAATTGATAAATCAACTTAAGACACTATTTTTAGTCTTTAAGTTTATGAAATTGAGCTAATATTGAGTGGTGGTTTTGCAGGTGTTTTCTACTGTGGAAGTTCATCTATCACTAGTACCCTTAAAAACCTTTGTCGAGAATTTACACTAAGTACTAGAACTCGCTTCAAATTCCACAAGGAAAACTTTTAGGACGTTTCAAGGGAGCTTTTCTTGCGTGTATAATTTTTCGTTTGAAGATACTTTATCTACTATATTATAATAATTTGGTATCGGAAGCTCTCTGTCTAACACGTGGACAGTTTGCCCTGTCACCGTTTCCTAATTTAGTTAAAATTTAATAGAGATTCTATAAATTTAGATACAAAATATTGATTGATTAAAAATTAAGAAGTATTTTTATCTCCATTTTGGTCTCTACGCAATTTAAAGAAATAAATTAATTTAAAGTTTCCATTTAAATAGTAATTATATACAGTTTGGTTCCGAAAAATCATAAACTGCCACGTAAGCAATATATATAAATAATTAATAATAGGGAGCCGATCCCCCTCTTCCGATATATAAATATAAAGAAAAAACCAACAATTATTAACATTAACAAGTATATATATATATATTTACTTATTAATGCTATGAGGAAGAGATCCACATCCATCACATCCTGGTTTGGCTTCCAACTACTACTCCCCCCTAAAGAGCTTTATATAACAAAACACCATTGGACGTAGTAGACGTTGGGTGTGCTCCAAATAGCACCACTTTTCCAGGCACGTGACATTCTCCCCCACCCAACCAACGCAACGCCCTTGTTGCGCGAACCCGCTGCTTCAAGAAACTTCAGTTCTTCCACAGCAGTGCACTTCACCACGCCATCAATGATCCGCCTTCTTAGGTTTGGTCAGAGTTGCTTGTTGCGTATTGTCCCCTCCTTCCTGAGAAGATCAACTTCCTTGTTGGTCGACGTTATGTTGGTTTCTGTGGCGCTTTAGGCCTACCAACCATAAACCACCACTACAAGGCTGAGACAATCTCCTCGCTCCTGGAGAAACGACTTACGTGCCTAGAGATTTCACACTTCCTGGGATGCTACTTGGCAACTTGCTTCCGCCCTTTCAGCAATCAATATCACCTGCTCGAGTATGGTCAGGATTGCTTGTCGAGCAACCTGCCTCCACCCTTCCAAGCAGTGATCCCGGACGCACCCAGCCTCCTGCAGTGCTCCACACAGTCACGCAACTCAGACTTCCTCGTCGAACAGCTCCTCGATCGGAGCCCTTGTTCGTTAAGAGCCGCGCCACCCGATAGCATCTCGTGGTAATTCGCAACCACCACTATTGTTCAGAGTCCGCAGCAGTAATATATTCCGCTCTGATACCACTTGTCACGGGCTTGGAGCTTTCCACTCTCCCAGCGAAATACGCACGCGGGGCATCCGGCACTCCCACGTCCGGATCAGCCCTTTTCTCTCCCAAGATCAGTTCTCGAAGCCCAACTCGCACTGCGCATACCTCGCACTACGCAAGATCAATTCTCGAAGCCCAACTCGCACTGCGCATACCTCGCCCAACTCGCACTGCGCATACCTCGCACTGCGCATACCTCGCACACCTGGTTTGGCTTCCAACTACGTACTACTCCCCCCTAAAGAGCTTTATATAACAAAACTCCCTTCAATTTTGGGGTGAGAGTATTAAAGTTAAAGCTCTCCCCAATGTGGCGTCTCTAGCGGGATTTGACATCGGGTCACCCTTGGAAACACAACTCGCTTTACAGTTGGTCCAACCAACCTTTAGTTTTTCATAGTTAACTTAATGAAGTATATGATCACACTAAAACATAAAATAATAATCACATTAAAAATATTTAATCAATAACATTTAAGAAAAATGAAAAACATAAAATAATAATCACATTAAAAAATTTAATCAATAACATTGAAGAAAAATGTTTTCATTCTAATTCCATGCAAGGAAAAAGCATGTATGTATACAATTAAATGAGCAATGATTTCCAACCATGAGAATTCGGTGTGTTCTAATTATGAGTGGTATATCATTTAATTATGAGTGGTATATCATTTACCCTAAAAGTTGTTATAAATTACACACCATATCTCTGTTTCACAACCAGAACATATCAGACTCTAAGAATCGAAACTCCTATGAAGTAATTTTTTTAAAGTTTAGTGTTTACACAAAGTAACATATACAAATTTTAGAGTTTAAAAAAATACACAGAACTGTTAGACACTTGTCACATATTGATTGGATTGATACAGTTACACCAAACTCAAACTATTTGTTCCTTAGTGAACATCTTTTTCTTATGTTCAATCCCAAAAGGGGTCACTTGCACGTCACACGAATCGGACCCGTGCCAGACTCGACGGGGCAGGTACCGTCGGAAGTAGAACCGGTTCGAGCTAAGTTCGGGTCTCTCCAACACATCAACCCTAGCAAAACCAGGGCGCCAGTTATCCTTTCCAACCAGTTTCAAGTAAAGGTAACATATTGGCGACTCAATGCATTGTGCCGTGACTCGGAACTCGTCCACTGTACAAGCTTGGAATGGGGTTGTCGGGACATTGTCGGTATCGCTGTCGGTGATACGATTGGGGTGGAGCGGATCGGTCTGGCCAGTGAATTTGGTGCTGAGGTGGCGTACGAGGATGCCGTTGGATCGGGTGTCGCCAAATCGGAGGCTGATGGGGCTTGAGGTTTCCGCACCTTTGGTGCACGTTGTCTCTACTGTTATGGCGTATGTGCAGGTTCCCTACAAAGTGACGGATGATTTTTTTTTTGTTTTTTTTGTCTAAATCAACAATTGAGGTAGCGTAGTTTAAAAAACTAAAAATTCGGATAATGATTTGTAATGTGGCCAAAGTTGAAATAACAATTTATTTATTCAACTATATGTAAATTGTAATTCAGTCAGCATGCGAGAAAAAAATCAAGCGAAGAACATGTGCTGTTTTCTATCCAGTTTTGACAAAAAAAAAATGGTGAATGTAGCTTTTTAGAATAAAATGGAATGGAAAGTTGAGGTAGCAAAAATTAAGAGAATAATATATAAGACGACAGAAGTTTATGTATTGATTTGATTATTAACTTTTACAGTTACGTACCTCTCTTTACGTCGTGAATAAGTAGCATTATATGTCATGAATAAGCTGGTAGCAGATTCTTTATCATTATTGCCGACACAAATTTTAGCGACAAAACCTACTAACATTTATTTTAGCGACACAAAGTAATTTGGCCAACAAAATTTTATTTAAGCGAACCATCCAAAATTTATTTTAGCGACGCAAAAAAATTTAGAGACTAAATCTCTAATTTTAGCGACGAAGTTATCTTTATTTGTTTGAAGATTAATAGTTAGTTTTGGAGGATTGATTTACCTTGTTCAATGGCAAGACGGCCTCGCCTCCTGCGAGAAGAAGGGAGAAGAATAGGAGACAGCACGCAACAAACCCCGGCTTCGTATTTTTCGATCCCATAATAAGCAATTAAAGCTGCAGGAAAATCGAAATAGAGATTACAATGATGCTGCTTCTGCTTACATATGTATATAGATAGCTCTACTGAAGAAGACATTCTTTTCTTCTTGTACAAAAAAGGAGCTATATATATATTATATGCTCCTAACTTTTATGTGTGTTTCTTTAAGTTGAATGAATGCATTAATAATCAATTGATCAGCTTTCTTCACATTCACTTATGCCTTTTCTAGTTTTCTGCATCAAACAAAACCTACCTACCTAATTATATTCTCTAGTTTCTTAAAGCAAGCTTTAAAGTATCTAATCTCATATTATTATCTCATCCTCATACATAATAATAATCATCTTAAATCCCATCAGTGGCTAAAACGGATCAATCTGCGGCTTACCATTCGACCCGCTTGACTTGATGTTGCAAGCGGGTTAATCTGTTTGATCAGTATCCACATGGATTGATTCGCTTGATCATATATCACACACCGATTTAATTAATACTAACCATTTCGACGTGTAATTACGACCAGAAATTAGTATTTTTTTTTTTTTTTGCTTATTTAGTCAGAAATCAATATGTAATTTCACAGAAAAATCGGTATGTAAATAATCAATTGTTAAATGCTACTTTTCTTGTAGTGATCGGACCTGCTTGACTTAATGTTATAAGGGTTAACATGTTTGATCATATGGGTCAACTCGCTTAACTTGTAGGTCTGTGTATATATATATATATAATAAATATTAGAGAATGAATCATTCATAAATCGTAAATCAACCATTGCTTCACTCTACATCCAACTATTTATAAATCATAATTACAATCAAAATAAGTAATCTCTAAAAGGGTATATTTTTAAAAATACCAAACACTTAATTTGATTTATGCCTAATAAAGTATAATTAGTGTGATCATCGCAAAATCTTCTAGTATCCCTTTTTGTTTTAATTTTAGTTTTTATGTAATATAATATATATATATATATGGGCTATCGGGTTGGCCCATGTATCCGAAAATGAAACCAAAACCCAACTCTTTTTTGGACGAGTTTTATGAGTTGGATCAAAATAATGGCGGATCATAAACAGTGGGATTAAAAATTGACATGCCCTAAATTCTACTAGACATTTTTCATAATTTCCTCTTGTTTTTTTGTAATAATTGACGTCCATCCAATTCCAATCATTGAGCGCAAATCCAAACCTAGAGGATTCAGCCCAAATATAGAAAGAAATGAATCTCCGTCGCCAGAAGGAATAATTAATACACAGCTGATCATGCAAATAGCAAATGCAATTAATCATCCTTCTCCTCGACAAAATCCGTCTTTCATCCACTTTGCTAATTAACTCTATTCCATGGCCCTAACTCAAACCTATGTTGATATGTTGTTTTGTAATATATGTTAGATATTTGTAATATTTAACACTAGGAAAAAATTTATGTTGAATAATTATCTCATCTATAGATTATAGGGTGAATAACAAATCGCTAATTTAATTTTGATTCAGTTATAAATCGTTTTCTGGTATTTATATAAACTCTCAATTTTTGAGCAAATTGTTACATTCGTTTCAATTTTAGTCAAATTGGATATAAAATGAGCTTGTTCAGATCGAGTGAAGGTTTTTTTTTTTTATGTATACCCAAGATTGATCCGACAATAAATTGAAAGAATTGCAATGAAATAATTTCAAGTGGACACTCGATTTAACATCCACCAATTTTTAATGGTGTCTTTCAAGTAAAGTGTCAAATTGTAGACATTTGACTACAATCCTTTTAATTTCCCGACGAATGCATCTTAGATACATATCAAAAGACCTCGTGTGGCCAGCAATTACTTCGAATATGTCAAATTTGACACACAAAAATAATAATAATAATGAAGTTATCATTTTTTTAGAAAGTTCAAGTAACTATTTTTTTTAAATAAAGTTTATATAACAATTTATAATTGATGAAACTTCATATAACTCGATTATTACTACACATTGAATATTTATTTTGTCAGTTTGTTCAACGTAGTCTTTTCTTTGACGATGGTCAACAAGAATGGAACAAGTCATCCTTTACCTTCGATCCCTCGGCGTACTTACATAGATGAATTAATTATTAAATTGGTAGCTACGTTTGGGTACTCGAATAATAAATTGTTAATTATTTATTATTTTTTTTATATATAAATTGCTAGTTCATGTTTGGTCACTTGGATAAATTGCTAGCTTCTATTTTGTACAAGTTGCTAGCTTAATTACACTTTGTGGACTGGTTGCTAGCTCAATTTTTATTTTGTGTACAATTTACAAGCTAACAATTTGTCCACAAGCAAAACTTGAACTCTATTAAGCTATCAAAATTGTCCGGCGAACATGAGCTAGTAAATTGTCCAAAAAAATTATTCTAGTAATTTATCCAAAAAACGAAATATGAGCTAGCAAATATTCAAAAAAATACTTCAATTAACAATTTGTTCGAGTGCTCAAACGTAAGCTATCGATTTGGTAAATAAATCTAGGATGATATATAAGCTAGTAAGTATAGGAATTAGAGTATATAATCGAAATGAAAAGATTTCATAGTGTAATAGAACACTTATTAATTCTCGAGTAAATAAATTATAAGTGCAAATTAATATAATTTAGAGTGTCTTTAGTGTTTGCAAAAGATGCTCAATTACAACAAGGCAATCGTCATGTGATGTGTACCTATTCTCCATTGAGTAATCGCCGTTAAGTGTCTCCTCAAGATCCTAAAGACACTAGCAAAAATCCATAATGAAGTTACTATCAACTGCATAACACAAGAACAGCTAGAGACAAATTGAAATTGTTGAATTTAACATGATTTTTTTTTTTAATTACAAGATTATTTCCACAATTTCTTGCTGTGAAGTTAAGGCTAATGTTCCCTTAAAGTGGCATCTCTATCAGAATTCGAACTTGATTCACCCTTGTGTACGCAATTCGATTTACGAGTAGTCCAAGTCCAAGTCCAACCAACCTTAGGTATTGAAGTTCAGTTCTGATTTGTGTTGTTTGGTCCCATTTCCACATATCAAATTCGTCCAGTTGGAGCCTAGACGTGAGAAGATAGCTCCAAACCGTTCGAATTTGATAAGTCGATAGCCTCCACAATATTGGGAGTGTCAAGGTCACTCACCGTGAGTTTGCAAGTAATACCACACACCAACAGTTCAGAATAAAATTAAGCACCATAATTAACTATGACGATAAGAAAACTTAAGTTAAGTTTGAGCATGAAACGGTTCAGAACTGGACTAGAATTGTGTACCCAGTCCTAATCTAGTTTTTTGTTTTTGGCTCACTAAAAGAACGGATATATTTGTGACCCAGATCCAAAAGACTGACCCCACTAACCCAACCTAACCTAATTAAGGCTCCAAATTTTTTATTTTCAACAAATGTGGTACACAAGCATATGAGGTATTACAATCAATCTACCTCTTAATGCGCACGACGTCCTCGTCACGGCCCATACCACCAACCCAGCCTAATTAAGCTCGTTGTCCTCACTTGGCCTAGAAATTGAGGAATTACTGTTGAACTTGAGTAATACCTTTCTTTTAGACCATTCATAACGAGTTTGAAGTGTTTTTTTTTTTTTTTCAAAATTGAATATTCAACTAATTCCAAAACCAAACCGGGTTCGCCCTATTGATCAGATATACTCCTGAGGTTGGGAGATCAGGCACGAAGCCATGATTTTTCTTGAGGGGTAAGAATTGAATTGTAATTAAATAACTAAAGTAAAAATATTTCAAAAGGGTTTTAAAGGAACAAAAATGAGAATAATTACACTTTGTATAGTTAAAAGTACACATCAATAGAAAGTAGGGATCAGTTGAGAGAGTTGTAGGGTGTTAGAAAACATAATATATAGTTTTTACAAACATAGTTTTCTCAATGATGTTTTGTTTTAATATATACGTCTTACAGTTGTCGGTTATCTTTTGGTTGTGTTTCAATTTTCCAACACAGGTACAAAATGAAGTCTTATCACTCACTCAGATACTTAAAGCAGTACCATTTAGACGGCATCGACATCGACTACGAACATTTCTGAAAAAATATAGATCCGAACACATTCGCAGAATGCATCGGAGGGACTCATCACCTCTCTGAAGCAAAAAAAGTTAGTTTCTTTCGTATCGATAGCGCCGTTCGACGATGACTCGAGTCAGCTGTACTATTTTGCTCTCTGGAGAAAGTACGGCCACCTTAAGATTACGTTAACTTCCAGTTCTATTCGTATGATAAGGAAACAAAACAACGGTTTATACTATTGATTTTACTTCATTTCCAGGTTTATGCAATTCCTATTTATAAGAGATCATATGTGTGATAATAAAATAATCATCAAATTCTCTATTCTATTACTCTCTACTTTCGTAATAGGGTTACATTTTTAGTATTTCAACTATCAGTTATTAAATTTTTAGTATCTCAATAGTTGTTTCAACTATTTGAAGTAGGATTATTTAATGACGCATAACTTGATTTACTTAGTTAAGGGCTTGTATTGACCTGAGTACAAGCTAGATCTGATCACTTACTATTTGGAGACCATGTCTAGTACAAGTATGGACATGTGAGCCTCCTAGCGTACCTTGAGTGATAAATACTCTAGATCGGTAATGTCTTAATTGACCAAGATAAAGGGATAGTAAGTTCGTGTTAAACATGATCTCCCAAATTATGCGATGAGGTCTAACATGGATTCGGTGCAATTTCACACCTAACTATGCGAATCGAATATGTGTTATTAAATAACTACATTACTAATAATAACACACATAAAAAAAGGGTTCTGAAAAGTTAATAGTTGATAGTTAGAATATTAAAAAATTAATATTCTTGTTTTCTTGGCTTAAGTAGGTTTATATTTTGATGTTTATTTATCCAATCCAATAATGAAAATATACTTTTAAGTTTTACCTAGTAGTCGGTTCGTCTTTTCTGACCCGAGTACTTCATGTTGATGTAATTGTCAGTCAGAGCTGTTTGAATTTTGATCAATTGTCAAAGTTTGGTTTTTTTTTTATTTTTATTCTAATTTTGCCATTGGGCTTTATTTATCTAAATAAATAAAAATATTATTCAGATTAATGAAGTCATGTATCGACAAGGGTTGATCTATATTTTATATTTTAATTAGGCTATCGTTATCTTATTTTTTTTAAGTGTTTAGAATTTGAAATTTCATAGTCAAAACGCCCATAATTAATTATTATATTATTGTGTTATAAACAACTAAACCACATTGCGAGTTGTCTACTAAATTATTATGTATGTAAGTAACCTTGCAATTTTTGCTTAATAATATGTGCAAAGCTAGCATAACTCAGTTGATGGCAAAAAAAAAAAATCAAATTAGAATTGAAATTGAAATTACATTAACAAATAACAACCATTCTTTCTCTCTGCTTTCCCTCTCTCTTTCCTGTTTCTATCTATCTATGTCGCTGACCCGAAGAAATCTCAGTCCAAGCTCCAATCTCGTCATCTTCGCAACTCAACACCACAACTTGGAAATGGCTTCCAAGATTTCCAAAAACAAACTTCATAGCTGCCAATCTGGATCATCAAATGAACACCTCCACCATCTCCAAGCATGCGATTATCTGGTTTCAAGACTTTCCTCTCCTGGTTCTTCTTCGTCACCTCCGTCGTTTACATTCTCTACTCTTCTACTCTCCTCCTCTCGCGTGACCGTACCCAATGCAGGGTCATCTCCTTCCGTGAGAAAATTGGATTCTCGCTCAATAACTTTTCTTCTACTATAGATGAGTTCCGCAACGAAGAAGAGAAGCTTGAGGCTCGCCACCCCAACCCCATTGCTGCTGATTCTGGACTACAACTTAAACACATTGTTTTTGGGATTGCAGCGTCTTCCAAGTTATGGGACCAGAGAAAAGAGTACATTAAGCTATGGTGGAGGCCTGCAGAAACTAGAGGAGTCGTCTGGGTGGATCAAAAGGTTTGTTTTTTCATGTCTGCAAGCTGTTCGAAGGAAATCCTCGCCGAAGTTCTTTGCTATCAGTATGAGATTATTATACATCATGCAAAGAACATGGGTTCATGTTCTGTTTATGATGCTTTTCATTCGAGGCATATAACATAAACATTGTTAGGTGCATAAAGTTCACTGAATAAGAATTGATATGTGAAGTTTAGCATATGTTAATGGGAAAGTGAAGTCAAACTCTGACAAGAATCTTGATGTGTCCTTTTGATCTGTTTTTGTAGGTGAGAACGTACAGGAATGAACATCTACCCATGATCCAGGTATCTTCGAGCACATCCAATTTCAAGTACACAAACAATCAAGGGGACAGATCAGCGCTAAGAATCTCTCGAGTCATCTCAGAGACCCTGAGACTCGGGCTCAAGGATGTAAAATGGTTTGTGATGGGAGATGATGACACGGTCTTCATTGTGGATAATGTGGTTAGGGTGCTGTCCCAGTACGACCACAGACAGTTCTATTACATTGGGAGTTCATCTGAGAGTCATATTCAAAATATCTATTTCTCATATGCAATGGCATATGGAGGAGGTGGTTTTGCTATTAGCTACCCTTTGGCGCAGGAATTGGCTAAGATGCAGGACAGGTGCATCCAGAGGTACCCAGGGTTGTATGGTAGTGATGATCGAATGCAGGCTTGTATGGCTGAGTTGGGAGTTCCACTCACCCGTCAAGCTGGGTTTCACCAGGTAATCAAATGCACGTTTTTTTTGGTAACTAAAATATCAATTAATTACCAAGACTTGCCTTGATTAAAATTTATTGAAGTCTAGTTGTTTGTTTTGGGGAAACACTTTCTCAAAACATTTACCAGCAACCAAGAGCTTATAAAGTCAAAGAGAGACATAGTTTAGTATCTATCATTCAGTATCCATGTTCATATAGGTCAAAAAAGGACGATAGGTTTAAATCTATTCCTAGACCCCCAAATGAATGGGGATACCAAATTAGTGATATATAACCAGTGTCAAAACCTGTAAATTTTTGAACTCATTTAGTTTAGTTTATTGAGCATTGCTGCTAAGTGTGGAACTTTAGAGTGATACTTACTGTTTTCTTGAGTTTTTCGCTTTCACACTAAAATCTCTCTTAGTTCCGCACAGAGCGGCACAGTGTAGATTTGCCCTTGTTTTTAAGACCAATTATTGGAATGCTAAGCAGAAGATACATCTGGTGATTTTGGCAGTATGATGTTTATGGAGATCTTCTAGGCTTACTGGCTGCCCACCCGGTGACACCACTCGTCTCACTCCACCACCTCGACGTGGTGGAGCCCATATTCCCAAGCATGACCCGAGTGAGAGCTCTAAAGCACCTATTCCAGTCAGTGAAGTTGGACTCTGCAAGCATAATGCAACAGTCCATCTGCTACGACACCAAACGAGATTGGTCCATCTCAGTGTCGTGGGGCTACGTTGTCCAAATAGTAAGAGGAATAGTTTCTCCAAAAGACATGGAGACGCCTACAAGAACGTTCCTCAATTGGTACAAAAGAGCCGACTACACTGCATACACCTTCAACACCCGCCCTGTAATGAAGCACCCTTGTCAAAAGCCCTTTATCTTTTACATGAACTCGGTTCGGCATGACCGATCTAAGAGGGACACTGTTGGGTCTTATAGTAGGAGAAGATCTCCTCAGCCTTACTGCAGATGGAGGATGGAGTCACCAGGGACCATCAATACCGTGGTTGTTTCGAAAAGGCCCAACTCTCTTCGATGGAAAAATGTGAGCAAAAAGGTCACTTACCTATTTTAAATATGTTGAATGAGTAATGTGGTTTTGATTTGATTCCTAATGTTGTTTCTTGTATATGAAGTCACCGAGGAGGGATTGTTGTAGGGTACTTCCATCAAGCAAGAATGGGGTTATGTACATACGGGTGAGCCAATGTAGAGAAGGCGAGGTTGCTGAATGGTGATCCTGACAAGAAGAGATACAACACAGTACAAAAATTGGATGTGGGAGCAGTTGGGGTGCTAGATCGACCCGAACAAGATGTTCTTTTTATTTTGTCCGTCTATTGCGCAACAATGCTCAGCATACAAAAAAAAAGGTGCATTTTTATTGTAAACAACACAATACAACAGTTTCCTATATATCCAATGTTTATGGAAATGAGCATCACTGTAAGATAGATAGAGAGAGGTGTTGGCTGGTAGCATAATCAATCATCTTTGTCTGGATTGGATTGATTGAGGAGACTCTTTGTTGTTATGTGTATGAATTGATATAGGAATACAGTTGAATTTCCAGAAATGGTATTTTAACACAGTGGTGTTCTTAGGTGTTGCTTGCTTGCCTGAGATTAGTTGAGATTCCCTTGAGCTTTCTTTATTGATCATGTTATTAGATTGTAACTCTGAGCCGCCTGATTAGTCTCATATGAAATAACGTCGTTTTGTTTTACAAATATTCATTTTTAGTCTCTTTTTTCCCTTCTAATTTTTATTTTGTTCACTTTAGTCCCCAATTTGTATTCATAATTTACAAATATGTCCCTAAACAATTTCAACGGGCATTAATCCCGTTCAATGGACCTAGCCAGGGTACAAATCATGGCTAGGCAAATCCTGGTTAGGGTCCCTAGGTCCAGAGACCTTAACCTGGTTCTGACCCAACCATAAGTCGGACCCTAACCAGGATCTGATTGGGTCCAATCGCACCATTGACCTAGCCATAGTCCAATTCATGGTTGGGTCAAGCCCTGATTAGAGTCTCCGGACTTGGGCGACCCTGATCAGGGTCTGAGTCTACCATGGGCCAGAGCCTAGTTGAGTCAATTTTGATCTAGAGTCCTATTGGAGGGTCCCGGATTTGGCCGACCCTAATCATGGTTTGACCTAGTCAAGGTCCGATGCATGGCTGGGTCAGCCCCCCTGGCTAGGTCAATTGGACCTAGGCTCCGATTGAAATTGTTTAGGGACTGATTTGTAAATTATGAATAAAATTGGGAAACTAAACTGAATAAAATGAAAATTAGAGGGCTAATCACGTGTAAGACACGTGACACTTAACGTTCAACACTAACGTTAACTAACGGATGCACCGAGAGTCTACAAACTACAAATGTATTGCACCAAAAGTCTTCAAAAAATGTTGCACCAAAGTCAATTTTAGTCAAACATGTTGTATCAAAAGACGATTTAACACATTTTTAGTACTTTAAGTCAACTGAGTTCGAGTTGAGTCAAGTTCGATTATGACGAATATTACACGTCTCGAATTACTCGCGTACATTATATTATTAAGTACTATAAGTCAATCAGGTTGAGTCAAACTCAATTATGTCGTGCTCAATTGTGTAGTGTTTGAATTCGAGCCGGGTTCGAGTTTAAAAGTTTAAACTCGACCAAATTCAAATTCAAGGTCGGTAATTTTTATTCGAGTCGAAACGAGCTTGTCAGATACTCGTCTCGGTTCAGATAGTTTACCCTAAGCTCATGCTACAAGTTGACATAATATTTGGATGAGCAACTGAGCCAAGAAATTGAAAGTATTACAATGAAATACTTTCAATTGAACGTTTAATTGAAAGATATTATTGAAATTGAAGTGTCAATTCAACATTCAATTGAATGTATTTCAATTTAATCACTTTTTTTATGAATATATTTTGGATAAACATCAAAAGAACTCGTGTGGCAGAAATATGCTTATTTTATGACAAATTTGAAGCAATTATCAATTTGCTCATAAATTAAATGTTTAAGTAGCTAATTTCTTTAAAAAAAAAGTTTGAGTAATAATTTATAATTAAGTTAAAATTCAGGTTACGATTAGTTATTAACCTATTTCAACAAATACAATAAGTACGGTGGCAAAAAAAATGTATAACAAAAGTGCCTTTTAAATTAGCAGAAGGAACTAATACGAAGTACTCAAAATTAATTTGGTCAAAACTCGTATTTGAGTCGAAAATTTACGAGTCGAGTTGAGTTTTTAGTAAGTTGAGATCGAATTTGATAATATTCCGCTCGAACTACTAACGTCCTTCATATTATTATTATTACTTAATACTAATTAATTATTACGTAAGTCACCAATATTCAAGTTGTGTCGAACTCGATTATGACAAGCAATATTTTCCTGAACTACTCACGTGCTAAATATTATTACTATTTAGTACTAATTAATTATTATTAAGTCGGTCGAGTTCGAAATGAGTTTATCTCGATTTGTGTAGTTGTGATAAATGCCAACTTATTGTGATGTATAATGAATTTACGAGCTGAGTCGAGTTGAGTTTGATTGTGTCGAACTTGAATACGAGCCGAGTTCTTGTTTCAAAAGTTTAAAATCGACCAAAGTCAATCTCATTTAGTTTTTTTTTTTAATCGAGCTTAGCAGATACTCAATTCAGCTGGTTATCCTGAGGCGAAATATAATCCATTCTACAGGCTGACCTAATACTCATTTTTGATTATTTATGATGAATAATACTCATCTCAAAATATTCGTGTGCTTAATATTATTATTTAATATTAATTAATTATTACATAAGTTAGTCGAGTTTGAGTTGAGTCTGAACTCAATTTATGTTGTTATAAAAAATACTAATTTATTGCAATGCATAATGGCTAATGGACTTACTAGACAAATTTGAACTCGATTATTTGAGTTTGAATACAAATTATGTTCGAGATTAAAAAATTTAAACTCGGTAATTTTTATTCGTATCGAGTTTGCAAAATGTTCTGTTAAATTAGAGTGGTACTTTTGGATGGACGTAATGTGAGCTACGTAATGTAATGTTAGATTACAGTTTGGTTGTGTTGTAATGTAGAGCGTAATGTTAAATAATAGTGTTTGGTATGTACTGTATTGTGCATTGTAATGTAACTTTATTATTATTATATTAATTTATACGAGAGTATTATATCTTAATATGATAAAATTTAAAAGAATATATATATGAAAACAACAAACTTCTTAAAATTTATGTTTTATAATTAATACTATATTCATGTATGAATTCTAAAAACGAAATATTTAAACTCAATACGCATAACTATTAAAATTCTATTAATTAAAACATTATATAAAGTTTTATAAGATAATTTTCATAAAAAATGCGAGAAAAAGACTACTCATTTTATACGAACATTATGTGAATTATTATTTATTATAATGAGTCATTAGATAATAAAAAAATAACCAATAATAATAACAATATCATAATAAAATAATAATACTCCGTAATGTTAGACGTAATCCCACGTTACATCTGTTTTTGGATGTAATCTCACATTACGTTGAATGAAGTTTAGACGTAATCTCAGATTACAATGGACATTACATTTCAATGCACATTACGTTGTTTGACAAACCAAACAACATATTGTTGATGTATGTGAGACGTAATGTGAGATTAAATCTCCTATTACATCCAGTGGCGGATGTATTAAGAAAAAGGTGGTTACGAACGTAACCACATTATCAGGTATTTTTATTGAGATCCTAGATTTATTCATGAAGAAAATTATATCCCGATCCTCATTATTTTGTTGTAAGATCCACATTATTTTGGTGTGAGACAATAAACCCTCATTAATATTTTGTTAGACTTCATTATTATTTTGTAACATTATTATTCAATCCATTCGGATAAAAGGTTCATCAATTTTAAATTTGGGGATTTTCACTTAAATAGTATGTTTGTACATTTTATCATTCATCACTTTTTGTTAAAATATAAATTTTAGTTACTCTAACCTAATGTATAACAATATGAGGTTCAATAAGAACAAATATATAAACCATAAAATATGTTTGAAAAATATGGTTTTTAGTACCAATATGTTTTAAAATGTACAGCATGTTTCAATACAATGGTAATTGATAATCTTTTCAATCTCTCGTCCAAATTTTTCGTCAAGTACGTTTTAAACTTACAAAATTAACAAAATATTTTTAATCAGTGCCTAATAACTTATATAAGTGTTTTAATAGTGTCTTGACTCGATTGAGACTCAACTGACCCACAACTGGTTCTAGTCTAATTTGACTAAATTGTAACATTTGCACAAGCAATTACGACTCATTTGTGCTACTTTAAAATCTAATTAGTTAATATTGTTCATTTGAAAACTATTTAACGACAATTTTAAATAAGTAGTTGAAGAAAGTACTAATTTTCATTGTTTTAAAACATATATTTTTACAAAATAAAAAACTTAAAGAAATTATTAATTTTCACAATTTTTTTTTTTTTCATAATTTAACCACAGTATGAACACATTATGAAGTTTCTAGATCCGCTGTTGATTACATCCATCATCTTTTCCCACCATGTTTGATTGATGAAGCCTCCATGGCTAAGGTTTTTTTTTTTTATTTATTAAACCATGGCTAAGGTTAACGTTTCAATATTATTATATTAATTAATAATAATAATAATATGGTGTAATTTGTAAATTAATCTTCTTCTTCAGTTCTCTCTTCCCTTCTCCATTTTTCATTTCTGCTCCGTTCAGTTCCCCCTCCCCCGCTTGTTCTGCCGTATATCGATGCCAGCTTCTCTCTGTTTGCATTCTCCGACTCGTTGAGGCCAACGGTGGCGGTGGATTTCACGTTTACACCGTTTCGACCTATCCGGGCCTGTATGTTCGTTCAACTTGATTTTCATTCTTAATGCAACCTGCAGATCTAGGGTTTTAAGCTTCAATTATGGTTCGTATAGGTTATTTACTGTTTTTTCGCTGGATTTTCTGTTCTACTCTGTCGTGGCTGACAGCTGAGCTGGTCTTGACGTCTTAATCGTTCTGCCTCATACAAGCGGTATTCCGCTGCCAGACGAGGTAGGCTTTTTCCTCAAAGGATCATTTCTGCGTTGATTGTGAGGGAAAATGTCTGTACTGATATGTGATTTTCGATAAATCTAGATTGAGGCCAACGTCGGGTAAAGATGAGTGAGAGCAAGGGGTTCCAGTTGGGGACTATTGGAGCTTTAAGTTTATCAGTCGTGTCTTCCGTCTCAATTGTCATTTGCAATAAGGCGCTTATCAGCACACTTGGCTTCACTTTTGGTCAGTTTTTCTACTTTGTTGGTTTGCTTCTCGATTCTGATTCTGTACTTTATTCGCTGATCCAATTTGTTTCATTTACCCGTTGATACGTCACAGTTCCACATCATATCTGCAAATCTGTAGTCATGTTCCATTTAGTTAAGGTGGCGGAAATGGATGAATAATCAAAACGCCGCTGAATATAATTGGCCTAGACCAATGGAAATGGATGGTTTACATCATTTTTAATCTCACATTAGCTATGGCAAAAAAAAAAAATCTTAACTTAGCTACTTAATTAAACATGTTCCATATATCAGGAATAAATATGTCCTACTTTTCACTTTTAATTCTGGATTATCAATTTTTTGTTTCAAACCTTCTTGCCCTGGGTATTTTATTCTCTGTGAAAAGTGGAATAATGAATATTGTATTCATATAAAGTATGCTCCAATTTCAATCTGACCTTATTCTCACTTCATTAAAGAAGTAAGTTCAGTTGTGATTCTATCACCTACCATTTCTCAAATCCCATCTTTCGTTAAGTAAAGATTCTCTATGCATAACTTATATGCCTTTTACTTGTTTTAGTAAAAAGAGATATGCATATTTTAGTGCTTCCCTTCTTTCTGAAAGGTTAACTTATTTTTTGTTTATTTGCTTTATCATTCATAGTATTCCAGAGTAATCATTTTGTACATCAACAAGTACCCCTAACATTTCTACTGGGTTATACATTCAGCCACAACTTTGACAAGCTGGCATCTGCTGGTCACCTTTTGTTCTCTTCATGTGGCTCTATGGATGAAATTATTTGAGCACAAGCCTTTTGATGCGAGGGCTGTCATGGGATTTGGAGTACTTAATGGGATCTCGATTGGGCTTTTGAATCTTAGTCTGGGTTTCAATTCTGTTGGTTTTTACCAGGTATTATTAGTCTTTCTTCTTTTACCACTAATAGTACTATAAAGTCTAATGGGATAGTCATGCCTTCTTTTGTACATTGAATTTATCTGCTAATAGGGTTTATGTATAGTGTGTACTCTTTTCATTTTTTTAAATCTTATCCATATTTATAGTGCTTGAAGATGATTTGTGATGGTCATATTTTGTTCCTCTATTAAGATAGTTGGACTTTTTAAGTTCTTTTATGAATTATTATGATATGAGATGACCGAGTGGCTAGGTTCAAATTTCGACATGGAAATGCTCCTTTATGATTCATTTACTGATTAATTGTTTACTTGGACTGTTGAATTAATGAATGTTGGTTTTCCTTGTTTCATGTCAGATGACAAAACTGGCAATCATCCCATGTACTGTTCTTTTGGAAACCCTGTTTTTCCGGAAGCTTTTCAGGTTCGTCTTATTTATGTCTTATTTATTTTGTCTAATTTTCTTCGTTTTATCTTTCCATGCAAAAAATTCTTCACCGTAATGAAAAAAGAAAAAGAAAAAAATAAGTCCTTTGTCCAGCTGCTGTTAGGGCCTTCACTAACTGCATATTGTTGAATTTTTTAGTAATTCTTACTGTTGTGCCATCTGGATTTAAATTTTGGCATCTTTGCATGGGAAATTACTGATGATCATCTGATTCTCTTTATGCAGTAAGAGTGTGCAATTTTCGCTTGTGATTCTTCTTCTCGGTGTTGGGATTGCTACTGTAACTGATTTGCAGCTCAATGCCTTGGGTTCTGTATTATCGCTGCTCGCAGTTATTACAACTTGTGTTGCTCAGATTGTATCCTCTTTGTTTGTGACCCTTGCTACTTGTTTTTCCGTCCTTTAAACTTATAAATCTGTCTCGAATAGTTCTTTCAAATATGAAGGCTATTTTTTTTCTTTGTTAATTGCTGCTTTGCTTGAGACCTTAATCACAACTTCAGATGACAAACACCATACAGAAGAAGTTCAAAGTCTCTTCAACCCAGTTGTTGTATCAGTCTTGCCCCTACCAGGCTATGACTTTATTCATTGTTGGACCCTTTTTGGATGGTCTTTTGACTAATCTGAACGTCTTCGCTTTCAAGTACACACCCCAAGTATTGGTAAGAGTGGAACCAACAATTAATCCAACCTTGTTCTATTTTTTCCCTTTTTTCTGCTAATTATACTGGTAGAAATTAAAATAAATCTTGCAGTATCCTTTAATCTTTGTTGCAGTTCTTCATTGTTCTATCCTGCATGATTTCTGTATCTGTCAACTTCAGTACATTTTTGGTCATTGGGAAAACATCTCCAGTCACTTACCAAGTCCTTGGTCATCTGAAGACCTGCCTTGTTCTGGCATTCGGTTATATTCTTCTGCGCGACCCATTTAGTTGGCGGAACATCTTAGGTATCTTGATTGCTGTAGTTGGAATGGGACTTTATTCATACTACTGTACTATGGAGACCCAACAAAAGGCAGGTGAAGTATCGGCGCAGCTAACACAGGTAACTTCCATCTTTTGATGTTATCCTTTTGCTTTCAATCCTTAAATATAAAAAGAATGTCATATTTTCTTAGAAGAATTACTAGCTGTTTCTAAATAATGGGTAGCTGTGGTCTAAATTATGGGTGGGTACTGGGTAGTTGGAATGGAATGGCCTTGAGCTTTAAACTGTTGTTGATTAACAGTAACTCCACATGCACTGCCTAATTCTGCATGATATTGTGCCATATATATATATGTGTGTGTGTGTGTGGGGACTATTGGAGCTTTAAGTTTACTGGCAGTGGCGTGTTGGAGCCAACTTGAATGTTTTTCCTTTGTACATTCTATGACAGTGCATCTTATTAGAAATGATCTTTTATAGAATGATAATGCTCATCCTAGGTTAGTAAGCAGCTGCAGGAGAGAACAAAGTTAAATACCACTGGACACACCCTCTAACTGTCCAGAAATTGCGAAAGCAATTTTATACACCAAGTCTCCCAGAAAGATATTCTAACTTTCTAGATACACGTTAAGAGAGGTGTGATTGATTGAGAGCTTTAATGATTTGTTGCATTTTGGACTGTCTTTTGGAGACACGAAGCTCTTGTTAATGCGTGAAGTGAACCGAATTTCCTTTCTATGATATAACTGTTGGGGAGTCTGGCCATTGATTGATGAGAATAATAATGTGTGTATTATCCAATCCAGGCAAAGGAAGGGGAAGGCGATCCGTTGATAAGCGTGGAGAATGGATCTGCAATTTTGGGTGACAACACTGTTGGAAAAGCCCCTTCCTGGAACTCCAACAAAGACTTGCACGCTTAGGAGAAGAAGAAGAAGAAGATGGAAGCCTGAGTGATCCCCGCCGTGAGGACGCACTACTAAGGTATTTTGATTTAGGAGAAGCATTTATAGAAACAATAGCAGCAGCAGCTTGAAATAGGTAGAACGAAAAGACAACTCGAATATTTTTTAGTCGATGTGTTAAGAGAAGCAGTAGTAGTAATATATCCTTCAAGGAGCTAAAATAGTAGTAGGTAAGCTTTGTTCCTTCTTCTAGGCAGAGCTGTGGTTTTTTCTTTATATATATTTATTTTGTATCTGTTATACTATTTTGATTATTGATTATGATTATTTTTTTTTGGATTTAGATTATGATTGTGATTGAAACATTGTAAGCTGGAGAAAAGGATAGAAACATTTCAGTATTGGTTGATGGGTGGGTGTAAATGAGTTAGAATAGGTATCTATTATCTACTCAGTTGCTTGGTCTGAGTAGTGAGTATCTAGGCCAGGGGGTGCTTCCTGGATGGGCGCGGGTTGATAGATTAATGGGCCTTACAAAAGATCAGAGGCTACTTTATTAGTATGCTTAACATATCAAAACTAGTATTGGTACATCGCAATTCAAGTAAAAATTGTGCTAAAATTTAGTGTTAAAATTGACCAGAATAATGAAAATCAACAAAAATCTAATATATCGAATTGCAATAGATAAAAAAAGACGAGGACTGTTTTTAAGTTTGACTACAACTATACCTTTTTGATTCAAGAGTATAAGTAAATCCATGATGTAATATGTTTATGGAGGAGGCCCATATAACATGATTATGTATATATGTAAATTGTAGGATTAATTATCTGTACAACATGTGATGCACATGGCTAATAACCACATGCATGTCCGTATTAAATTCTCTCAATGCAGAAAGGAGAACAAATGAAAATCAAAGGAAGCTTCTCACATCTCAAAGATTTTTATATTTTATATATTAAATAAATATATGTACACACTAAGAGTGAGCATGCATGTGGCATCATCACTACTATAGTGCTATGATTCTTTTTTCTATCCGATCCATTAAGTTGACTGATCACTAATTAATTGAAAACCCAATCTGGAAACCCAGTGACCTCATTCAACTTCACTGTTAGTTTAGTATTTCTTCTTTTAATAAAAGATCTCAAGTTCTAATCTCACTGAGTGCTGTGAATGAGAAAATATATTAACTTTTGATGGACTTAGACTTTGAAAATTATTTTAAGTGTGAAATAAAATATATTACAAGTAAATTTTTCCTAAACACGGAAAATAAATAAAAAAATCACTACCATCATCAACCATTCAAAAACCATAAATAAATTAAATAACATTGTATCAAACTAGATCCACAATTTGAATCCAGTAGCCATAATAATAATTTATATATATATATAATATATAAATGTAGATCCTTCAAAAGTGCAAGAGATGCTGCTGGGTTAAGCACATGGTTAGTTATATCTCTCCTCTTGTGCATATATTAATATTAATACATCCATATATAAATAACCAAGTTACTGTTATTATTGACTACCTATAGCTAGCTTAATTAAGAAGAAGCCATTAATGGAGTCGGCCAAGCTATCATCATCAGTACACCAGAAATCCGTGCTGTTAACAAAGCAGCAGCATGAACAAGTCAAGAACTTGTCTTCTCGTCGACTAAGCTGCTGCAAAACGACGCCGTTGGTAGCAGCAACGACTCATAATAAGGAGGTGGTGCAAGAAGATTATTATCCATCATCTTCAAGTAGTGATCAATTATATCCCTTCACCTGGGAATCTCAACCCGGAACTCCGAAAGTGAAGATCCATCAAAGGAGTGATCATAGTAATAAAATTATCCCTCCTCTAACCCCACCACCTTCTTACTTCTCCACTACTCCTACTCCAACCAGATCCAAAAACCCTAACCCTAAACCAGCCAGCGGTTTTCTGAGAAGCATCATTCCTAGGAGGCTTAGAAAACCGGTTTCACCCGAATATTCTCCGTCTTCTTCTTCTTCGTCTTCTTCATCGTCTCCTTGGCCGTCATCCACGCGCTCGGTTCCAGCTTCTCCGGTGGCGACCCCACTGCACCATCAATATTGCCGCGAAAGGGTGAATAGAGTGCAGAGTAAATTTGATAATGTGGTGGAGGGTGAGTCGGGTCGGATCGATCCATTGTGCTTCGGGTTGAGTCGCGGTGGCAGATCCCGAGGATGCTACTTTGGCATGATTAAGCTGCTTCACGGAAAGTTACCTTCTTAGAGCTCATAATGATAGCAACTATATGCATGGTTGATTGTATTTTCAGGTAGCTAGCTAGTAGCTTGATTGTATTTTCAAGTAGCTAGCTAGCATGTGAAGCAGTAATTAAGAGAAATTGCACATTAGACCTCCATCGGTATCTAGCTTGTATGGTAAATCCGCCATTTTGTGTTATCTTTGTTAACTCTAATAATTAATTGTTTCGATATTGTGTGAATCAAATACGAGTGAAGATTGTTATTAGACAGACGATATATGGTAAAACTTTGAATCGGTGTGAAATTACACAACGAAATTTCGGTGTGTAAGTTTCTGGTGTAGAGATGAGCTTCTCTTGAAGTGAATTGCTTCATTTTCTTAGCTTTTTGTTACACGATGCTAGCTGGAATTAATACAAGTGGATATAGAAATTAGAGCATGTGCAAATAATCAATTAAAAAAAACATAGAGCAATTTTTTTTTTTATTTTTATAAAAGAAGATAAATAAAGATAATACATTTGAAGTTCAAAATTGGTCCTTAATTGACTCACTTCCCTAGTCAAGTGGCATTTGAGTGTAGATGTTGGTCTGTTGCATAAAGTTTTTCTTACAAATTGTAACGGGTCACACGAGTTGACCCATTGAGTCGTGCTCGAGTTACATGTTCAAATTTACGGATCGAATTTTGGTTGATCTTTATTGACCTGACCCGGACCCAGCGGGGTGGGTCCGAATTGATAATACTAACTAGGTATTTCTTGCCTAATGGACCTCTACCTGAAGGAGAAATTATTACCTATCTCAGTCCCATCCAGCTGTTGGCACGCAACCAATAGGACATTAACATGTGTGATGTGTCACTCTGTCTGCACATTTGTTCAATGAAATCCCATTTGTCACTGTCCTATTGATCAGCGTGCCAACAACGATGCCAGCTGTTGGAACTGATGTAGGTAATAATTTAGGGTTAAGAACCTATGAAAGGTCTGAACTATCACCCATGTTAACGGGAGAGGTCTGAAATTTAAAAAGTTAATAACAGAGTCTGAAATTTCTGTTTTGTTGATAACAACGGTCTCCGTTAGTTTTTTCCGTTAAAACTAACGGAAGTTGGTCACATCCCAAGCATGTGACCGAAAATTAAATAAAATTCCAAAAACGCCCTTCTATCAAGTGTGCCCCTCACATGCATGGAGTGAAAAGACCAAAATGCCCTTGAAGCCACCACGGTACTCCGGCGACCACCAATCGTACTCCGGCGACCACCATCGTACTCCGGCGACCACCGCCGTACTCCGGCGACCACCACCAAGGCTCCGATTGGGCCAAAATCGGAGCCACCGGCCCCGATTGGGCTCCGATCGGGGCCAAAAAAGCTCCGATCGGAGCTTTTTTGGCCCCGATCGGAGCTTTTTGGCCCCGATCGGAGCTTTTTTGGCCCCGTGGTGGCCGGAGTCGGGTCGCCGGAGCCGAGGTGGTGGTCGTCGGAGTCGAGGTGGTGGTCGCCGGAGTCGGGTGGTGGTGGCCGGAGTCGGGTGGTGGTGGCCGGAGTTGGGTGGTTTTAGATTGACTTTAGGGGTAAAATTGTCATTTCACATTTCCTTAAATAAGATATTAAATAAAACAAAATATTAAAGGGGCAAAAATGTCATTTCACACAATTCTGTTAAATTTAACCCTAAAAATGGACGGAAAACCTCAAATCAACAAAATTGAAATTTCAGACCTCTGTTATTAACTTTTTAAATTTCAGACCTCTCCCGTTAACATGGGTGAAAGTTCAGACCTTTCATAGGTTCTTAACCCAATAATTTATCCTACCCGAAGAAGCTAAATTTTCAACTGTGAGCTCCTTACACTATAGGTTCGAATTCGATTACACTCGTGATCAGTAACAGCTACTGGATTCAGTTGGAACACCAGAACCTTCTTACTGCTGTGTGCAATCGAATGCTGCAGTAAGTTCACTGTGTTTGGTTTCAAAACCTTGAAAAACCTCAAAAAAAAAAATCAAAACTAGTTTAGGATTTGAAGAAGACGAAGATGTTGAGCATGAAGGTGAATATTAAACCACGTCAGTATACCATTTTTAACAAAAGTTAGAGATTTTATTCACCGCCTCGGTGAGTTAAGACAGGGCATTTAGTTCGTCACGACTGATTAGAATTTTTATTGCTTAAAGTGAGTTAGGGAGGTTCGATATGACCAAATTCGTACTAAATATGGTCTCTCATATTAGGTGATCAGATTTATCATGAGCTTGGTCAATGCTAGCTCTAACTAAGTGAATTGAGTATTGCGTCATTAAATAATCACCATTCGAATAATTGATAGTAAAAAAAATAGTTTTAAGGTATTAAAATGTCAGTTTTATCTTTATAAAATTAACAAAGTTAATAGAGATGACTGATAAAAAAAAATTTAAATGGAAATTGTTGGATTTTAAAGTCTTGACTTCTTAGCTCCAATGCTAGCAACACCTGCAAGATGAAAATTGTGGAGTTGTGTCCCACGATTTTAGTCTGACGCTCAAATTAGAATAGAATATTGAAACTAGTAAGAATCTTAATAATTAATGTGTAAAGCTTATATTTTATAGGGGACTTAAACCGACTGAATGATAAAAGTGGTGGCAATCAGTTTTACATTGGTGGAGATGGTCGGTAGTTTGTAAATTGTGAAAAGTAGGTCGCCGACTCATATTCTTTACCGGGAATGGTTTCTCCCAAGCAAGTCGCCACCTAATATGCATTTATGGGAATAGTCTCTCATAAGCAGGTCGCCAACACATGTTCCTTACTAGGAGAAGTTTCTCCCATGCAAGTCGTCACTTCACGTTCATTACTTAAAAGATTTTCTATCAAGTAGGTTGCCACCTAATGTTCAGTTTCTGCTAAGTAGGTTGCCACATCATGCTCCTTACTGGGAAGAGTTGTTAGTCGATATAGGGGTAAAACAGTAATTCTGAAATATGTGGGACAAAAGTCCGATTATGCATTATTCGGTAATCAACATACAATTAACGAGTAATCTGTATGTATATGAAAAACTGAAATTTGCGATCCGTAGATCGAATGGGAAATACGATTTTTACTAAGCCATGTGCTGAACACGGTCTCCTTAAGGCAATCTCGCCCCACCTCACCCTTAGGTTATGCAACGAGATTTAAACAGGGACGATGACTTCCCATGATACAACAGTGTAGTTGACACGAATCGTGCATACAATTCGTTCAACCGAACCGAACAATACCTGAAATAAAAAGAGAATGTGAGATACAGATATGAAAAACAATAAGAGAATGAATCTCGGAACAAGGATTAAACCTGAGCAACATGAAGTCAAAAAATTAGAGAAATCCGAAGCACTATGCTGCCTTGAAGCGGCCGAAATTTTTGGAGAAATTTGAGAGCGAATTTAAAAATTTTAGAGTGTATTTTCGGAATAGGAATACCATCTATTTATAGTGTGAGAATTGCCCAATACCGAATATAAAAAATATATTTATTGTCTCATATAAAAATATTGACAATAAATATTATACGCGTATATAATATATATTCGGTTGAAAAGAAATATACACCGCGTATAAAATGTATTCACGCGTATATCATAGGTATGCTTCGGATTTGGTAATTTGCACCTATACGCAGCCGCGTGTAGAGAGAATCTTCCGTCTAGTAATTATTACCACTTTAAGATGCTTGGAAAATATATACTAGCAATGCTACCATATTCCAAACGGTGTGGAACTACTTTAGTGCATGCATTCACTTAGCCAAGCACAATGCCATTCACACCATCATAACTTGGCATTTGGGCTTTTACTCCAAGGCCCATGTCTTAATGCCAAGTCCAACAAGAGTTTCTCTTAAGCATATCGACACCACATGTTACTTACTGCGAAGAGTTTCTCCCAAGCAGGTCGTCACTTCTTGTTCCTTACTGAAAAAAGTTTTTTTCATTATTGCATTTGCGGTGGATGTAGTTCCTTCATTGACCTTTCAATGGAACCATGATATTTTGATCGAATTCCCACAGACAACGCAAAATGTTGGATTTTAACGTCCAGATTCCTTAGCTCAGTCACTGCCACTGGCAACACCTGCAAAAAGGAAAGTGTGGGGTTGTGCCACACGATTCTACCGGACGCTCAAATTATTATAAAGTTTTCATATAATGAGAATCTTAATAAATGATCATACAGAGCCTACCATTTATAGGAGATGTTATCTGCTTCTGTTACAGTTCATTCCTTATTATATATTGAGGGTTTCCAAAGTGGCGGTGTCAGCTGGTTCCTTATTGGTTGATGCATTCGGTTGTGACCTGTCAGTTGGTGACAAGTAGGTTGCTACCTCATTTTTCTTATTATGAAGGGTTTCTTTGATTTCAGTAACAAACAGATCACCACCTCGTATTTCTTACTATGAGGGGTTTCTTTAATGACGGTAATAAACGAATCGTCATATGTCACTGAATGTTGATGTCGACGACTTTTTGTTGTAATTATCCTGAATTTGTTATGAGCAGATTAACTACTAATTTAAAGTAGTGGCGTCACTTTTGTAGTCGTTTGAAAGAGTAAATTTTATCATAGAAATGTTGATCGAACAACTTGATAAATATGATAGAGTAATGCATTTGGGAAGTACACCTTTTTAACTATAGACAAACAAATCAATCAAACGATACTATTTTTCTAATATGCTTCATAAATATAAGTACTATTTTTATTTTTTATTAATAGGCAGATATAATTGTAATATATTAAAAAAAAAATTGAACTATTGCTAATTTATATTATGAGTAAGTATATGGGAGTATATTGAAATCAAATATTACCTCAAAGATCAAAATAAATAGGGATTAAATACCTTTTCATACCACTTCTTTGCACATAATTCACTTTTGGTACCACTTCTATTTTTTTTTATACTTTTGGTACTAATTCTTTCAACTTTGTATCCTTTTGGTACCACCGTTAACTTTCCGTCCAAATTGGCCGTTAAGTGTCATGTGTCGTGCACGTGACCGCCCTAAACTTTTGAATTTGTTTCAATTTAGTCCATCTAATGCATCCCTAACTTTTAATTTGTTCAATTTAGCCCTAAAATTTCAAAATCGAACCCTTGACCAAGCCAGACCTAGCCCTAGGCTAGGTCCGGTTGGGTGAATTGGGACCTAGCCCCAATTGGGGTCCCAATTGGCCTAGCTGGACCTAGCCCTAGGTTAGGTCAATTGGGTCAAGGGTTCGATTTTGAAATTTTAGGGCTAAATTGAACAAATTAAAAGTTAGGAATGTATTAGATGGACTAAATTGAAAGAAATTTAAAAGTTTAGGGCGGTCACGTGCATGACACATGACACTTAACGACCAATTTGGATGGAAAGTTAACAGTGGTACCAAAAGGATACAAAGTTGAAAGAATTAGTATCAAAAGTATAAAAAAAAAATAGAAGTGGTACCAAAAGTGAATTATGTATAAAGAAGTGGTATGAAATTTAACTTAATTCAAATAAATAATCGGTGACTGTGTCGCTGTTTGCTTTGCTCCATGTGGATGTGCACGACTATTGACTCTTTAGGAAATGGACGAGACTGCGAGGAACAAAGGGTTTCAGCGTTCCGATCCGATCTCCTCTTTTCCTCCGTCTTCTCTTTGATTTGATTACCTGTTGATCCCTAGTCAAGATAAAGCAGAAGTGTTGGAATCGCGGCTAGAGATGGCGTATAGACGGCGGCAGCAGCAGGAGCAGCAGCAGCATAGTTCAAGGCGGCCACCGCCAATATCAGTTGGTGAAGATGATCTCGAATCGTCAACTTCTTCTTCGTCATCATCTTCATTGGCTGCCAGAGCTATAAGAGCATCTTCTGCTCACATGGAATCCTCCCTCTCTTCTGCTTACTCTCCAAGGTCTTATGCGCCTTCTTCTGTCAAGGTTCATTTCCTTTCACCTTTTCGTTTCTTTATTCATAACTAATCACAAGATTTCAGGCATAACATAAGATGAACTGAATGTATCCTGATCATTGATAATAAAATAAAAAATGAGGGAAAACGCATATGTTATGAAAGTGTAGACGCATAATAATGGATTATAGTTTGTATGTTGCTGAATTTTAACTCTTCATTTGTAACAATCTTTGACGATCTTTCCATGCTTCAGCATCTCATACAGGTTTGAACACGCTTCTTAAAAGAATTGGAGAGTTTACCTCAGTTAGTTTGATTATGTGACTCTTTAGTATGAGTTTTACTTGAAGCAACCGTAAGCAAGATACTGAAAATATACGACTATCTGGTTCTTTTGTTAGCTTAGCTGCATAATGGTGCATGCCATGCTTTCCTTGATAATAGACATCTGAAAGTTTGGGATTATCTCAAAGTCATTAATGGTCAATCCGTACAAGCTAAATACTACTTAAATTAAAAGTTCCTAGAACTGTCCAATTGAAGTTCTCAGTATATTCATTCTTATTTTGGTATAGAAACAGAAAATTTGATATTGGCGTGCAATTAAGACTGCAGAAAGTCAAAATGCTCTTTTTGGTTGACATAACTACATTCTCCTGGCTATAGTTTCCAGAAGAGCTGTACTCTAAAAGAGAGGCCATATTGGATTCTCCTGAAGGTTGTATCCTCAAGGATATGCGTGTCTGGGGGTTCATTAGATTGCAGCAGCAGTTAAACAGCTATATCTTGACATTTAAGTACAACAATTTCACACCTTAGCCTACTCCCTTAGTTGTTGCTCTCTAGTTAAAAAGCTTTTTTTTATTTTTTTATTTTTTTTCTATGGGTCATCTGACCTGTAACTATATATTTAGTAATAATAATAATGTTCAGCACTTGGATATATTTTCTCCAGAAAACCCGACTCTCTCCCTCCATGGTAAAAATGTTGACTCTATCTGGGTGAAGTAAATGGGTATTTAAAGCATGATGTGTATGTGAACATTGCTGCTCATAAATGCATCACGCATAGCTAAGTCCGATTAACTACGCAGAGCAGCGCCTTTTTTGCTGAAATTTGTTTTCATTTACTATCTGTTGTACACCTCTCCTCACAGGCATGTCATACTCTGTCTCATCTCTATTCTCTATTTTCCTCTACACTTCATTCAACTATTCCATTTATATGCAGAACCTCAGTTCCAGTGAATATGTAGCGACGAGAAACTCAACTGAACAGAAGCAGGGATTTTGGGGGGCTTTGGCTAGGAAAGCTAAGTCTATTATAGATGACAATGATGTGACGCAGCCCTCTGAACCTTCTGGAAGAGCGAATTCACAATTGCCTGATAAAAATGTGAAGAACATGGTTTGTCTATCATCATTGGTCTTTTACGCTAGAGACCCTTATTATATATATTGTTGAAAAAGCTATCTAATATGATGTTTATCTCTAAATGGTACAGCATGTTCAATGTAGTATCTATTACTAAAAAAATGTTCTGGAGATCCTGTCCATGCAACTAATGCTACTACTCTATTGTACTATCTATTACCTAATCCAAGTTGTTTTATCTACAGGAACGTAACCCCTCTCAGTTGCATGAAAGTCAGCTTAAACCAGAGAGTGCAACTATACAAAAAGGATTGGGTGCAATTGCATCTTCTCTTAATTATATTGGGGGTACCATTGGTACCGCTGTAGAGGTAACTTACAAGGGAACTACTCTTGTTTTTCGTCGAGTCTTTATTTCTTTCTCCTGAAAAAGATACACTTTATTTGGTCTTTTCTTTGGATTTATCGATATAGAGCTGTTATGAGGCTATGTGTGTTATGTGCATCTCATCCTCCATGCAGTCATATACACCCAGTAGAGTTTTAAGTTTCCCATTGTCACTTCATTAATTTGATCAGCAAGTACACTTAAGTAGTTAGTATTTTCCCATATGTATTGGTCACTTGGTAGTGTGAAGACTAATATGATATTATCCTGTCTGAGGGCTAAATATCATAACCTGATCCTTGGGCACTAATCTTTTAAGGTTTAAGATTTAAGGAGAATGAGTTGACTTATCATAGATGGCTGTTGTGATGTCTTCAATGAAAGAGCGTATGGAAAGAGAATGACTCCATTTGCCTGAAATTAAAATAATCTCTCCTACCACCAAAAGTCCAAGCGAATTTACTTTTGATTTGCCTATTGAATTTTTTGAGTGTCCATTCGTATCATGATTAGGGAGGTAATCCAGGGAAATTGAAATGGTCCTGTCCTCGTAAACAATTACGCATATATTACATATACAGATAAACACACTGAATTACCTGCTGGATTATGCACAGAGATACACAAACGTGTGCACAACTAGACACACAGACGCACATATGTTTAAATGATCATATGTTACAAGGTAAAAAGAATCAGAAACAACCTAACTTGAATTATACCTAAAAGTTTTTAAAAGAATTAAAGGAACGAATCTTGGCATGGCAGTTTTATGGGGATGTTGGTGTTTTGATCATCTATTGTGTTGACTCTGTGTGAACTAAGGATGTGTAACATATGATCACTATGGGTAATGGAGGTCTTGTTTAGACTTGCATATGAATACTCAAAGATCTTATATAAAGCATTTAGTCCATGCAACCTTCATTTCTTTGCGTAGGTGAATACTTGAATATTTTCACTTGTGATTCTGTCTATTCAGGAAGGTCTCACTATTGTGGAGAACCGCACTGTGGAGATTATTCATGAAACGAGGAAGCATATGAAGAAAAAGCCCGGGAAATTTGAGGAGAATGATAAAAAATACAGGCAACAGGACACATCACATCAATCAAAAAATGATAGCCATATCCAAACCGAGCAGGAAAAAAATGATAGCCATATCCAAACCGAGCAGGAAATTCAATTGAAGGCATCTCGCGACGTAAGGTGCCAACCTTGTATCAGTGTTCATGTTTGATGACTAGTATCCTTATGTAGCTTCTAATGATGTCTTTAAATAAGAAACCATTCCTGTTGCTCTGAAGAAAATGAAAATTTTGCAACTGAAAGTTTTTAAATTCTTGTATCTGCTAACCTCATAAGCTTATGTTATGTTTAAGTTACCATAGTAACATGGAGAGGAAAGTGAACACCTCTTTGAACTTTGGTTTATTCATCTTATACTTGAATCGCATGACATAGATGCAGTACTCATGTGAGACTATACATGATTTATCATCCATATGACTTTGCACTCCTATTGGTATTGTAAATTTTTGTTTGTGACCTCGTTCTTTTCCTGTCTGGAAAAATTTATGCTAAGAAGTAGAAATTGGGGGTTAGTGTGCTACTTACTTTTTGCTTGTGTTACAGGTTGCAATGGCCATGGCCGCCAAAGCAAAGCTTCTTCTTAGGGAGCTGAAGACTGTCAAAGCTGATTTGGCTTTTGCAAAAGAGCGGTGTGCCCAGTTAGAGGATGAAAACAAAATACTTAGAGAAAATCGTGAAAGGGGTAGCAGTCCTGATGACGATGATTTGGTAAGATTATGATCATGCACTCTCTTTGATATGTTAACTTTATTAATTGCATGGCATCTTAGTTATCTCTGAGCATTTCAAAGCAATCAAATATGCCATCTGAATACGGGAGCAAGCCCACTGATTAGTCGTTGACTTTTCATAGTTACCAATAAGGTGGCTAATAGGAGGGTGCATTTAGATGTTAAAAAGGTGCTGGATATGTTGTTCTATCCTGTAGGAGCCTTTGGTGGTGCTAGTTTCGAATAGATTCTATGCAGACCTCACAAATTGACAGTGCCCATGTCCTTTTACAACCTGTTGTTGGTACTATTGAAACAAGGGAGGGGCTGTAATGGTTATAAAATGTTATGTTGGACAGATACGGCTTCAACTGGAGACACTTTTAGCAGAGAAGGCACGATTGGCGCACGAGAATTCAGTATACGCACGGGAAAATCGTTTCCTAAGGGAAGTTGTAGAGTACCACCAACTTACGATGCAAGACGTGATATACTTGGATGAGGCCTCGGAAGAAGTCAACGAGGTATACCCTTCGAAGGTGCCCTTGGTTTCAAATTCAAATTCTTTACAATCTGTTGTTGCTTCTACATCTGCAGGGGCGGGTCCAATTTCACCAGACACCCCCTCTGGTATAGTATATAGGATATAAGAATAATGGCAGACATTCGTCCCGTCCGCCTCACATCTGTAGAGGCTATTTTCATTGTCACATCTGTTGAATTCGGTTGTTCATCAGCTTAAAGCGGTCTGGGATTTGAGTTGTTTGAAGTTTCTATTTTTGACGCTGAACAAAATGTCTGTAATTTCACGGTGGGAGCAGATGATTGTGTAATGCAAACCTCTTCATGATTGTAGAAAGAACATATGTTGGTCACCTTCTGTTATTGGGCTTGGCCGCCGGTGATTCTAGATCAAGTGGTGGTGGCCGGTTGGTACTGCTACTCCATCTGAACCTAATCTCTTGTAATCTTGACTGCAATCTTATGTGCTTGCATGAAGATGTGTCTCAACTTATACTTTCAAAAAGATTAGAGAAGCTTCATGAAATTCAAAAGTAAAGGCATTAAGGGACGATCCATATTAGACTTATCTATGATGAGAATGATGGCATTTTTTGTGTTCGCTCGAATCTATATTTAAACTTTTTGCTAAGTTTAATCAATCTTTCAGAGCTTATAATTTTGCAATAAGACTATTTTTCTTTGAAAATCACTGATCTAACTACTTTGTTTATTTCTTTGAAAATCACTGATCTAACTACTTTGTTGGGGCGGTTTGTATATTGTTCAATTTGATTAATTGTTGAATTAATTCGACTGTTTCTATTGAAATAATTGTCAATTTCTAGACCTCGCACGAGGTTTAAAGCGAGACCTTTAAATAAGGTTAAAACATTGAACTGCTGCTGTATTATAGACATCTCATTGTCATTGTGCAATAACTGTTTATCCAAACATTTTACTTATTGGACAAATGTCTATCCAAAGTCCAAACCCACCCGAGCTAAGTATAAGTATATATTAATATATAGGAGTCATCCAAATATCGTATTCATTATAAGTTTGACTAAAATGTAGTCAATTGTATTAGTAGAATATATAGTGATTGGATTAGGCATGTAAGATTTGTGTAACGATGGAAATTTAATTAAGTTTTTCTTATGAAATCTAGTTCACTCAATTTCCTGATGTAATAATTGTAAATTTAATTGTTATTACAGACGACTGCAGTTTAGCCAAGGTTATTTATTGTACATTTTAATACGATTTTCAATTAATACGTATTTTCTTATTTTCTTTTAGTGAACAGTTGATGCAATTGGTGGAAATTAATATGGTGCAGTTTTTATTTGTAGTGCAATTTGTGACATGCTGTAAACATTGGGATGCAATTTGCCAAATTTTATCCCAATATATAATGATGCGAACTGCTGCGATTCGGGGAAAGGAAACCAACTCTAGAACTTGACTTGCGAGAGGGGAAAGAGTAGATCGGATTAGATCGACGTCTTCTTTCCGATTGGAAAACCCCAAATCAGCCATGGCCGGGACAGCAGCAATGGTGTTATCGGAGCCGCCTCCGTCTCTGCCTAAGATTCTCGATTATCCATCACCCTCCGATGACGACGATCTATACAGCCGCCTCAAATCATTGGAGCGGCAGCTGGAGTTCATCGATATACAAGAGGAGTATGTCAAGGACGAACAAAAGAACCTCAAGCGCGAGCTTCTCCGTGCCCAAGAGGAGGTCAAGCGGATCCAGTCCGTTCCTCTGGTCATTGGCCAGTTTATGGAAATGGTGGACCAGAACAATGGCATTGTTGGCTCAACCACGGGCTCCAATTACTATGTTCGCATCCTTAGCACCATCAATCGCGAGCTTTTGAAGCCCGCAGCCTCCGTTGCCTTGCACCGCCACTCCAATGCCCTCGTCGATGTTTTGCCCCCTGAGGCCGATTCCAGTATCTCTCTGCTCAGCCAGTCGGAGAAGCCTGATGTCACTTACAATGTATCATCCTTCACTCTTTCTCTTCTTGCTCTTGTATTGCGATTATGTTACTGTTATTCATTTAGGCATCTAGCTACCTATATTTCTGTACCCTAGATATAGCTAGGTCTCATGGTTGGTTTGTCAAGCTTTGCATAAGTAGACTACACTCTTTCACTAAAGAAAATTTTTGATTATTCACAAAATAGACAGCATCTTGAGATTGCAATGGTATACAATTTGTGCATGTTTTGATACTATGATAGCATGAGTTAGCTGCAGGGTCGATTTTATTGTTTTTTTAGCTGCAGGATCTTTTCTTCTATTACCTTGATATATCAAGCCAAGTCCATCATGAAGTAAATTTTTAAAGAGCTACCATTTTTTGTCTATTAATTTATTCGTTCTGCTTTTCAATGTATTGTAGCATGTGTCAAGATGATTCTAGTTTATTGATCTGTTAGACAGATGCAAGTTACATTGAGTCCTCTTCTGAAATTTATTTTTGTAACACGCTTTTCTTCTCATCACTAATAGTATTGTATAAAACATGTCTTCTCTATTAGTTGAGAGCTCGTTATATTGATGAAAGTGGTATAGCCCTGTTCGGCTTATTGTTTTGGGATATATTCTTGAGTGGATGCTGTCAACCAAAATTCTCATTAGATGGTTGAAGCTAATAATCTTTGTTTGGCTGGATAGAGTTGACTGTAAGAGAGTTATATTCACTTTTAGAATAACATGTTCATTCCAACTCACGGATCCTTCTTTGAGTTTTCTAGTAACTGGAATAACTTGTTTAGTTGTGAGTAGAAGACCCTTCTGCGCTATGTGAATGGATTTAGTTTTTTCTCAGATGTTTTGTTAATTTGAGAAACATGTTAGATTTTGTCATAGATCCCATGAATGAGTTGAGAACTAGGCGAAGTTGTATTACTAATTTGGCTTGGGAGACTGAATGAGTGATGTCAGTTCGCTTAACATCATAGTTTTATAATAATAAAGCTTAAAAAAATTATTCCCGTCACCTATATTGTTATTTCACCTCCTTTTTTTGTTTTCTTTTATCTGCAAGAATGTTAGTTAAGTTCATAAAGTTCCACATTCAAGTAGCTATAGACTTGCTATTATTAGCTGTGCTCTGTCAGCTGACTTCTAGACACTACCTTCGGGAAAGAATTTTAGATCTTTTCAGTTTTTTTGCTGTAATAATTGGCTGAATTGATTTGCTCTTCTCTGGTCAGCATGAATCTTCTGGCTGGAATATCTTTGGGAATGTTATACTGACATTTGCTCTTTTTACTCTTGTTTGTTAGGACATTGGTGGATGTGATATTCAGAAGCAGGAGATCCGTGAAGCAGTTGAGTTACCGCTAACTCATCACGATCTATACAAACAAATAGGAATTGATCCACCACGTGGTGTTCTGCTCTATGGTCCTCCTGGCACCGGGAAAACCATGTTAGCTAAAGCTGTGGCGAATCATACGACTGCTTCCTTCATTAGAGTAGTTGGTTCAGAATTTGTTCAGAAGTATTTGGGCGAGGTAACTAACTCAAGTTGAAGAAATCAACTTCCATCTTTCAAAAGAACAATGATATTCTTTGATGGCATAAAACTTTTTTTTCAGTATCTTAAGGTTATTATTAGAAAATTTTGAATGACATTTGAGAGGATTTTGTTCTACCTGGTTAGGGCCCCAGAATGGTCAGGGATGTTTTCCGTCTAGCAAAGGAGAATGCACCTGCTATTATTTTTATTGATGAGGTGGATGCAATTGCCACAGCAAGATTTGATGCTCAAACCGGTGCTGACAGGGAAGTGCAACGTATCTTGATGGAACTCCTAAACCAGGTTCGATTTCACACCATATTAATATTTTTTTTCTTTAACTACATATTTTTGTTAATTTAAAAGGTAAATCTTTCTAGTATCTTGGGCTGACATCTTATTCCTTAGATGGACGGGTTTGACCAATCGGTAAATGTCAAAGTCATCATGGCAACCAACAGAGCAGATACTTTGGACCCTGCACTTCTTCGTCCTGGAAGACTTGATCGAAAAATTGAATTTCCTTTGCCCGATAGGAGACAGAAGAGACTTGTATTCCAGGTACTACTCGTGAACTGGGATTACCAACGCATACGAATTGCTACGTTGTTCTGTTCTTGATTTACCTCTTTAGCATTTGGCACCTGCATTGTTTGAAAATTCTATATGCTTAACTTTGAAAAGATGTTGCTAACGCGTTTTAGATGGTTTCCTTTGGATAGTAATGTAGTTTCTAATTGATTGGCGTACTCATTATTTCATAAGACTGTTTTGCTAGCAACTGTAATATTTAGTAAACATGAAGTAGATAAACTATAACATAACTACCAAAGAACTTGATCAAAAGATTGCACGATTTTAAGTGTGCTCTGAGAAAAGGTTGAACGGTATAATTGTAACCAAGGTCATGTTTAGTTTGCTGGAAAGGGTACAATGATAGATTCCTGAATGGGGATTGTGTTCTCTTTGCTCAGGTGGTTAACAGAATAAAAATAAAGGAATTGAATGGAAACAAATGTTTTGTTTGCAGTAGCATCCTTCATGTATTTGACTCAGACCAAAGAGTGAAAATTACTATAGCAGTTCAATACGGCCTTTACTGAAAGTCGGCTCCTTTGACCAGAAGAATGAAAGTATATCACTTCTCTTAAGAAGATGAGAGAGGATAAATCTCTATGTAGAGTTGAGAGTTTCGGAGGGACATAATGTAAAATTTTGAAGAAATAAGTCCTGTTTAGTGTGTTAGAGTAGTAGGCCACTCCTAGAATTGTACAGATATTGCTATGATTAACTCCTGTCAGGGAGATGCAAGAATGGTTAGATCCACTCACAGTTCCAGTCCATGAGCCAGATAAAATGGAGGGGATATTTTCTTTGGAAAATTGCTTGTGAGGAAGAGAGATATTGATGATAGGGGGGAAGGAGATGCAAATTTTAGGTTTGAAGTTTATTTGTTGTTTTATTTAATTAATTAAAACATAGGGGATGAAACTGAAATATTTCAACTTTTATCTAAGGAAGCTGACTTCGGAATGGCCAGATCCCTTTGAAAAGTCAGTATGAAGAATTGAGGAAAATAAATTATAATGAAATAAGCTTTGTGTTTAATCTGTCCTCCCTAGACTTGCACTATCAAACACTAGAGGCTGTCCCATTTGTTTGATGATTTCCGTGCAGATGCACGTTGTTATAGTTTATGCAGTGTCACAGCCTTTAATTCTTGTTTGGACCATGTGATGGAGTGAGCCATTTTTGTTTTCGCTCATCAGCGCCAATTTGTGGTGTGCAGGTTTGCACTTCAAAGATGAATCTAAGCGATGAGGTGGACTTGGAAGATTATGTGTCACGGCCAGATAAAATTAGTGCTGCTGAGGTTAGTTAGCTAATTTCTATGAAGTATTATATATATCAACTGCCTAATGTTGGTTGCATTGCATAAACCAACCTTCCTTCACATTGCCAGTAGGAATGTGTTTAAGCTTAGGGTGATAGTTTCTTCTGTTATGTTATTCTAGACTAGGATAGGAAGAAGATGATTAATAATAGCCGATTTATTTCATGTAGGCTGCATAATAAGATTAGCATAGTTCTATTTTTAAATAAATTGACAATGTGAATGATTTGTATTATTATTGAATTGAATTTAACATTGCGGGGGGATGAGCAGATAACTGCAATATGTCAAGAGGCTGGGATGCACGCGGTAAGGAAGAACCGGTACGTGATACTGCCCAAGGACTTTGAGAAAGGATATCGCGCCAATGTGAAGAAACCCGATACTGACTTTGAGTTCTACAAATGATCACTTTCTTCTCTCAAAGGTGCTGCAAATCAAATCCAAGTGAAAAAGAGAAGATGATTTTTCTTTGATCATTATCATCATCAGGTTGTAAATGCCTTGGAGGTTGATTGCTATTTACTCGATCTGGTTGTGGATTAGGTAGTACCAAGTTAATTGCTTTGTGATACTTGCATCTTTCATTTATTTGCATGTTTTAAAATGTAAAATTATATTCTAGTAAGTAAAAGAAATACTATTTATTTAGTTTTCATCAACATCGGACAGGAGCCAGGTGTGTTCAAATACAACCGTCGTCGTTATTTTTCTGGCTTTGGTTTAGTCCTCCCTCGTACTTGAATATTTGTTGACATGTATACTCCAAACGGGTCATGCTATTTGTGGTTGATATTTAGATGGGTAAATAACTTGGGAGAGGTCTGAAGATAGGCCATTGTGAATTTGAGAGGTCTGAAGATTGAAATTGTGATAACTGATATCTGAAGTTTGGACTTTGTGATTTTTAGGTTTTCCGTCCAAATTTTCTGTCAAATTTAACAGAACCGCATGAAATGTCAAAAATACTTTTTTGTAATATGTGAATTAATAAAAAGTGTAATTAATATAAAGATGAAATGACAAAAATACCCCTGTCCATAATTTAAACATAACCCAACTCCGGCCACAACCACGGCTCCGGCGACCACCACTCACAACTTCGATAACCGCCACCCAACTCCGACGACCGCCACCATGGTCCCAATTGGGCCCAAATCGGAGCCACCGGCCCCGATTTGGGGCCTCGGAGCTTTGAGGCTCCGATTTGGGGCCACAGAGCTCCAGATCGGAGCTTTGTGGCTCCGATTTGGGCCCAATCGGAGCCACCAGGCCTGATTGGGCCCAATCGGGACCGCGGTTGTGATCACCGGAGTTGTGTGATGGTCGTCAGAGTCGGGTTGTGGTCGCCGGAGTTGGGTGGCAGTCGCCGGAGCTGTGAGTGGTAGTCGTCGGAGTTGAGTGGTGACCTTAAGGGCATTTTTGTCTTTTCATTCAAACATGTGAGATGCAAGAAATGTATTTTTGGAATTTTATTTTATTTCTGGTCACATGCCATGCACATGACCAACTTCCGTCAGTTTTAACCAGTGTTATCAGAACCGGACCGGACCGGCGGTCCGACCGGAACCGGACCCCTCACCGGTCCGGTTTGCTTATTTCCGGAGGATGTAAGCGAACCCAGTTCTGAAGTCCGGTTTTCACCGAACCGGCCGGTTTTGTGCGAACCGGGCGGTTCACCGGTTCGGACTCTTTTCATTAAAAAAAATTAAAAAAAAATTAAAATTTTTTTAGGGTAAACTTATAGAGAGGCAGGCCCCGATCCGGACTAAAACCTACAGAAGGGTTAACTTACAAAGAGGATATGCAAATTTGCATTTTTTTTACTAAAACCGGTCGGACCCGGTTCGGACCGGGTCCGACCGGCCGAACCGGGAACCGGTGGCCCTGCCGGTTCAGGCCCCGGTCCGGTTCTGATAACACTGGTTTTAACGGAAAAAACTAATAGAGACCTCTATTATCTACAAGTCGAAACTCCAGACCTCTGTTATCACCATTTCAATCTTCAGACCTCTCAAATTCACAAGGGCCAATCTTCAGACCTCTCCCAGGTTATTGACCCTATTTAGATTTGACTAGCTAAATTAAAACTTAGCCTTTGATGGTAGCAACTAAGTCGAGTATGAGTTCATTTATACTTGTGTTTCTATTTAATTTTTTTAAATCTATTCGAGTCAAGTTCAAACTTATTTGAGTTTTACATAATATTATCTACATTTAATTTATAGCCCAAATACTAGCTATTGAACAATTTTAATTTTAAGTTTGGCATGTCGAGCTTAAACTCGTCAAAGTGTGACAGTGAGCTTAACTCAAGCTTGAAAAAATTAGACTCAGTCGAGTTCAAACTCAAATAAAAGGATTCTAGTTGAGTCAGTCAACTCTTCTTTTGCAACCTGGGCTGGGTTGATAATGGTGGTGTTTTGGTCCGAGTATGAAGACTCTGAACCCAGACCAGACCAGCCAGTTGGTTTCAACTAGGGGTGGGTGCGGGTTCGGGCGGTTTTTTTGAAAAATAAATCCCGCCCATAAATTCTCGGGTTTTTCGAGTTCGGGGGCGGGTTCGGTTAAACCAATTAATACATATATGAAAATGTATATATTATTAATAAATTTATATATATCCAAAAGAAATATGAAATTTATGTTTGGTTTTTAAATAATTAACACATTTGTATTATTTTTTGTTAAATCGGTAAAAAAATTCACAACATTGAGAAAAAGTATACATCAAATGATTTATATCATAATTTTACGTTGATTATACAAAAAAAAAAAAATTATAGTACAAAATATTCATATCATTGATTATACTATTGGTCTCAAATGTTTTAGTGGTTATTTTTAGTTGTAGACGAGCGGGTTCGGTTTTTTCAGTTTTCTCGAATTGAGCTCGGATTTTAACTTGTGAAGGGTTTTTCGGGACAGGTCGGGACAATTTTCCTCGGGTTTTAGGTTAATTTTGCAAAAGTATAAAGATTTGAAGGACCATTTTCTACACTGCTCTGCTATGCCTAGTTGCCTACTACTACAGTTAGTTTAGTTCTAGCATCCATTTTCCGTTGAGTTTCAGTTAGGATGAACGACAGGGTTAGAGAGTGGATCAATGGAGATGAAAGCGCCAAAGAGATGCTTGCTAGGGTTTTCACCGAACGCCCAATGTTGATGCTTTCCCCTCCACTTCACAGGCTCCCTTTGCGCGCTGGCAATATCCTCGAGATCTTCGGTCCTTCTCCTTCCGCGAAAACCCATATCTTGATTCAGGTCTCTATGAACTTTGCAATTCCATCTTTGCTGACTGCCCTGAATAACGGAGTTTTCTTCAATTTTTTTGTTTAGGCTGCAGTGAATTGCATTCTTCCAACTGAATGGAATGGAGTACATTATGGTGGATTGGGCCGATTAGTGCTTTACATTGACTTGGATTGTCGATTCGAGACCTCTCGCCTTCTTGAGATTCTCAAGTACCGAATAGCCGAATGTGAGCTTTCCTGAGGGCATTACCTTAGCTCTGTTTATCGGTTTTTACAAGTAATAGTTTATTTGCATCCTCATATATGTTGCACCAAGAACTTCCAAAGATACAGTGATAAGCTAACTCAAATAGTGATTTTGTTGGCAACAAAAACTTAAATTGTGATTTGGTGAATCATCTTAACCAAATCAGTACAGAATTGCAGTGCCTGGTTGAGGAACATTGTGGTGGACTTGTTGACTAGAAATGTTTCAATGGAAGATGCTCTGGAATTGATTGCTATAAAATGGAGATGCAACTTTGTCAATTGACTTGTAATTATTATTTTTTCTTTTCCTGCTAGAACCCCATCCATCCCCATTTACCAATAGCTAAAACGACAATGCTTTATTGGCAAGAGAGTGATTATGGTTCTCACTGATAGGCCAGCTAACTACCTCACTTGGAGGATTGATCCTTATCTTAAGATTTGATTGACGCGGGAACTGGTGGTGGATTAGCTTTGCATGTGCAGTTCTTGTCCTTTGTGTGATGACTCTTAATATCCTAATGTAGCAAGCAATTCCATTCTGAATAAACCCTCAGTTGCAGTATTCATTTATCCCATGCGTTTGTCTATGATAAAGATGACCTGTTATCCTTCATGTCTGATGCACTTAACATCATTGAACAATGAAAGAGGTTTATTTGTTATTTTGATTTATCGTCATTGCTAACACAGGCTCGAGACAAAATAATATGGGTAGACGGTGTAATGATAAGCCCAGTACACCAGATGAAAATGAGCTCTTGTACCAATGCATGAAGCGGTTCTTATACATTCGCTGTTACGATACTTTAGAGTTTCTTGCCACACTTAAGGTAAATTTATCTTATCATATGACATATTTCAGGTTTAATGGGAACGACTAGTTACTTTGTTATACTATTATGGTGTAAGCAACATACTTCAGCATGTTCTGTTACCAAAAATGAAATATGATCTACCGATTTTTTTTGGCCAGTGGGGTGCAGTATTATGTGATCAACCATTTAGATTAGCTTCCAGCTAAACATAGGAAAACAGAAGATATCCAGTGTCTGTGGTATGGTGAAAGATTGCGTACTCTAAACCAAGGGCTGTTGAGACGGATAGAAAATAAAGCAATTAGTGCATGTTGGCTTAGCAGCAGGGCATACTGGAGGGTAGGCTCAGGGATACAGAGAAACGATATAACAGAGATAGTGGAGTCTAGCATCTTTTAGCTTCCTTGGTTGGAATTTAAGGAATTGGATTGATGAATAACAAGATATGCTAAAAAACCCAAATAATTTCTAGAAGAACTTCAGAAAATTCTCAAAATTGTAAACATATATGGTAGAGCTAGCTAGGCCTTTGCTGGTAATTTGAAGTGCTAAACACCTCGGATGAAGCTAAAGGCACCTTCCAGATAGGATGAGGGTCTGAATCCGCTTGGATTATAAGCTTTTTTCTGTTTAAGGACAGAATAGGTTATACCTTGCATATTTAAGTAAGGTCTTCCTAGTGCTAGAAATAACGTCTTTGTACAGAATTGGTTGCCATGGCCCAGGCTAGTAGACAAATAGTGTTTACAATTCTCTTTTTGACAACTTCAACTTGACTAGGAAGATTAAAAAACTTAAAGAAATTCCAAACGTACGCATACTTGTAGCGTACTTGGTGGTACCAGTACTAAAGTGTACTCTACCTGATGAAGAAGCATCTTTATTGACTTTTTTGCACTATTAGCTTGGGTGCTACATCAGATCAGTAAATAGAAAGAAAAAATAAAATTAATTCAGCTTTTTTGGTTTTCTGCAGACATTACACTATCAACTTCAAATGCAAAGAGAATCCCATGGCGTGAGGAGTCAATTACTCTTGATTGACAAGTTTGTCTTTTTACCCTTCGGTTTGCTTCAACAATACATATTACATAGATTGGAAAAATGGCATTCCATACCTCTCAAACAAATAGATAGATATTGTCTTGGTGATGTTCTGTGTTAGAAGTATCTGTTTATGATCCCTCTTTTCTTCATCAGCATTGGAATATTTCACTGGGTTGATCGTGCATCTTCAGCTTCTTCTCTCGGGGTTCATAACAGGTAACTATCATTGTGCCATCATACTAGAAACAAAGGCAGATTTATAGTTAAGTGTATCTGCAATTAGCTGAGAACAGTTGAACAGGGGTTGTCTCCAAGCTATCTCATTTTAATCAAAGTAGCATTCTATGAAAATGGACTCCAGCTTCGTGAATACCTGGTTTGATTGAGAACAGTGTATAGCCTAGCATTACAGATTCTCATTAAATTGTGTTTCTCATGGATAATAGCGACTTCTTTCTCGTGGTGATGTATATATGTTGGTTTCAGTTATACGTTGTTTGGATACTCTGACATTATATGGCTGGTTGATTTGTAGTAAAAGGTTTTCTCTTCAGAATGTGTGGGATATTGCAGTTCAGGATCTGAGAAAGCTTTTGTACGTGCATCCCATGCTTGTTATAGCTTCTAAAGCAACTATATTGGGAAGCACCTTAAGTGTGGCAGAAAGGTTGGTGATATTTTTGTAGGAAAATCGAAATTGAAGAAATTATTTTTCTCTTGTTAATTTTGTCTGACACTCTAGATTGGTCATGCTTCCAGATGGAACTTCTGGTTGTAAGTCACTGCTGAAAACATTATGATGTTGGACACTGAAGCGAAGGTCCCTGTTTTGGTATTGAAATTGTTATAATAATATGTTACAGGAATAAACGGTATCATTCAGTGGATATGTCGGATTCAAGAAACGAAATGGAAGAAGAGGTAGCGCAGAAACTTCAGTTTCGTGAATACATGCCTTCTGTCTGGCAGGTTTGTCTTCTGTCTAGTATTATGAATTAATGTCATTATATGCAAGCTGCACTCACAGGTTAGCTTTACCAATGTTGCAGTCCTTTGTTACGCATAGGATACTTGTACAACCTTCAGGAGGTTAGTGAATGCATCATTAAATAAAGGGTTAAGAATCTAAAAACAGTTTCAACTTGTAGTCCATGTTGCTAATTGATGTCTCAAATTTAAAATGTTGATATTCGGTGTTCCAACTATCAGATTTATTGTTTTCCGCTGATTTTGGTTTTAAAACAGGCGTTTAAGCAACAAAAACATGTTTTTCATTTTTCTGAAGTATAAGATTTGTAGCTCATGGTTTAGACTTATTTGATACTTAAAAACATGTTTTTATTCCATTAATTTTAAGTGAAAAAGTGAAAATTAATCAATTTTATAGTTGAGACACTGAATATCAACATTTTAGTTTTAGACAGTGATTAGTAACTTGACTTATAGTTAGAACTGTTTTTAGGTTATTATCCCTAAATAAATTAATGAAAATAAATAACCATCTGGGGTGGAATTGAAGAGGAATGATTTGGTTTGTTGGGCACAGTGAGGAAGCAGCATAAAGAAGAAGAGCAAACATTGTACATATCAGAATGGTTACAGCCATCACTTGGTTTTTCAGACAAATTCATTGTTGGGGATGTAAGGAATCCTATCCTATCCTATCCTCCTGTTATGTGCATTAAGGGAAATAAAGATTTCTAATATCTATTTATCAATCTGATGGTTGCAGTCTGGTATTTCCATTGCTTCATGAAGGTGATGTCCAGACCCCTCCATCCAGCAAAATGGATGCAACTCATGAAATTCTAACTCTAATTATTGTTAGCAATGTGGAAAAATTAACTTTTAGTGTAATATAATGTATATTTTGCAGTGCTAGTCAAATTTACTAACATTTGGTAAAACTAATACACTGCTAACTTTGACTGATTCAACATTCTTTGTTTCTATCTCCTTTTTTTTTTTCTTTTGATCAGACCTCGTCATGTTTGAGTTGGGAAACTCTCTTTCAGCCATCGTCATTGCCATAACCTCCGATTGAAACCTTACACGCGCCGCCACAATCGCCTGACCTCCGACCCACGTGTCAGCCCACTCTCCTCGATGCTCCTTTCACCTATTTAGGTATCCCAACTCGTGGCCACCACCTGTGAATTACACGCCACCGTTCGTGGCTACCACAGGTAGACCAACGTCGACATCCTTTTTTTATTTGTTATATACAATTGTTTCAGCAATTTCGGGCCGGGAGCGTTAATGTTAAAGTCCTCCCCAAGGTGACGTTTACAGCGGGATTCGACTCCGGATCGCCCCTGTGAACGCAACTCGACATCTCTTACTCGCATTAGAATAGGCTCTTCGGAGCGCTCCCTTCTAGCCAACCGCACCGGAATCAGCACGGTTAGGTCCTTCCTATGGGTCTCGCCCCTCTTCCAAGTCGCATCCTTGAGTCAATCCCGCATCTTTCCTTTTCGCCGGTCACCGGAAACCCGATTTAGGGACGCCAACATACGATCAACATCCATATGTGGACATCAAACTACGATCTAAGTCTCAACAAACTATCAACCTCCTCTCAACAAAAGGTCAACATAAAAACTATCAACCTACTCTCAATAAAAGGTCAACCGCCTCAACAGAAGGTCAACCTCGAGTTAATAACTAAAAAACTGTCCAAGGTTTACCCTATGTTAAAATTAGGTGTTTGAAGTTTGAAATGTTAAAATGGACTGTCCCAAGTTACATTTTTGTTGAAGATGAAAAAACGCACAAAGACACCAAATTTCAACAAAAATGAAACTTGGGATAGTCCATTTTGACATTACAAACTTCAGACACTTAATTTTAACATAGGGTAAACCTTGGACAGTTTTTTAATTATTAACCCGTCAACCTCCTCCCAACAGAAGGTCAATCTACTCAATAGACGGTCAACTGACTCTCAACAAACGGTCAACCGCCTCAACAGACGGTCAACCGATTCCCAAAAGACAGTCAACCACCTCTCAACCTCTCATCTCTGTCATAATAAATAGTCAAGTGCCTTCCAGGGTGCTCGTCAATGAGGAGGATTGTGATAAATTTTCTGCTGACGATGCCATGCACCATTTTAAGCTTAAATCTCGTTATGAAATGGTGGTATATTCCACTAGTCTACTTTATCTACCCCTTCCAGTTTGGACCAAAGTTTCACAAAATCGCCGATCCATTTCTCACACAAACAATCACATGATTACTCGCTGCCGTATATTCGATATGGATCCAACTTATGTCGTATCCTATCATGTTAAAACCTTTCTTCTTAAAGAGAAGAGAGTTTCTTTGGCACCCCCTGCGTGCGCTAGTCCTTCGCGGATGTTCCTCGGACAAAGATGCTTTAGTAGTTTTGGCTTTGGGCCTTCCTACCAATGAGAAATCTCTATCTTATTCAAACCCCGCATGCGGTCAGTTGTATTTGTTAATGGAATTGTTTGTAATTTTGTTGTACTATGTGTCTTGTCAAGTATTGCTTATCGCATAGAGGAGCTTTAATTCTTTGTCACAAAGTTGATTGTATTACTAATTCAGATAAAATCCTTCTTACCAAGTTACTATCCTTTGTCTAGGGTCTGTTATTGTAAGGCCAATCTTGTCTATGCTTACTACCGGTCGTAATATTGTTTTTTACCTTATTACTTAGCATCTACTTTATTTGTGCGGGTATTTGTTTTTAACCAATTACCCCAGAGGAGTTTTTTTACATTAATTATAGGCTGTAATTGTTTTAATCTGTTAAATAATATCGATCTTATAAAATAAAATAAAAAAAAAACATGACACTGCTTATCATTTCTTCATCAACCCTATCTATCAATGTTCATCATCTTGCTTTCCTGATAAAGAGTGAAATCAGCGCCTATTTTTTGGATTTAATTGTTGAGTTCAATGCAATCAAACCAGCAAGCTCGAATAAGAATTATATCAGTCGATCTAAACCAACAACCCTAAGTTTGTTTCTTTTACTACACCATAAAACACCTGCAAAGCCCCTTCCCTCTCTTTTTCCTCAACCTACTCTATTATCCTATGGCTATGCTAGAAGGGTTACATGTATTTTACAACACTCCATCCAAATATTTCCTCAATTAGCTAGAACTCTGAAAAATCATGAGAGCAACCGGGAAACTTCATTTTGAAAACTGCCCTCCCGGCTCCGCTCACATCAACGCAAAAGCAAAACAAAACATTCACTATCTATCCACCATTCTGAATTGATTGAGAGGAGGGGGCACATATCTCCTCGACTCCCTCCAAGTTCCTCATTTTTCCAAGAGAACGATACTGTAACCGAATGCTTTCTCCAGTTTCTACGGTTTTCAGCAAGTACCTGCACATGGAGCTCCAAAATAGTACGTACACACATAACAGAACAATGATATTGTTCACTTCCACTGGAAGCTCTATACATTTTTATTTGATCAACAAGAGGTATCTTCTATCTATAGCCTCAATACTAATCGTTTAAGGTTTTCTTCACCGCTATGCTTAAAAGGTTATTTATCTCACTACATAGATTTTAAAATTTTGCAACCCCAAAAAAATTCTAGCTATTTTACTTGTAAAGTTTTGATTTCCAACCAAATTAACCGGTCCCAAGGCACAAGACAAACAGAAACAGTATCATTTACTGAGTAAATCCATATCTATCTATGAAATTAGAGTATTAGACGCAGAAACTCACCAGCCATTAAGACATTGTGATGTGATGATTGCTTCCTTACCAAAAAATCTTTCTGGTGTTCTCTTGTTTCCCTGCACATTTTTTTCTTGTATCATAAACTTTGCGTTGATCAGCCACATATGCGGTCAAAGAAATAACAATAAGAATACTAACCTTTATAAGTACCTTTTCATTTACAGAGAATGGGTACTGCACTACTCTTTGCAGCCCCCCACTTTCACAACAATCATCTCCATTTTCCTGGGAAAGAAACAGCAGAAAATTTAAAGATACCCCCCCGCCACGAACTTGCTATCTAGGCAATAGGAATCCTGTTTCTATAATGGAATAACAAAGAACTGAAGCACTTTAGGACCAACTACAAAACTAGCCCTTTCATGGTTCATCCTTTTGCTAACAAATCGACTAGGTAACCATAAAGGTGAAACAAAGATTTTAAACTAGTAGCATCTAGTAACCTCATCATCATACGTATCAAAATTCAATATTGCATTATGAAATCCTTCGAGAATGAAGTTTCCTAAACCTAGTACATGGATTTAATCTTCTAGGGGAGAGCTACCGGTGGTGAGTCTTTCTCCAACAAGCAAGATGATCACTTTAAATGAGATGCGAGCCGATCTCAAATAAAAATGATTTAATACCTTATAAAAGAAACCTAGAGAAAGCACTAGAGGAAAATACTCCATATAATCTAATCTGTCTTAAAATACAACAGCAGGCCCTCAATTTGATGTGGAGTGAAGGCTATTTTACCGGGGAATTGATGAATATCCAAACAAAAAAAAGAGATTTAATAGCATCAATATATCAATCTGAAATATTGCCTCTATCGGGTATAATAAGAGCTTCAACAAATTGAGCATGCACCATCTCTACTTATAACATTGAAATACTGTAATACATACATTTAACAGTAATTTAGTGCCCCAAGAGATGAGAGCTTTTATTCTTACCCTGTTCATTCTTCTCAATGGATCAGTTGGATGGGCCAATTCTTTTCTTCGCTTGCGAAGAGCTGCATTGTGGAACAACCTCCGATCATCCTCATGTTTAACAGTTGCAGCAGCAGCTCTCAGTGCTGTTGGAAAAACCGTCTTAACATATTCAGACCATTGAGTATAAACTGAAGTGGATAACTTTAAAAGGAGACCGTGCGAGGAACGGGTATGAAAATTTGAGATTACCATGATTAGGAATCAAAGAACTTGTCTCAATCTCAGAATTGCAGAGGGTGCATCTTGCCTGTGACATAAAGACGTGTTAATAATCGCAAGCAGATACATAGTTAACAGCTCAATGAAGTGCTCCGCAGATATCCAAGCTTATCGATCAATCAAGTAATAAAATGTGCCAACACAAATGCATGAAAAAGTACCATCACACCAAAAGGTAGCTTCATGGGGAAAAGGTCATCTATATGTTTTAAACAACTTAAGCAATGGTTGAATAAATAATAATTCATGAGAACAAACATTCAGAGTGGTTCATTCAATAGGTTTTTTTGTAGAAAATAGCCCAATTCCACGACCTAAGAGATTGCCTAAGTGAAGAACTTCTACAGATATCCTCCTATAGATTCTAATAATAAGCTGAAACAAGGTAAATAAAAACATCAGAGTCAAAGTGCTGTATGCCCAGTTGGCTAAAGAAAGTGTTATGTGCCCAAATCATGAATCGGGTCAAGGGGGCAATGGATAGGATAGACCAAGCTTCTTAAAGGGAGCTTGAAATCTTTGGAGTTGGACCTTGTAAAACAGTGAACCTGATCTCATGGCTCTTTAGAGAGAGTGCCCACCTCATAGTTTTGGTTTAACTTTTGACTTGCTTTGTAATTCATTAAACAGCCCTTTAAATAGGACTCTACCATTACCAACATCATCAACCTACATAATAAGAAATATGTATGCTGTATTCCCTATCAATACAGATTTAATAATATTTTTAACTAAATACTAATTTTCTAATAGATATAGAAATATATATTATTATTAACTTCTAAAATAGCCTAGAACTATGAAGCAAGAAAGAAACCATTAGAGCTGACTAACTAATAACTGACCCGACTAACTAATGACTAATACGAAGTGAGTGATGGCTATCAACCTAAACTTACCATTTCAAGAACTCTTTTCAGCGCAAGTCCACCAAATGAATGACCACATGAGACAACCATGGCATCTTCAAGAAATGCACCACTGTAGAATATGTTGCCAAAGATAAGACAACATTTAGGAAAAAAAAGGCATATCATGGGGTTAGACATACTCTTTCACTGTTCCATAAAGAAACTAAATTCAAAGATATGAGACTCAGGAAAAACATAAACGAAACTTGAGAAGATAGAGTATTTAGAAACAAACAAGTATATCACAAATCCTAAAACTTTTTAAGCGTGTTATCCATGATTGAGCTGCTGTGGTAGTTCTTTTTAAAATCTTTGTCCCCCACCTTGGAAAAGTAAAGAGGAAAACATATACATATATGAGGGAGGCATTCCACGACAAATAAATTTAAGCTTCAGTTGGAGGCATGTGTAAGGTGATTTTAGTACTCAACAAATAAAAAAAGAAGTTGGTGCTTTGAATATGGATGTAGTATCCCTACTTAATGAAGAAAAAAAAAACATCATGAGAGGCCCATGTGGCAGATATCAAGAGGATGACACGCCTTCCTATTAGAGAAGAGACTTGATTTCAAGAGCAGTGGGAATGTTTTATGTCTAGGAGCACTTAACATCACGGCAGGCGTTTAAGTTGCATTGGCAGTAAAAGGGCAAGTAAAAAAGTAGTCCCACATTAGAAAAGTCAAAAGGGACATATTTGGATTATAATGGGAATGGTTTCATGTAGCTTATCCTTTTGGATTGGATATTAGACCAGAAACTCAAATAGCTCATAGTCCCGTGATATTAACTAATAACATTCAACGGAACTGATTCTTCAAGAGACTGACGAATCATAGATCAAAAGTGCACAAAACTGTCAGAATTGCTTGGCATAGAGAAACAACTTTTACACATACTAAATTTTTAGTGCTTTCTATTCAGCAACATAACTTCAGAGGCTCTGTCAAATCATATACCCTATCCTACAAAAACCATATAATCTAACGAAAGAGGTTCCTTAGTAAATTAATTGTCGTCGTATGACCGGCAGGAAGAGGTGATTAATGAAAATGCTCAAGTGAAACTCACGATAAAGGATCAGACAGGACACTTCTTAATGTTTGTCCCTTACATGGGTCATCTTCAGCTGCCTGCAAGTACATTCAGTACACTTAAAATACTAGAGAAGAAGAGAACAGAACACATAGCTACATTCTTCTATACCCCAAAGTTTCAAGGACTTTAACCTCCCCTCCCCCCTGGCTTCTCACAATCATCATTATTCATTTTTCCTTTTTGGTGAATAGAACAGCATTGTCAATTGGAAATCACTTAAAAATAGCTGCCTAGCAAATGATGAAAATCCATCTAGAGAAGCTGCTTACAGTTTTAGTCTTTATCCTACAAAAAGCAAACACGTCACAGCATTGGCTATTTTAGGTATTATTATTTTTACTCATACTGGTGTACCTGGAAATAAACTTTTGACACAATAGGTATAGCTTTGTAGTGTTGGTGGCTTCATTAAAACATCAACACTAATCTCTAACAGATAAGTCATGTGCAAGGCTAGCTCATGTTCACAATAATAGGAGCTTACTGGTTCTATTTATCTCTAGATATATGCATAGCATTAGCTAAGTTCGTTTATTATAATGATAACCATCTCATGGAAACATGAATTCATGTCAACCATACAACTTTAGGTGACACAACAACATGCATATTTGGCAACAGCAACATTGTCCTTCATATAACATCTCTAAACCAGTTCAAAACTAGAAATACAGTTTGATCACTCTCCATTTACTTCATTTAGTTTCCAGGGAGGAACACAATTTCATCTATTTTGTAAATTCAGTACTACAAAAATATTCTGCTGGTATTAGTTCTCTGACTGCTGATCGTTAGGGAATTAAAAAAAAAAAAAAAAAAAAAAAAAAAGGAAGAGAAGGCGTACACAAGTTGTGTCAAGGCCATGGGAAAATGTATCTTCTTCAGCAGATAGGTCATCCATAAACTGGCTCACAGATACCGGTACATAGCTTTGAGGAATAACATGACCAGCTGCTACAATTGGCCTACAATCTAATACAGCATTACCCTGTGGCATTAGCCTAAATGCCAGAGACGTCCTGCAATATAAAGCCAGGAATGCCATTACAGTCTAGTATTCGGTGAAAATGCATCTACTGAGCGCGTCTCTCAAAACTTCAGGAATTGTGAAGACATTATTATAAAGGAAATGTCCAGTGAAAGTGTGAAACATTCTTTATAATTATTACCTCCCAATGCCCCCAGAACCGACGGAAGAATCTGGAGATGATCTATACAGAGATGCAGGACGAAGGCCAGCAGTAGCATGACTGAGTGCCTTTCCTGTGATCAGTAACAGATCCCCAGGAGATGACCCACTATCTGCCATGTACCATCGGCCGTTGGGGTCACACACCTGAAGAAAAATCAAGAAGTTCAGTGATCGACTGAAGTATAGAAATTTATACAGCAGTTCAGAATGAGTGATTGAAACAACAAACAAAACACTCCAATTGAATATATTCTGATCAACAAGCAAAACTTTCTAAGCCAATGAAGACAGGATTCGTACTCAAAGGTTAACATTTTATAAAGAAAGAGACCTGTAAACCAGGAATATCCGAGGAGATCAGTGTTAGAAGTCCCCTTTCTACTTCAGCACTAGATCCTAGCTTCCCTCCTCCAGTTGGACCTTTTCCATTTAGCAAGGACATCGGGTGATGAGATGCAACAAGAACTGAGGAAGACACCTCGTTGGTAGGCAAAGGGGTGTCATCAAGTAAATGGATAAATGCACTACAAAGCATTTGTTTATATGTCAATATCATCAAAAGAAAATACATAAACATGCAGAAAGCAGAGGCGATTCATCCATCTCATTCTTACTCGCTTCTTAATCGGAGATATCTTGCTATTGCAAAAAGAGCAGCGCGAGCAACCTTCCCCATGCTCCTATATATTTCAGCCATGCATGGAGGAGATGAATCCCACTCTTCTATGGCCCTATAAAAATGAGGACATATGTTTTAGTCACAGTGCAGCAAAGGAGAATTTGCTACGATTCTGCTAATTGCAATAAAATACGAGCACTTTTTAAAAGTGGCTCAAAGAAGGCAAGTTTATGCTAATCAAGTAACGAGAAAGAGTGGCCTTAAGGAATTACATACAGCAAAGAGATATTCCGTCGTTGACATTTGAAAGAAAGTAGTCAAACGCAGTTCAATTATACCAAGAAACAAAGCGCATCCATAGACAATACCTTCCAGCCCTGTACATGAAAACACCGCGAGAAGCTCCCTTTCCGCTTGCATTCCCAGCAGTCGGAGGCTGAACCCTAGTCCTCAGGTAGAGCCGAGCTGCTTCCAGGCCGCACCGCATCAGCACGGCATCCTCCGCCCCCACCTCGATAACCGCCGCGTTATGCCTAGTTAGAGAACCTGACAAGGCCTCGACAGCCCTCAGGTAGGGCCCGGCAGGGGCCCCATCGTAAGGAGCGATATCCGCGAAGCGGACCCTGGCCACGCTGACGAGGGGCTCGGCGGACGATTGCATGGGTGAGATCGTAGGGGGAGGGGGGGCGACGACATGATCGGAGACAGAACGTCGGTGGGCGGAGGAGAGAGGAGCAAGAGAGAGAGCACCGGGAGATCTTCCGACTGAGGAAGAGGAAGGCGGGAGGGGAGTGTTAGGGTGCGACGCGGGTGCAGAGGAAGTCTGCTGCTGCTGCATCATCGCGATCGCGACCTTTGATCATCCTGAAAATGCACGTAGTGGTCGATCAGCTCTGAAGTTTCTGCTCCAGTAGTAGGTCACCACACACTTGCTATTACCAGTCAATTTCGTTATGCGGATTCCTGCAATTCTCTCATGGTGGATCATAGTCAGAGCGAGAGAGAAGGTTTAGGGTTTCTGTTGAGGTTTTAAGCTTCAGTTCAGCAGCAGCAAATGAGAAGTGAGGAAGAAGAAAAGAAGAAGCTTGAAGCAGGATGGAGCTGCTGTATAGTCAATACTGTATACGGAAAAAGATACAAGTTCCGACAACAATGTTCCGACTGTGTTCCGACTAAGTGTTAATGGCAAGGTCTGTAAATAATATCAACTTTTCGTGTATACTACTATTGTGTTACTGTATTTCATCAGTCCAACTGCATACATTTTTTTTTTTTTTGGTAACGAACTGCATACATTAGTATTCCTCTTTTCTTTTATTTTCTCTTCTTTTTTTTCTCAATCGTTTTCTCTTTTGTTTCGCTAGTCATTACAACAGTAGTATGTTTACCAATTTTTTTTTTCCCGTGGGGTGGTCCTAGGGCCATCATCAGGAGGGTAACACCTGTAACATGTTTGCTCCACACCTAGACTAATCTCCACTCGCACCAGGTCAGCCCATAATGGATAAAGTGTTGGCCATAAATAATTTTCCATTCTCATGGTCACTAGCGGGGATTGCTACCAAAAATATCATAGAAGTATAGATGTCATAGATATTTTTTTTACCGAGTAAAGATCCAACCTGTGAAAATTGTTGTGAAATTTGTCTAGAAAGTACGAAAGATAAAGTGCTACTGCAAAATGTATTGGTTCATTGGTGTCTAGTAAATTTCACTCTTTCTTTCACAGTTTGTAGCACAACTTTTTTTTACCGGAAGATGTCATAGACATCGAGTGAGTATGCTTGATAAATTAAGATTTTTCATGATACTTCGTGCTTCGTTTATAAATCAGAAATATATATTGATAAATTTTTAGGTACTTGTAATTCTTAAAAATTTTAGGAGACTCCACGCTTTGATAATTTTTTTATAGTTGGTAGAATTCTTTAAAAAAAAACTCTAGATAATAACATTTAAAAGCTAAATATAACTTTGTATTTGACGAAAGTAGTGAAGTAATAAGACCCGTGAGAGTTCAAAGGATCAACTCAGTGCATTGGAGCAACGCCATTGTGAAGTTATAGAACATCGTGGTGAATGTCCAAGAGAATACCAAGGACGCATCTACCTGTGGACGAACTTCGTTCAAGGATGGAGGAGTTTTATGAAGGCACTCTTAACCAATCAACTGATTTTCTCCACAAGTGGGACAACTCACTTGAAGCTGTTATCACAGTCATTTAAGAGGAGATAAACAAGTTCACAGAGATGTGGATGGAGCTTGCAGAGATGCGATCTGGTGTAATACTATTGATTTGTACCACATCTGATAGATAGAAGTGATATAAAGCTTATATAAGTCATAGAGGTACTACTCAATCCCAACATGATTTTTTTCTTCCTAAGCCTAATTTGGGACAAAGTGCTCAGTCATGCTGAATTGAATTGGACTAGTGGGAACAGTCACTCAGGCTTGAGGGTGTGACATAATTGTATCAGGGGCGGCATGAGACAGTAATCGGGCTTAAAAGGAAATGGTCCGACTAGCGGGAGATAATAACTGAAAGGAAAGTAGTTGACCCGTGGAGTTCTGATCACCTTTCCATGGGCAAAGACTCTGAACTGAAACGCGACGATGATGTCATGTGGTTTAAGATGGTAAATTGTAATACCCATAATTCGTACATTCGGTAGAAAGAAGTCATATGAATCGTATATAAGTTAAATGTACTACTCAAACCCAACAGGAATTCCTCATTTTATGGGGCCAAGTGAGAACAACGTGCTTAGTCAGGCTGGTTAAGCTAGTGGGACAGTCCATCGGGCTTGGGGCGTGACACTTCAGGTGGACGAAATCAAGAAAGATCTTGGTTGGATGTAGAGAGCTCACGTCAAAGGGGCGGACGCTGAGTCAACAATAAATATGCAAAGCAATGAAAGTTTTGAATCCTCCTGCACTTTCTAAGCTCTCGTTCAATTTTAAAAAATAATATTTACCGAGCAATATCTAAGTTCGGTTGGTATCAACACTTTTTACCAACTAAATTTGTATTTCGTCAGCAAATATTATATATATAACAACAAAATCTTATCATTTGGTCGCGAAAATAAATCATCACCGACCAAATTTGACTTCGTGGCAAAATGTTGATTTTGTCGACAATTTTTTTTATTTTGTCGGAAAATGTATTTTTGCCGACGATTTTGTTACTGACTAAATAAAAATATGTCGACAATTGTGGGAATTTCAGTAGTGAATCTGGAGATTTAGAAGATCTGAAGACTAAATTGTGGATGGCGAAGAACGGAGCAAGCAAGAACGGTGCTGATGGGTCAATTGGGTGGCTGAAGTGGCAGAGAACAAATGAACAATTGTGACAGGTGAGTTATGTTAGAGAGGCGGCAGTAGTCTAAGTTTCTATTATTTTAATTATGATTTATATTACTATTATTGTAATGTAATAAATTGCATATTATATATATCTTTCCTAATTTTCATTTGCTCAGAAATTCTACTAAATAATAAATTATATTACCATACAGGTCATGATACATGTTCCGACACATGATTTTTTATTTATTCCGACATTGCTCACGGTGGCAGGAACTGTAATATTTGACAACTTTAAAATTTGATTACAACCTCTCTGACTCGGAGCAGATCAGACTGCTGCAGTCGGAATTTGAATCATTAACGTTACCATATATATATATATTATGATTATTACAGCCAAATTCCTCAATCTATAATTTTAATGTAACCTTCCTTAACTAGAAATTTAAATTTATAATTATTGTATTGATTGAATATACATAAGGCAATAAATACATACCTCAACCCCCAGGCAAGTGAAGCCTTGGCTTTAGGCCTCCATAAGTATTAGGCCTCAAATTTATTGCTTTCATTAATAGTTATTTTTTTTATAATAAAAAGTAATAAAGTTAATTATGATAAAATTTCATGGCAAAAAAAATTATGATAAAATTTTAATTACACTTTGTCTTTATTTGAATATTTTTAATCAATTATATATTTAATTAAACATTATCGTTGAGATTACATTGAAAATATTCAAATATATAAATACTGTATTTATTTTATCAAAGTAAATAAAATGGCATCTCACTGTTATTTAAGTCTATATATATAAATCACTTTTCATAGTTTTTTTGTTGCCAAAGATCATCTAATTTCAAATTTCTTAAAATTGTATCGTTCTAGAAACATAATCCATGGTAGTATTGATTTTTTTTTCCTACAATAAGTATAAAGTCGTGTATATATATAATATATAATACTATAATTTACATAAAATATCATTAAAAAATATAATAATCTTTTCAATTGCATCAATTATTTATAAAAAAAATGTAAATGGTCGAACAATTACTTCCACACAATTTCAATAACTGTTAGGTCATAAAATTTTCTTATCTAAAATTATATAAATCCTATTTAACGTCAACCATAGCTAAAGAAATAATAAATGGATTAGCTATAATATCTATTAAAAATGAAATCTTAAAAAAAAATTTGAGTACCGATAGACATTTAATTTTAATTTTGCATATAAAAGCTCAAAAAATAATTTTAAATAAAAAATATGATAAATAGTCAATTTAAATGCTTTCAATAAAGAGGCCCGAAATTAACGTACAGCTTTAGGCCTCAATTTCTCTAGAGACGACCATGTCAATGTGTAATGATTAAAGGTTCATAATCTAACCTTTATAATTTAAGGTTTTTATTTTAAGATTTAAGGTTTTAAGATTTAGGTTTTAGGATTTAAGGTATTGAAATTTTGGGTATTAAATGTTATGAATTTAAATCGAGATGTTTGGAAATATTTATAATATGATTAACTGTGTCAAACATGTTGGAATTGTGAGATATTTACTACGGAATAGGGATACATGCAAGTTTCTCACTTTTTGTAGACCTAAGCTCTTGAGGGGAGTTCGCAGTCTGCCGGATGGAATGCTCTCCACATCAAAGTCTCTTTCAATTCTTCGGCGGGATGGATCTCCGGGTTGATTGCTCGAAGCAATTTGACACCTCCTTCAATAGGTGGTTCGACTGAAATTTATTAGGTGTGAATGAGAGGGATTTCTTTAGTCTCAACTAAAAAGGAGAACCATGTAATATGGTGTGGTGGTTCAGCGCCTCATCCCTTAACCAGAGGTTATGGGTTCAAACCCCGCTAGTGACCATGGGAATGGAAAAATATTCATGGCCAGCACCTTACCCCGTTTATATTAAAGGGCTCCTTTGGAAATTGTACATCATCACAATAAACCCACTATACTAGGAGGATACGCGGTATCGTAATAGACTGTGTATCTCGCAATCAGACATTAGACATCCCCGCAATAAATAATTGTTTTTTACGATGACATATGTTCCTAGCTATAGATTTGGCGTCATCACAACTTTCCTATAGATAATTGGTTCCATTTTTTGTGCAAAAATCGTTTTTATGAGAACTAGTTGTCGCAATAGGATATTCAAAATCCTACAATAAGCTCATTATATTCTGATAATATGAGGTCAAAAGATTATGTGTCGTCGCAATTGGTTTCCTAAGAAATTTTACGTGAAAATTTTGGTGGGAAATTTGTATTGCGAGAAGCATTCGCCGCAACTGGATAGTACACATCATCACAATAAATCCATTATATTGCGACAACATAGAATCCTAGCTATAAATATGACGTTGTCGTAAATGTTTTCCTATAGGGAATTTTTTATTGCTAGAACCGGTTGTCGCAATTGAATATTCCACATCATAGCAATAAACGCATTCTATTGCAATGATATGCGGTCATCGTAATAGATTACGTTTTGTCGCAATTGGTTTGACGATACATTTTGCGCCAAAAAATATGTGGAAAATTTTAATTGCGAGAACCATTTGTCGCAATTGGATATTACACATGCTCGCAATAAATTCATTATATTGCGAGGATACGCGGTCCTCTCAACAAATTTTATTCACCGCGACACTTTTTTTTTTATTGAAATGACTTGTCATCGCGATTTAATATTACGATGATGATCTCTTCATTTCTACACAGTGTGCGACAAAATGTGCAAGTCGTCGCAATAGATACGGTCTATAGTGATGACACATTATTATCACAATAGAAATTGTAGCTATAAAAAAATTTATTGTAATAGCATTCGACAACATGATAAAACACAGTGGTACATTTGTTCTAAATTAGGGAACGTTCCATTCAACACTAATAAAGAAGTTGTTACATGCGATAAATTCGCTAAATTCAGTGAATCTATTATATTTGGCTAATTTACAGATAAATTATGTACAAGTGTCGAAATAAATTGGTACATGACTAATTTACCTCATATATATATATATATATAAATTATATACTAGTAATGAAGTTGTTACATATGTCATAAATTTAAAGAAAAATGAGAATTGTATTATTTATCTTGTTTATGGTTGAGTATATGTATCCATATAGGGATTTCAATCAATTTGATACCTGGGCTAATAGTCCAAAACGAATTGGTACCTCCACTAAATTTTGTTGCTTTTTGGTACCCGAGTTAACATGGGTGTTGCACCGTTAGAAATGCTGGTTAAAATTGACAGAATCGGTCACGTGCGGGGCACGTGACAGTTTTTTTGCTAAATTCAAATTAGCCGGACAGAGAAAATGATGAAATTGCCCTTGGTTGATTTAACAAAGAAAACGAACCGTTTTGGGCTTCTCTTCATCAGTCACTTCAGTTCGTCACCTTGTTCTTCCCCGGCTCCAAACCCTTGTTCTTCCCCAACCCAGACAGAGCTCTCTCTTTCCCTTCACGACACCGGCGGTCGTTAGAGTTTTGTCTCGTTCATGGTTTTTCGGCGATTTCCCATTTCTTCTGCCCAGAATCATCTCTCAAGTCCCTGGAAGTACATACTCCTGCACATATTGGGTGTACACAGATTGAACCATCACATTCCTCATAGGCTGAACCTTCACCATCTGCAACTCCAAGGAAGATGAGGTTCAAGCGAAAAACTAATAGGAAATGGGGATCACCAGGAGTACAAAACATGCATGAGAATGGCACCAAACACCACTACCAGTTCAAGTGATGCTGTCAGGAAGATACTGTGAGAGTGGTAGGCTAGGCAGTAGGTTTTTGGTAATGCACAATTGCTTTACGGTTAAATGTTGACAGTTGAACCATTTTTTTGTTACGCAATCCTGGGTCTGTCTTACATGTGAAAGCAAACTTTTGAATATTTATGTATGTAAGGATATGCTATGAAACTATTTTCGGTGTAATGTGTGAGCTTGGTTACCAGTGTACAACAGTTTTACATTTAACTCATGTACCAATTTGCAACACTTAGACCAACCATCATACTTATTACGAATATTTATATTAAATTAGGTACAAAATTGCAACACTTAGAACAACTCATATATTTAAAGAGAACAACTGAGTCTTGTCATACACCAAAATGAACTATTACAACAACGACATCAAAAGACAAAACATTCTATCCAAACATACCTAGAAACCATAAGCAGAAATAAAAAAACAACAGAACCAGTATGACAACAACAAGTTTATAACTATTTAATTTATCTTCATACATCTGCAACTTGTGCTTATAAACCATATCTTTTTCATGAAAAAATTTCACATTTTCATGATGAATCTTCTCATTTTCTTGAAAAAAAACTTCTCATTTTGTTAATACTTCTCAAGTTTTTCATCTGCAGCAGCCATCATCTTCTTTACCTTGGCAGAAACTCTCTTAGAATGAGGACACGCAATGACATCGTACCGTTCGAAATACGGACAACCTTCTTCTTTTGTAATTGGCTAACCTGAAACATGAAATCAGCAATTGGGGTAAAAACAACAAAAAAATTGTCTACAATTGAACGAACAAACACTTACATTCCATATAACGCATGTGTAGAACCTCCTTGCGAAATTTTCCCCCGTGCCCGACGTTTTTATCACGACAATCAGTTCACACTGGCATTTTTTTAGTACGTGTGGCCATTGAAGAACTAGAAGCCATGGAAGAAATCAATTTGAGCCGGAGTCTTCAATTTCGCAGCAATCTCGTCTTCAATTTCGGAGCAATCCTTAACTCCAAGCCCTAATTGTTATGAAGAAGGAGAAGATGACTTCTTGTATTAGTATTTGCAATAAGGGCATTTTAGTCTTTTCAAGTCCTTTTTTTTTTCTTTCTTTGGTGCCAACAATGGTTATGTGCCCTGCACGTGACCAATTTGTCAATTTTAACACGCATTTCTAACGGTGCAACACACAAGTTAACTCGGGTACCAAAAAGCAACTACATTTAGTGGATGCACCAATTCGTTTTGAGTTGTTACCCTAGGTACCAAATTGATTTAAATCTCATATATATATATATATATATATATATATATATAGATACAAGATTAAATCGATAACAAATACTAAATCTATAACTATAACAATATAATAAGAAAATAGATAATAATAAAATATTAGAAATATATCTATTTATATCATAACTCAATCAGAATATAATAAAATATATTAACCAATAGAATTCACCAATTTTACTGAATTTATTACATTTGGCTAATTTACATATAAATAAATTGTGTAGTAGTGGCAAAACATATTGGTGCATTTCATTAATTTACTCATATATACAATTGGAACATTTCAAACAACACCAATAAAGAAGCTGTTACATACGATCAGTGAATCTATTACATCTGACTAGTATATAAATATATTTTTTTGGCAATGAAAAAAGGAATGGGCTAGTAGTGGCAACCCTAAACCCATCCTGCTATGTAATGTTTGAGTTTTCCTGCTCACAATCTGGGTTTTTTTCTGACCAGATTTAACGAGCAACCAGCACACGCACTGGTCTCGTCAACGTAGCCCCACTAACAGCATAGTATAGTCAAGAGGTCGGCCCGTGCCCAATTCTCTTCGCCTCCTCGTATGCGTGGCGCAGTTTGAGCCAGACGAGACCTAATATTCTTTAATATATTTATAAATTATGTAAAACTAACAAAACATAACAGTATATTTGACTAATTTACCCATACATACAATTGAAATGTTTCAATCAACATTAATAAGGAAGTTGTTATATTCGTCGAATTCATTAAATCTATACTAAAAGCTGATGACATTGACCAAGTATACTAAGTGAAATACCATGAGGCTTTTTACCACAAAAAAAAGCATGAGGGAGGGAGGCAATTAGCCATTCACTTTAGTACTGTGCAATTTAAATCTAAAAATTAAAATAATTTTTGTATTCAGTTCTTTAAATTCTTATATTTACCTTCTATTTTTATTTAATTTATCTCTACTCTAATTCTTACCCTCACTGCAATAAATCATATTTTCATCCCCGCTAATTAATAACGTTCATGGCTCTTTTCATTTACCGAATTAGAGAAAGATAAAAGAAGACAACTTGCACAGTTTTATATAAAAAAAAATGGTATAAATGTACTTTTGATGCCACATGTTTGATATGTGTAGGTTTTTGGTGCCATATGTTTTATTTTGTAGGCTTTTGGTGCCATATGTTTTAGAGGTTGTATGTTTTTGGTATTTTCATTAGTCAACAGTTAGTTTGACGGTTAAATACTTTTATTTTGTTCAATTTAGTCCTCAAATTTATATTTATAAAATTTAATATTTACAATTTAATCTTATTGTTTGTTCAAGTCACCGTCCAAGGCCGCCGACCACCACCCACCACCTCTAAGGCCACCGACCGCCACAAAACGGGCCGGCCACCACCCCACGGCACCGGTCACCACCGCTTGGGGCCGAAAACCACCCCAATTGGTGGTGGCCACCTCAATCGGAGCCGGCCACCACCAATTGGTGGTGGCTACAGCCCCAATCGGGGCCGGCCACCACCACCAATTGGGGCCGGCGGCCCCGATTGGAGCCCTCAGTGGCCCCAATCGGGACCGGCGGCCCCAATTGGTGGTGGCCGGCCCCAATTAAGGTGGCCACCACCAATTGGGGTGGTTTTCGGCCCCAAGCGGTGGTGGCCGGTGTCGTGGGGTTGTGGCCGGCCCGTTTCGTGGCGGTCGGCGGCCTTGGAGGTGGTGGGGGGTGGCCGACGGACGATGACTTGAGCAAATAATAGGGACTAAATTGTAAATATTAAATTTTAGAAATATAAATTTGAGGACTAAATTGAACAAAATAAAAGTATTTAACGGTCAAACTAACTGTTGACTAACGGAAATACTAAAAACATACAACAAACATATGACACCAAAAACCTACAAAATGAAACATATGACACAAAAAACCTACACATGTCAAACATGTGGGCTGTGGCACCAAATATACATTTTAACCCTTTATTAATCTATATATATATAGTAGTTATTAACGCGTGCGTTGCACGCGTATCGGTCGTCTAAGTTTCAAGATACATAATTTATCTTAAATTTTCTAAAGTGGTAATATTTAGGTAATACATGGACAAGTTGAATGGTTGCGAGAAATGAATCTGTGTGATTGAGAAGAATGACACAATGTAATTAAAAAAATAAAGAAAATAGAAGATGATAATTGGGTATAAAATTAACTATCGTTTTCAATTACGGTGCTAAATTAGCCTTACATGTATATATTTTTACGGTAAGAACTAATAATTAGTTGGATCGTGCATGACGTGGGTTATAACAACAAAGTTGTATCTAACTCCTCAACTTGAGCAGTGAAGAATGTAAACCTGTAGCCACTTAGAGTCATCGGTGGAGCAGTTTGACATATACAAACATAACTATACACTTTTCATGCAATTTTATACCATAATACCAACAAAAGTTGATTTAACGCTAGGAAAATTGAATTCATTAAAATATAAATTTTATACTTGACGTAACGTCAATTACTTATTTAACTACTAATTAGGTTGCACATGATTTGATTAATTTGACAGACGAAAGAACTAAATTAATAGTTCGAGACCTTAAATGTTGGACGATGAGTAACATGTTATCCGTAAAATGTCAAAATTCAAGAACTGTGGTTGACCCATATTTTGACACTATATGATTTGAAAAGTGACTAATCTATGTGATACAAAAAACCTCAACATGTACTCGAAGTTTGTACGAGTTGCGTACCTATCATACTCTGTGGGCGACTCAAATTTATAGGTATATATTGCATTAAGAAGTTAGTGATAATTAATGTAACATGTAAGTTAAGCGACCTTAGTAGAAAAATTAATGTAATTTAACTAATGATTTTTTTAGCAATACCCAAATATAGTAGGGACTAAATCATCAATTTTTTAAATCACTAATGTCTGAAGATTATACTTGAAATCACCTTAACTAATTATTCTACTACTAATTAGGATATACCTAATATGATTAAATTTACAAACACAAGAACTAAATCAATAGTTCGTGTCAATAAATATTAAACATTGAGTAACATGTTATATATAAAGTCAAACTTAAAGAACCACATTTGATCCAAATTTTGATATGTTATATGAGTTGGTAAGTGACTGATTTATATAATACAAAAATGTCAACAGACGGAACACCCCTAAATCTGTGATATGGTGAATGAAAAAATGCATGCCCCAACATGTGCACATATTGAATGCATATCATATGTTAATGCTGACTCTAATTGATAAGTATATTGAATTGAGAAGTTAATAATAAATACAGTGACCTGCCAATTAAGCGAAATTAAAAATAAAAATAACAAAATTTAACTAAATGATTGTTTTAGTAAAGATTAATAGATGGGTCTCAAAGATAATAAGGAATAAATCATCAATTTTATAAAGATATATGAAATAAATATTATATATAATATTAATAATAAAAGTAAAAAATGTTCAAAAGGTACCTATTGGGGGTGAGGACAACTCTCACATTTTATATTGGTATAAAGATATATATTGAAGTAAAAACTGATATTAGTATACTAGTGACAAAAGGGAGGGAGACAATTAGCCATCAACAGTGCAGTGCAATTTAAATCTAAAAATACAACAATTTTTTTTATTTAGTTCTTTAAATTCTTATATTTACTTCTAATTTTTTTATTTAATTATTATTTATCTCTACTCTAATTCTTACCCTCACCGCAAGAAATTCATATTTTCATCCACGCTAATAACATTCATTTTTCACCCACCACCTAATTAGAGAAAGATAAAAGAAGACAACATGCACAGTTTTATAAATAATAATAAAGCAAACAAAAATGTGGACGTGAAAAATATGCATGCCGGCGGTGGCGCGTTGCATGCAAATAATTTGATAAGGACAGTCTCGTAGTCAGTTTATCCATTCCAAGTGACCGTTATATGTAAACGGCGATTAACTTCTTCCCTCCATTTCTCTATTGGTTACCGGTATTCAAAATGAAAAGTGGGTTATTTTTATTTCCTATATAATTATAATTAATATTACTAATAATAACCCATTTTCAGGCCTGACTGGACTAAACCAAAAAACAAGAAAGTTTTATCATTGTTAACCATATACTATATAACAATTATTAATTAATAATATAAATACAACATTTCATTTTATTGATAGTGACTTACCAAACAATCATATATGATTTCGGATTTACATGATTAGAATTATAAATATTACTATACCATCTAGCGTTTTCGCTGAGATACGAACTTACCTTTTTTAAAATTGTTTTCTAATAATTGAAATTTTTTTCTATATATAATTAAATAATTAATTATCATCATCATTATTAAAAATGAAAATGTATTTGAGTCACCACCACCCAAAATCACAATTACCTTCGCCACTCTCTTCTCTTTCTTTCCCGCTTCTCTCCTCAATTTTGCATTGCATTGCATTGCATTGAATTTCCATGGAATGGTGATTCCGCCCGGCCTTGGCCTTGAAGGAAGAAGAAGAAATGTCTCGCCAGATTCCCAACGCTAATTTCCACAAACCCAAGACCCTTGACAACAAATATGTCTGTTCATATTATCTCTACTTTTGTTTCTCAATTCCGTGACTTTCAATCAAATTTAATTGCCACACTCTGCCTATTTCTTTGACCAAGTATAATTGAGCTGCATTAGTTGTGAATTTTAGCCAAACTGCAGAATGCCTTGATTCTATCATCAAACCGGAATTAGTTTTTATTTTTTCCGTCTGGGTTATTGGGAGATGGAAAATGCACCTAAATTCTCTTAAAGTGTTCTTTCATGGCGATAACTTCATGATTGTCTGCTTGTATTAGATGCTCGGGGATGAGATTGGGAAGGGAGCATATGGTCGAGTGTACAAAGGTCTGGACTTGGATAATGGAGATTTTGTTGCAATCAAACAGGTTTCATTGGAGAACATTTGCCAAGAAGATCTCAACACAATAATGGTTGGCTTCAGCCTTATAGTCTTCTTTGCTTCCCTTACTACTCCACAGTTTATAGTTCAGTAGCAAGCCATCTTTTATGAATCAAATCAAGGGCAGTTTATTTTTTGGCCAAAAATCAAGGAAAGTTAAGCTTACTTAAAACCAACTTGATAGATGAATGGTGCATTTTTAATGCCTGATGAGATCATTTAACGGCCAATCTTCCAAAATTGAATTAGAAGATTATGCAACGTTCACTGAAATTGAAGAGTAATTATGATGGTGTACGGTAATTTGAATAGTCAATGCTTACTGCTATAAGGTTCAAAAATTAAAGTGTCCTTGAGTCTCTGGTTATCAGTTTGCCAAACATCTTAAGCACGACATCCTTTGTTAGACTAAATACAATGAAAGCTTTAGTCGATTATAATGCTCTCCGTACGAACTTCACGATTCTACTATCTTGTTTGCTTTACAATAATTTTCATCTTGGTACTTCAGTCTTTTGTAGATCACGGCTGTACTTTGTGCTCCATTAAGAGCAATAACTCTACAAATTTATTTTAGGTTTTCCTTTCCTTTTTAAATTCCGGAAGAAATTGTTATGTAGTTTGGCTTACAAGTCTTCTTTTCTTGCATGGTACTCTTGCTCGTTGAATAATTCATTGGTTAGCAAGAGATCGATCTACTAAAGGTACTTCTGCATCCAAGCTGTTGGTCCTACAAAACTACTTTTCTTCTATATATAAAGATGAATTAAAAAATTCTGATTGGAATTTGGATATAGTTGTTCATCCTAGGATAGGATGATACAAGTTTCCTCTGTTTTTATATATTTTTATGGTTCTAAATGAACTGCAACTTTTACTAAATGAGCTGTACCACTTCCTTGACAGAACTTGAACCATAAAAACATTGTGAAGTATCTTGGATCATTGAAAACAAAGACGCATCTCCATATTATACTTGAGTAAGTGAGCTAAAGTTCTCTTTGTAATGCGCAACTTTTTTACAAGGCTGGCTTACAAGTTCCATTTTGCATAGATATGTGGAGAATGGTTCACTGGCAAATATTATCAAGCCAAACAAATTTGGGCCGTTTCCAGAGTCATTGGTTGCTCTCTACATTTCTCAGGTTCAATCATGCCCCTCTGATTTATTGCTATCGTAAGACCTTGCTTTATATCTCCACTTAACAACTATGTCTTTATCTCAGGTACTGGAAGGATTGGTTTATTTGCATGAACAGGGTGTCATTCATCGAGATATTAAGGGTGCCAATATTTTGACAACTAAGGAGGTAAAGTTCTTATACTAACAGCTTAACTTGTTAATGAGTTGCTGAAACTGACAATTGTTAGTTATTAATTGTATTTCATTGTTAATTCTTATTGGCTGTAAAATCCTTCTGACAACTAAGGAGTTTAAACCATTAAATTATTTCAAAGCTGAGGAGACAATAGACAGCTAGTTGCTGATGTTGAATTGACCCATAGTCAGTTAAGGAGGTAATATTTTGGCAATAGGCAGCTGAGGAGGTTAGATTCCTCATTCCTGTACAGCTAAGGAGACAATGTACAGTTTAACAACTTAAGGATCTATTGCGAGTGTGGTTGGTTTTATATATTTACTGTTAATAGTGCTACTTGGAGTTCTCAGTAATTAAGCTTTTATGGAAAAGTACCAAAGTAGCACCTTTTGAGCCTAGTATTAATGAACACTGTATAGGTCTAACGAGCAAGAAGTGAATCAGTGATATGATGAAGGAACCAAAGAGGATCTCATTTATACCATCCTCTAAATGAAGATTTCTAACTCAGCTTTTTCACAAAAGTATGTTATTGAATTCAATACCTGCTAGCAAAAGCTCCTTTATCTGTGTCTGTTCATATTACCCATAAGTTTGTAAGAGGGGTCAACTAAAGCATATGCTGCCTTCTGTTATTAACCTTTCTTCCCGACCAAGCGTTCGATTCTCCATCAATTGAAGCTGCACACGATTAATCTGCTGTCAAATTTAAACACTCACTTTTAATCACTTAGTCAGCCCGTAGTGTGATGATATATATGATTTCTATTGTTTTTGTTTTGTTTTTTGTCTTCTGTAATCATATATCTTTATTTGATTTGAATGAATTTGGGTCATTATGTTGTTTAATGGATTTTGCCTGTCTTCCGAAGTGCTAGATTTACTAGGTTTTCTCTACTCATATAATGTTTTTAGGGCCTAGTCAAACTTGCTGATTTTGGCGTTGCGACGAAGCTAAATGAGGCTGATGTCAATACACATTCTGTTGTTGGAACGCCTTACTGGATGGCACCTGAGGTACTTGCTTTATCTGCATAGTATATATTTTATCCCAAAAAGAAGACATGATTATCTATTTATCTAGTATTCTTAGCAATGAATGTAAATACTAGATCTTTGAAATATTGTAGTGGAGATATGGAGGAAAAAAAAAAGTAAAATAAGGAAAGCAAATGTAGATCTCTTTTTTGGAAGTTTCCACTAAAGGGAAGGTAAAAACCTTATTCTAAGAAACAGTGTGTCCAGTCAAAATATTATACTAAACATTATAACACATAAAAAGTTGATGGATCATTAAAAATCTTAAACCCAGACTTAGATCTCTAGTACCAGATGATATATATCTTTATCTTTGCATGTGATGAAACGATGTAGGAGTCTGAAAGCCTAAATTTGTTTTGGGTGCTTCAGGTAATTGAGATGTCAGGTGTATGCGCTGCATCTGACATTTGGAGTGTGGGCTGCACAGTGATTGAACTTCTTACGTGTGTTCCTCCTTATTTTGATTTACAACCTATGCCAGCTCTTTTCCGTATAGTTCAGGTTTGCTTGCCTTATTTTATGCTTACACGCAAATTCCTGATTAATAATGACGAAGGGAGTATCTTTCTACATGATTAAGAAAATCTTCTACATTTTCTCATGGCTTGCAACATGAACAGATTTTCTATTGTTATCCTAATTCTATTTGTCTTTATAGGGAATTTGATGACTCCTGTGGTTGATCAGCTGTTTCCCTGGATTTATTTGCACATTTGATTAATTTTGCATGATTAAATATCATGATTTTTATTCTATTTTTCTCCTGGTTTCCTTTTTTCAGGATGAACATCCTCCTCTACCTGATAGTCTGTCTCCTGACATTAAAGACTTTTTGTGCCAATGCTTTAAAAAGGTAGTGTGGATCCTTATTGAGAAAATCGTCAGGGTAGCTCGTGAAATTCTTGCCTATTCAGTTTAATCATTGAATATATTGTTATAGCTTTTTGTAGTGGCCTGATAATAGTACTGAGCTTATAGACAATGATGTAGATGTTAGATTAAAAAAATTAGACGAATGGCCTGGTAAAATTGGCAATGGTTATGTGATAAGTCTCAACTCTTATGTTTCATGAATTAGTTAGATATATCATCAAACTGTCTTTGTTCTTGAATATTTCAGGATGCTAGGCAACGGCCTGATGCAAAAGCAATGCTTTCACATCATTGGATACAAAATTATAGGCGTGTTTTGCAGTCTTCTCTTCGCGAAAGTGGAACTATCAGGTAGCTTGCTTAACTAATTTTCATTTCTTTTAGCCATAGATACCGGGCGTACTGTTTAAGTAAGTCCTTTTTGATATTTTAGTTTCACGCTTAGAAGTATTAACTTAAAAGAACACCAAGCTATAACCCTCTTCCTGTTTCAAATTTACATACCCTGGCACTACTGTATATTTCTCTGACCAGTTTTACTTAAGGTATTCTGGTAAAAGATTATGCTAGATATCATGTTGAACCTCCTCGTCATTTTTTAATAATTAAAGGTAAAAAGGGATTACCAGCAAAAAATGGGAACACAAAAATCAAAATATGATTTCAAAAGCAAAACTGTCATCTCGAGACTGCATAATTTTTAAGATATGATCAATATTAAAAAAAAATTGTTGAACTTTGAGAGGGTTTTGAAGGTGCTTCTTAGTAAGCTTATCCTGTTCCCAGTGCACAATGTGGAAGAATTGTGATATTTCTAATTAAAGAGAGTTTGCTTATTTTTAATTGCCATTGTATGTGATTAGTTACTGTTGCCATGAATTTGCTGTAAGATTTTTGGCAGGATACTCTTCATCATTCTTCTATGGTTAAATTAATTACAATGTATGTTTTCTTCCAGAAAAACTCGGGACGATTTGGATACTGATAGTAGGGATGCAGACACTCAGAGAGATAACCAATCTAAAGCCGACGGGGAAATAGAAGAGATTATCTCTGGAATTGAAACTGTGAGAATTTTTCTCATCTTCACTTTGCAGCATTAATTATTTCAGTAAGTGACAGCACGAACTGTAGCCATGCACGGAATTTGTACTGTTAACTATGACCCCTAAATTTCAGGCTTCTCTGAGGGAAGACAGAGCAAAGCATGAAGCTGGTACAAGCATATCTAACGACTACCGTTCTCCAAATTCTGAAAATGTTGAAACAATAACAAGTGATATCAAAGATGATGTTTCCTATGATCAGGTTCCGTCTTTCGTTATACTTGAAAAGTCATCTCTCTGAGGTTCTAGTGAATTAACTGCTAATATGTATGACCACGGAGCTTCTACAGACTGAGAAGAGAAATCTCAATGAAGCACTGATAGACGGTGACGTCGGACATTCTGAGTTAGGGAGTAAAAATGTAGTAAAAGATGGAGGTAGAGGAGGAACATTAAAGAATGTGGAAAGTAGTTTATTTGGGTCTGGAACAAAAAGTCAAGATAGTAGCTTTAGAAAGGTATGTTGTTTAGTTCCTAAAGGCTCTTTTCTCGTTGCTTATTTGACCTTATCTGTTAGAATTACACTGTGCTGCATCCTTTGAAGAGTCCAAACATGTCTACCACTGGAGGAGGAAATGAACTAAGTAAATTTAGCGACACCACGGGAGATGCTTCTTTGGAGGATATGTTTCAACCAGTGGATAATCGGCCTCCTGAAGCATCTTCTTCTAGGTCCCCAGCACATGTATACAACAACAATGGACATGCAGCTAATGCTGGGAAAATAGATCTTGCTGCCAAGCTTAGAGCAACAATTGCTCAAAAAAGAATGGAGAAAGAAATGGGACAGTCGAATAGTGGTGGGAATCTTTTACGCTTGATGATCAAGGCTTGGAAGGATGATGCGATTGATATTGATGGCCTGGTATGAAGCAGTATCTAAGTTGACTGGTTTTGTTGGTGTTACTATCTCAATAAAATACTTTGTCCAAGTTCTAATATTACGTCTTGGTTTTTCAGGGTATTATTGACAAATTACCAGCAGAACATCTTTTTCCGTTGCAGGTAGTGCTTTTCCTCCCACTATGCCTACATAACTATAAGGATGCTCTTAATTTATCATACTTAAATTCTTTACTATATCTTACCAAATCATTTTTCATCTCATTACAGTACCATATTAGCATTACGACCTTTTCTACTTTTTGCTTGGAGTTGGTGTATCTGTTTGGTTATTTCAGTGAATATGCACTTAGCCCAAGGTCCATACTATGTCAAAAGATTTAGTGTTTTTCCATCCTACTTTGTTATTTGAACTTGGACAAAGTTTAGCATGAACTTAGAAGAGGAAACAAACAGAAACGAATCTAAACTACGTTAAACCTCTCTCAGTTGTCCTGATAGTCTTGAGAGAGGAATCAAAGCGCCTTCACTAGTACTGAGCCTGAAAATTATTGTGTTCTAGAAACTTGGGTTAGACTTGTACATTTTTTCTGTATGGGAATTACAGATGGCTTAAAGATGAGGCTGCAATAGATTTTTGGTGTATTACATGAGTATTTCGGTTTACAGTTACACCTTTCTTTTTCTATCCCGGGATCTTCTGTTCCATCAACATTATCTTGCCTTTTACAAAAAGGGGAAATAGAAATAATCATATTAGGTTGTTTTTTTTTCTTCTTTTGTTTGTAGGCTGTTGAGTTTAGCAGACTTATTGGATCTCTGAGACCAGAAGTACCAGAAGATGCAATTGTTTCTGCAGCAGAGAAACTTTTCACTATATTTGACCAACGTCCTGAACAGAAACTTGTCTTTGTCAGTCAACATGGTTTGCTTCCATTAATGGAATTGCTTGAAGTTCCTAACCTTTCTAGCAGCAGAGTATGGGAAGCTAGAAACATTCTTGAAATATTTCTAGATGATTTCTGGTATTGTAGACATCTATGTACTAGTAAACTTTTTCCCTGTCAACTGCAGGTCATATGTTCGGTGCTTCAAATTATAAATCAATTAATCAAAGATAAGAATGATCTCCAGGAAAATGCTTGTCTTATTGGTTTGGTATGTAAATGAAGTAGAATTTGTATATTTCACTCATAAGAATACGTACTTGCAAAAAGCCGGTTCTTGTTCAGTTTTCTCCCAAAATGCATATTGTCAAATATCATTCAATAGAAACCTATATATATATATATATACCTTAACTTGGGGCATTTATTTCCTTTGGGTAACCAGAACTCGCTCAATGATGACAGATCCCTCTGGTGATGAGTTTTGCAGTGCCCGATCGCCCCCGTGAAGTTCGTATGGAGGCAGCTAATTTTTTTCAGCAGCTTTGTCAGTCAAGGTATGCATCATTTCTGTGTCAGACTTATGGGCTTGCATATCTTCCTGCCTGAGTATGTACAAATATTTTGGATTGTGGAGGATAGCAATGGGATTTTTACATGTTTCCACTGACAAGATTGACTTGCTCTTGCTCGAGTTCTTTTGTAGAGTGGTTTTTTATATAGGGTTGGCTGCACCTTTGATGATCATGAAAGAGAGTTCATTTACCAATCAATCCCTAAGGAAAATTTTATTAGTTGACTGATTTTGAACCGTGCTCGATGCAGCTCATTAACTCTACAGATGTTCATAGCTTCTCGTGGAATACCTGTTCTGGTTGGATTTCTGGAAGCTGATTACGCTAAATACAGGTTTCTATTGCTACACTCAATTAAGTGTCTGTGTCTCATCGATCCATTTATGTTTGTGTCAGTTAATATAGCACCTGCCCTTTTAGCTTCCTTGTTTATATATCTCAACTTTCAAATTAATTATGGTTTCTAAATCCCAGGGAAATGGTTCATCTAGCTATTGACGGCATGTGGCAGGTTTTTAAGCTTCAACGCTCGACACTAAGGAATGAATTTTGCCGCATTGCTGCCAAGAACGGTATCCTGCCAAGGCTTATAAATACACTTTATAGTCTAAATGAGGCCACTCTTCATGCTTCTTCTAGAGGAGGGGATGAATTTTCACCGGATGGTTCGTCTCCAAGGCCTAGATCGGGTTCACTAGATCCCAATGATCCCAGATGCCTCTCTGCAGATATGGATCGGCCTCAAGCTAGTAGATTATCCACAGATGACAAATTGAATGGATTTTCATCTAGTCGTGGTCGGGAGGAGCAAGTAGTGCGTCCCCAACTTAGTTTGTTGGACAAGGAACCACCTTCCCGACGTTTTTCTGGGCAGCTTGAATATGTAAGACAGTTATCAGGGTTAGACCGGCATGGAGATCCGGAATATTCACCTAGGAGTTCAGGAAAGGCAGCAGCACACAAGATGGGAGTACAGATATCAGACACAATATCATCAACACAGACAATTTCCGGGAGGCTATCAGGATCGGGTGTTTTGAATGGTAGAGCAGGAAGTGGTGTGTCATCTGGTTTACTGTCGTTGCACACTCAGAGTGCAGATGTTGCTAAAGAATACCTCGAAAAAGTGGCAGATCTTATCCTTGAATTTGCACAAGCAGATACAAGTGTCAAAGCACACATGTGTGGTCAGGGCTTGCTTCTTCGTATTTTCCAGATGTTTGGCAGGATAGAGCAACCTATACTTTTCAAGGTACTCCCTACATCAATTTGTTTTTGTTTTTGTTTTTTTTTTATGAATATTGAGTTCAAATGATGAATAAAGTTAGTGAGTTCTAAATGGTGCTGGTGTTTACAAGATCTTGAAATGCGTCAATCATTTGTCTACGGATCCAAACTGTCTTGAAAGTCTCCAGCGTGCAGAGGCGATCAAGTATTTGATCCCGAACCTTGATCTAAAAGAAGGGCCCTTTATATCAGAGATACATCATGAGGTCAGTTACTATCAGTCCGTGTGTGCATTTTGCTACCTAGTATAGTTTATGTTGGAAGTATTTATAAGAGCATACAAAGGCCTTCACCTACAAATTTGAGCTTACGAGAAAATTACCTAAGATGTGCTTCTTATTCTTAACACATTATCAAAGCGCATATATGTGTATGGTTTTTTTTTTGGGTTTAAGGGTCTTTTGGTGTAAGATTTTTTTTTTTTTTTTTAGATTTTTAATGTCATATGTTTGCATTTGTAGACTTTTAGTGCATCCATTAGTCAACCGTCGAGTGCCCATGTGCAAGTCACGTGACATCCGCTAAGTTTCATTTTTGTTCGTCACCTATTTTATATCACTAATTTTTAATTTTTACAATTTAGTCCCTAGACAAACCCAACAACACCCTAACCCATAATTGACCAAACTAGGATCCGACCCTGCTATGAGTTGGACCCTGGCCGGGTCAATTTTAACCAGGGTTCGATTGGATCGTATCCTAGATTGGTCAAACATATGACATCAAAAAACCCTTGTTTTTTTATTGGAAGTTTTGTGTTAGCTTATGTAGATATGTTTTTGATTGGAAGGTCCTCAATGCACTGTTCAACCTGTGCAAGATAAACAAGAGGAGACAAGAGCAAGCAGCTGAAAACGGGATGATCCCACATTTAATGAAAATCATATTGACAGATTGTTCACCGTTATCGAAGCAGTACGCGTTACCATTATTGTGTGATATGGCTCATGCCTCCAGGAATTCGCGGGAACAAATACGAGCTCACGGAGGGCTTGATGTGTATCTGAGACTGCTAGATGACGAGGCCTGGGCTGTAACTTGTCTTGATTCTATTGCAGTGTGCCTTGCTCATGACAATGACAACCACAAAGTGGAACAAGCCTTGGTGAAGAAGGAAGCCATTCACAAGTTGGTTAACTTCTTCCAATGTTGTCCTGAACAACACTTTGTGCACATCTTGGAGCCTTTCTTGAAGATAATCACGAAATCATCCCGGATTAATACAACACTGGCTGTGAATGGGTTGACGCCTTTACTTATTGCAAGGCTAGATCATCGGGATGCTATAGCCCGTCTTAATCTGCTCAAACTCATAAAGGTTAGCTAATTAACTATCGTATTCACTCATTCATTCTCATGATATATTAGAGGGTAAGAATCTAAAAACAGTCTCAGCTATAGATCATGTTGCTAATCGTTGTCCCATATTTAAAATGTTGATATTCGGTGTTTCAGCTATCAAATTGGTTGATTTTCACTTTTTTCTTATAAAATTGACGTAAAAAATGTTTTTTAACCATCAAATAACCTTAAACTTTGAGTAACAAATTTGAAATTTCGGAAAAGTGAAAAATAACATGTTTTTGTTGTTTAAATACCAATTTGAACCCCAAAATCAGTAGAAAAACTTGGATCAAATCAACCAAATTGATAGTTTGGACACCGAATATCAAAATTTTAATTCCGGGACATCAATTAGCAACATAGCATATAGTTAGAAACTTTTTTTAGATTAGCAAATTACTAATTGAGCTTTAAGGGTTTTGACAATTTGCTGACTGAACCCTATTTAGACAAATTACTAGGTAAATTTATTAAAAAAGAATTGCTCCATCTAATTTATTCTTAAATGGTAACAGAAACTTCATCTTATTTGTATTCTACTATTCCTGCTGTTTTCTTATACAAATTGTTATGCGTAATATTGAGAAATTTGCAATTTGGTAGCTAAAAAGCTGTGTTTTATGGTATTTAGGCTGTGTATGAGCAGCACCCTCGACCAAAGCAACTAATAGTGGAGAATAATCTGCCTCAGAAGCTGCACAACTTAATTGAGGAACGGAGGGATGGTCAGAGCTCCGGTGGGCAGGTTTTAGTTAAACAAATGGCCACTTCACTTCTCAAAGCCCTCCATATTAACACCGTTTTATAATCTTAACCCACCTATATACCGGCAAAATTGCATTAAGTAACCGTGGTCTGATCCGCAAGGGTATATACACCGTCTTATACCGGCACTGCCATTTTTGAGGTCTCCATCGTCTTAATGATAACTAATAAATTTTCTGCTGTCTAATTATACCAATTTGTGAGATTTGTAAAATACTTATCGATGTTAATTAAATGAGTTTCAGTTGTGCAACAAATAGTTGGAGCTTTCTTATCTAGAATCATATGTTATATATATTCTTTAAGAGGAGGTTCCTGATTAATTTTGAATCGTTTTACTTTTTTTTTTTGAATTAAGATAAGTTTTTTTTTAGATAAGGAATTCAATCAGGCTGCGAGCTGAGAGACTCTTGGAAGCATTTAGTATATAATGGATTTATTAGTGCATTTTCCATAAATCTTAACAACTCAAAAGATCATTCATATACATCATGGTGGGATAAACTTCCGATCCTTATTGATTATTAAAGATAAAAAAAAGGTGGGGTCGGAAAACCCAATCATCACTACACGACCTTTTTTATGGACTATATCATAATTCAGTTAGTAAATTCGTTTGCCTTCCTAAGGATAACATGCTAAATGATATGAGGGATGCTAGGATGTTTTCCACAACCGGGCTATTCTTCACGGAATTTGGTGTGACGCTTCAGTTAGGCTTAGGATCACCTCCTATGGATTGGACTCGATCTCAACCTTTGACCAACCTTCGTGGATCACAAAACGCGTTGCTTCATGAACCGCTTTTGCATCCAAAAAAGTGACGTCTAGTCCCTTGATCCGCCTACTAACCCCTCCAATGACAGTACCATACCATTGCAGTCCCTCACGACTACACCATGAGCTCCGAGTATGGATTGATTCTTCACTCCAAGATGCATTACAGTTTAATTTCACTCGATGATATGTTAGTCCGCTGAGCCACGGGTGATCTGTTGGTCTGTTCCGCAGCCTGGAACTCGATGTGGCCTTCCAGGCTTCGTCTTACCGGGATCAGGCGTATCGCCCGCTTGTAATGCTCGACACCGCTCTTTCCAAATCTACCAAAAAGTCATTCTGATAAGTGACCATCGAGTCTCCCTCGATAAACAACCTTCACCTCTACCTGCCCAGTTTTAGTTGAGGGTCGTATAATCGTATCTTGAGATGACGTAGTTCGCATGAAGGATAGATTGGATAGCATGGGCTTCGCCTTCCACACTAGAAATTCTTCCTTTTAAAATAGATTAATCTCAGCATGGTCCTCTTGTGTAATCAGCTCGGCCACTAACATGTTGCTCGGGTCGCTCGGGAGCATCGGAATCCAGGGATTGGAGAACACATTGATTCTTGCTCCATCATCTACTAGCCATAGGCCTTTCTCTTTTTAAGACATACCTTCCCACAAGTATACTTGTCCAAGCCCACAATGCACGACCTCCTTTAGTTGCCTCCCGGAGGTCTCTCCTAGGAAAATAAATACCTTTTAACAATCGAGCCCAATAAGTATTAGGTGTCATCTCCAGAGTCCAGACGCCAAGCGATCTTAGTAAGTAGAGCTAGATTGAAGGACTGGAGTTCCTTGAAATCTAGACCACCGGCTCCTTTAGCCAACGTTAGAGTTTCCTAACTCCTCTAATATATTCTTTTTCACCCGCTTTTTTTCTTCATCAAAACCGAGCAATTATCATATTAATTTTGGTACACCATGTCTTCGGTAGAAGAAAAATGCTCATGGTATAAGTCGATATGGCCATCACCAATATTTTGATCAATGTTTCCCTTTCCGCGTTACATAAGAACAAAATCTTCCACCTATTTAGCTTATTAGCTATGCGCTCCTTAAAAAAATCCAGAGCCTCTCTTTTTTATCGGACTTAAATGGACTCAAATCGTTGGTAACCCTAAATACTTTCTCAGGTTCCATTCCAACTTTGTTCCCAAGCAGCTTCTATTATTCTTGTGTGGTCGCATGAAAATTTTGGCTAAAGAAGAGGGTTGACTTACTCATATTGATCGCTTTTCCTGGTGAATTACAATATTCATTCAAGATTTGCATCAACATTGTAATGTTTTGGAGAGTGGTCTTCATAAGCTCCTCACCAATTACATTGGCCGATATAAAAAAATATTTTAGGCATAGTTGAGTTAGAAAGATCTATCTTAAAAAATAATTTATATTTTGAATACTTTATTGATATTGTCGCCAGTGTTATCAGAACCGGACCGGGGCCTGAACCAGCAGGGCCACCGGTTTCCGGTTCGGCCGGTCAGGCCCGGTCCGAACCGGGTCCGACCGGTTTTAGTAAAAAATATGTAGATTTGCAAAACCTCTCTGTAAGTTAACCCTTATGTAGGTTTTAGTTCGGACTGAGGTCTGCGTCTTTGTAAGTTAACCCTAATTTTTTTTTTTAATGAAAAGAGTCCGAACCGGCGAACCGCCCGGTTCGCCCAAAACCGGTCGGTTCGGTGAAAACCGGACTTCAGAACCGAGTTCGCTTACATCCTCCGAAAATAAGCAAACCGGACCGTGGAGGGGTCCGGTTCCGGTCCGACCGCCGGTCCGGTCCGGTTCTGATAACACTGATTCAGATTGTCGATACTATTTACCAAAATTCATTTATTTACAAACCAAGTGTTGTAAGTAATGCTAACTAAAATCTAGTGAGGATGCTCTTACGCAGATAAAAAGTTAAGGTACCAATAGTATGAATAATAAGACTGGGAGTGTCAGTAGTGTAAAAAATAATAAGAGAAGAGCGACTTCCATTTCATTTTTAATTATTAAAATTAAATGGAAGCGGAAGCTGGATCTGGCATTTGTTTGTTTGATCTTCTCTACTCGAATCTTCCTTCCTTGATCCTTCCCGTTCCTTGATCCATGATGCTTCTTCTCCTTCATTAGGAAGGAACCAGATTTTTGTTTGGAGCTACTCTATGGAGGCAATGCTACCGCGGAGGTTCTCGATTTTCGCGGGCAGCAATTCTACCAATTCAAGGCAAGGCGTCGGAACACAACTCCCTTCCCCAACGTTGATTTGTCGTACGGACAGGGAAGTCTACAGGCCCGGCGATGAGGTTCTCGTTACTATCGAAATTCACTTTCCCAGCGTTGATTCTGCCGTCAGTAATGGCGCTGTCTCTTCCTTCTTGATAAAAAAGCTCAGCTTCGAGATCAAAGGAATGGAGAAATTGGATTCTCAATGGTTCGCCACCCAAAAGCCCTTGCAGGAGTCCAGACAACGCCGAGGTTCTGCTTATCGTGCATTCTTTACTGCTCAACTGAGTTTCAACTTCAACTACTGTTTACTTTGTCTAATTTCCGCATGTGTGTTTGATTTGCTTCTCTCTTCTTCAGGGGAGTTTTTCTTTATGGACAGTTCTGCGCCTAACATTGCTTCAAATCTGACTGTTTCTTCTGGCACCACAAAAACTTGTGAGCATTTCCCTCATATTTTCACGCACCTATTGAAGTAAACTGTTGATTTATTGGGAAACTATGCCGGTTTTCTCCCTCCTCTCTGTCTAGTATAATACTGGTTGTGTTGTGTCATAATCAGCTGGAAAGAGTCCCCCAAGAGTGAATTGGATCTTAAACCCTTCAGTGGAGAAAAGTTGATACTGATAGAAGAGGTGTAAGTTAAGACTTGAGATAATTATGGAAACCTTACTATGATCTTTTTAAAAGGTATTTCTGCTGATGAACCCATGTTAGTCAGAGGAGATAATCACAACTTAGTAACCATGGAATTCGATTTTGTAAACTAGATGTGAAATTGCATGCAAAATGTTTTGGCCTATCTTTCATGCCCTTTTAGAGTTTACTAGCGTTTGAGTCAATCAACATAAGTGAGTACTGAGTAAGGATAACACTTGACACATTCCAGAAGTTTAATGTCTTGATCCTTCTCTTCTATGCAGATTTGGTGCGAGCGGAATTGCCCAACACTTTACCACCATCATATAAGGGTGCAACAATTCGTTACTTGTACTATGTCAAAAGTATGTTGTCAGGGCAGTGGCAGATTTTTGACCAAACTTACCCTCAAAGAGGATCAAAAGATCTTACTGAAATGGTTAGTATTTCTTTATTTTGATACCAAGAAGTTGTGACAAGACCTTGGTAATTGACATATTTTTGGTTAATCTGCAAAATCAACTGCTGTTCTTTTAACAAGGAAAATTTGCTGATAATTTGAGATATCACACCCATCATGTAATTAATGGAAGACATTCTTCATTTAAAAAATATTAGCATTCATCCTACAGGAGGCACGTATTCCTTTACATGTTTGGACTGGCCAGGGAAACAGTGGCCTGCTTTCAGAAGAAGGTCAACTTGATGGTAAGAGTCTTTTTCATACTTGATATGATAGACATGGTGAGCTTCGATGCCCTTTTTAGACCCTAATATGTCCTTGTAACATGATTATAGTTTATACTATCTTAATACCCATGTCAGTTGAAGAGCATCATCAATCTAAAACTTATTAGTGCCCTAGAAACATTTTCGAACATTTGGATTGTGAAGTAAGCGTTTATTGAGATGTGCGTGTTCAATCAACTGGCTTTTTTACTGCATTTTAGTTTAGCCATTTACTGAGGCGAAGCAATTATATTGTTGAAAAAATGACTTCCATAGTAATCTTGTTTGCTTCTCTGAATGTCGTATGCTGTAATTGTTTGGGGATTATGGTGCATATCTCCACTCATCTGTATTAATTGCTGTTCTATTATAAGTTCGGATGCATTAACCGTTAACGTTCTTGTAATTTTGCTAATTTGATTTATGATGTGATTTAGTGTGCATAGCATTAATATATTTTCTTGATCCTTTAGGAATCGTACCTGCAACGACGATACAACTGGATACATACTGGAAAGAGGTTGACGGAGAATCTGATTGGGTATGCACTCTCTGTGTTTTTATCTATTGTCGTAGGGTTAGTTCGGGGGGGTGGCACACGAAGTATTGACTAGAAATGTCTGAATTATACTTATGTGCTAATTCTAAGGGGCACTTTTAAGATCAGATACTACTTGATATTTGATCAGGTTAGAGCAAATGATGTATACAGCAGTGCTGAAGAAGGTTATGATAGCTCAAAGGATGAGACGTCATCTGTTTCTTCGTACAACCCGAACAAAGAAAGTCTGCTCAGATCATTTGGGAGTTCGTTGTCTTTGCATTCAACTACTGCTAGGTCTTCAAGTAGAGATTTACTATATTTAGAGGGGAACCGAACAAGTCTATCCGTGAGTGTTCCACCTCCACAGCTATCTGTGGCTGAATCCGTTAGTGATAATAATGGCGGTGAGGGTCTCTTCTAAATGCTCCAGCATTCCATACATACTAGTTCATTTAGATCTTTAATCATCATCGGTTGTAAAATGAATTAGTATTTTACAATTAGGTGATTACTGTGAAACTTATCTTCCATGAAAGATATTTCTTGCTGGTTGTTGTAGCTTCTGAAGCTCTTAGTCCTCAGATTATAGTCAATGACTCTTTAACTGCAAACTGTTTCTTGTTAATAGATACTTCACCCCAAAAGTCTCCAGTTGTCTCTCCAAATCAGCGGCAGAGATTAACTAAATCTCCTTCACTGGAAAATGAGGCTGCAGTTCCTCCTATATCAGGTTTGTTTTTCCTCAAATGGTCTGTTTGCATGTCTGTAGCACCTTCCCATTATTTGTCAAGTAACTGTTCATCAAAATAAGCCGAAAAACCTTATCTTCTCATCTTTTGACAGCAGGGGAGGGGTTTGTTCGAGGTAGATCCTACAATATCAGGTTGGATGAGCAAGTTTTGCTCAGATTTTCTCCCAAAAACTCAGAATCGACTTATTATTTCAGTGACATGGTGATTCCACTTTTCTATGGTTTGTTTCTGTTAAACATGTATTACGTGGGATTCTCTGTTACGTTTTGAGATTAAATTTGAATATAACTATGCTTCTCTACCTGCAGATAGGCGGAACTCTAACCTTTTTCCCTGAAGGAGCAGCTCGGAGATGCCTTGAGGTGATAATTTTGAATGGAAAGTAATTGCTGTGTAACGTTTGGACACATAGGATGGCTGGGGAAATGGGAAAGTAACGGAAGCGCATGATCAAATTCAATTCTCAAACTTTTATATGGTTGTTTGTCCCTTCCCATTCCTACACCATGCAGTGTAACAAACGTCACATCAGGATGTTACTGGTTACTGCAATGGAACAGTTATCCGTAATTTCTACCCCGGCAAATTTGTTGAAAGTTTTCCTCTTTTTTAGGTGTTAGTCACATTGGAGACTTCAGAGACGATAAATAGGCAATTCCTCCATCCTTCTAGGAGGAATTCACCTACAATTACAAAGGTAAGGTTATTGTGTAAATTTATCTATAATCTTCTCAGATGTACAGTGGAAATAGTTCAGTGAACTTTGTTCTTCAAGTCTTTCTCTTCACATTTGTGAGACATAATTGTGCTGAATGCAGTACCAGTCATGGTTAGGGTAATTTCACACGGAAAGCTACTCTAGTGACATCTCGAAGTATTTTATTTTATTTTATTTTGGCCAATGATGTCTCGAAGTATTGAATTTTGAATATCTGTGTTCATGCTGTTTGCAGGTTCAGAGTGAGCACCATGAAGTTGTTGCAGATCTGGTTCAGACTAGCTTTCTTTTTTCTATTCCTACGGATGGCCCCATGTCCTTTTCTACCCCACACATCTCTGTGAAGTGGTGTCTACGTTTTGAATTCTATACCACTCCAAAAAACGTGGACTGGACAAGGTATGGGCTATAACATGTTCCTAGTAATAGTATAATGGCCATGTTTTCTTGATGCTAGCCTCTCTCCAGCAAAGCAGTTAGGCTACTTGGCTCACCATCCTGCAACCTTCTTATTCGTATGTTGATGCATGTGGTCACCTGTGGACATGTACATAAAGCCTTGAAAATATCATGAGTTAGTTGAGATTAAAAGTGCATTCAGTTTATAACTTGCTTTATCTTATTTGCTCTCAACTAGTTTAGAGGATCTTACAGTTCCATTGCCATCATTTTAAGGCTTTGTGCTAAATTTCACCCATAAACATGTAAGGTGCTAACCAAGTGATTAGCAATAATAGACGTGGACTAAACCCTAGGGGGGACAGACACGATGATGAACTTGTAGGGCTAGGGTTTCATCTAAACTTGCTTGAAAGAGTTTGTGAAATGAGCTTCTGTTCCATAGTCTTCACTATTTCATCATTTGTAAAAGAGTTTGTTCTCTAGGAAATTGACTTGCCTCTATGGGCGTCGCCTTGCAATGTCCCTATTAGTAGGAAACTTGAGTCTCACATCAATTCTATGGGCATTGATGTGTGAACCATACTATATTCCATTGTCCCACCTCATCACTTAGCTTTAAGGTGAAGTGTGTCTTCATTCTGAGTCCGTATCAAACAGTGTCTGGCTACAGAATCCTATGATGTTGAAGCCGGGTTATTGCTTGATATTTGGCTGTGTTGCCTTTGTTTACTGGTCATTCAAGAATACTCGGGTTTTGGCAATTACAGGTATGAGCATCCACTTCTAGTTGAGGGAAGAGACAAAAACGAGTGGGTTCTTCCAATAACTGTGCATGCACCTCCTTCTGGAAATCATGGTCAGTCCCGAAACAAGAAGCCTCTATCTGTGGAACCACCGTGGGGTCGTACATGAAGGTAAATGTGCTTATTAAAAGTTGCTTTAGCTCATTATTACTGTGTACTAAGGCTTTCAAATATTCAAAAGCCGCTTCTTTTACATGTATGTAACTTAATTACCTGATACAGTGATCTTGACAAGAACATGTCTATATTTTTTATAGAAACAGAGTTAAGAAGAACTCGATTTAAGTGGTGATTTGTCTTCTGGATCTGTATGGCTTGTTATGTATTCTTCTCCTTCCCCACAAGGAGTTATTTAGTTAGAGATGTTTGTGCATTTCAGGTAGTAGATGTTTCCCACTAAGGCATGCGGTTAAAGATTAGAATGGCAAGTGAAGATTCAGCTCCCAAAACAAAAGTGGACCCTAACTAACTAGGATTTGGGTCTGGATTGGATGAAACTTGCTTCGATGGACTTCGGGATTTCACCGTTATCAATATGGTGTTGTGGTTGAGGAGAAAGAATATTATGATTCATCTGGTGCTTGCTTATTGTTGTGTGAATATTATTATGTGGAGTTGTTTCCATTCTTCTGCAAGGATGAAGCAAGCACATGATGGCAGGAGGAGACAATATGTAAATATATTCGAAAAATGAGAGTGTTTTTATTAGGGTTAATAACTAAAAAACTGTCCAAGGTTTACCCTATGTTAAAATTAGATGTCTGAAGTTTGAAATGTTAAAATGGACTGTCTCAAGTTTCATTTTTGTTGAAATTTGGTGTCTTTGTGCGTCTTTTCATCTTCATTTCATCATTTTCATCAACCCACCAACCCACTCATAATCCATCACTCTTTACTTTTCACAAAATCGTCAAATTTCACCTAAAAATTGAACATTAAAAAAAAAGTTTCTAGAAGAGTGGTTTAGAGCCATTTTCAAAGGACAATAGAGCGAGATTTACTTGCCCGGATGTGACCAACTTTTTAGGTGACGGTCCCGGCGAGATGACGAGAAGGGAGTGTGTATGAGAGCTCGAATTTGACAGACGGTTTCGTCGGAATTGACTTCTCTAAAGTAATCACACAGAGACACCAAATTTCAACAAAAATGAAACTTGGGACAGTCCATTTTAACATTTCAAACTTCAGACACCTAATTTTAACATAGGGTAAACCTTGGACAGTTTTTTAGTTATTAACCCTTTTTATTACGATGTATGAATGAATGAATATTACTTGTTCCCTTACCCAGGCAGAAACATTTAGCTTAATAGATAGGATTTTGCTATTGGGATTCACCAGTTTAAGGGACAAAGAGACTTTATCTAACAGAGTATTATTATTATGTTTAAGGGTTGGTTAACGATCAAATTGCTAGCATAAGGTTGAACACTTCGATAAACTGCTTGAAGTTTTTTTGGTCAATATATTAAATTAGATCTCGATTTGTAGATAAATTATATATATGTCAAAATTTCTCTAATTCACAGTCATTCTTAAGCAATTTCATAATTAAAATGATAAAAGTTCCATTTTAATCTACGTTACTAATTATGTCTAGATTAGACCAACAATTTGACCAAGTTAGCTCTTCTAGTGTTCCATCCAATTTTCCATTAAATCTTATTGTAACTGTAATTGACGTAACTAAACCACACAAGCAAAAAATGTGGTCACTAAAAAAATATTATTTTAATTATATCCATGTATTCTTCACGTGTATTATCATCTTCTTCATTTAAAAAATAAAAAAAAAAATGGCAAAAATTAAACTAATAGCTTGTTTAGGGTTTGACTCAAACTCCGAACAAGCTTCTGATTTGATTTTTGTAAATTAATAATAATAAAAAGATGAAGGAGTTGATTGATGCAGATGTGTATTTCCATGATTCCATCCATCCATCCGCAATATTACGTTCCGTCAATTTTAGGTTGGATCGTGATTTCCAAGTTCGGATCACATCTACAAACTTTAAGAAGATTTCATTTTGGGGTCGATTATCAAGAGAATTACAAATCACGGTGTATATTCGCAATTTACTCCACTAAGAAATAATTAACTAATTGTCATTATTCATTTAATTTATAAATAAATAAATATTAAAGAATTTGATCGATGGATTGAAAAAGAAGAAAGTTTTGCATTACCCTCGGACAAGAGTATAGAGAGATTGAGGGAGAGGAAGAACAGAAGAATTTTTAATCCACAACCCGCAATCTCTGGAAGGCAGGAGAATCAAAGTAGACTAATTTCATCTTCCTCCTCCTCTGGATCTAGCTAGGGCTTCTCCTCCGATTAACGTCGACACCGCATTCACTCCGCTCGTTGATGATTGATGGCTCCTAGATCCGTCCGTCGAGCTTCAATTGTCGCGCCTATTCTGCATTCTGGATGTTCCTGAACCTGAGGCGTCCATGGGAAGAGAGAGGCGCAACGGGAGTTATGACTTTTTATTTGCCGACAACGCCAATGCTGTAGATCGATGGCCTGGAGAGAATGGTGGCTTTACTGACCACAGCTACACCCGCAACGGCCATGGGGATAGCTGCTCCTCTTTGGTCAATCTGTTTCCGATCTCCTCATCCTCCCCATCGGTTTCACCGTCGCAGCCGCAGGCTTCCACATCTCAATCTGGTTATATTCAACATCATGTTTCTAAGTTCGATACTTTAGCTGGAATTGCTATCAGATACGGGGTTGAGGTAATAAGTTATGTTCTTCTTGTTGTGGTATGATATTGCTCGATGCATTTATAACATATAATAATAAAATGTCTGATAATCAATGTGGAAAGCCTTACTCGCCAAATTGATGAATTTGATCAAACCTAATAATTCTCACTAATCACTTTTCAGAATCTCTCGAAAGATATTATTTTTAAAAATATTAAGTTTTCTATCGATGCACTTGTATGTATTTAGGTATTATGTTGTATTCATTGGTTTATCTATGAAGATTATATTCCTTAATGTTACGTTGCAGGTGGCTGACATTAAAAGGTTGAATGGCTTAGTTACAGATATCCAAATGTTTGCTCTGAAGTCAGTGAGCATTCCTCCGGGAAGACATCCACCCTCAATTTGTTTGTCAAATGGTTTAGAGGCATCTGGGTATGTACACATTCCAATAAATCTCACCCATATGAACCATTTGGATCTACACATATTAATGCATAGTGTTTTAGCCTTTTGGGGTCACAAGATTACAAGAACTAGAAGTAGCTAGCGAGTTTAGAAACCCTTATCTACCATGCATAATGATCACAAAATTCCCTTCATTGGTCTTTAGCATTTCAGGCTGTTTAGCTTGCCACAATGTATAATTGCACCGGAGCTTATGTTTATCTAAGCATGCCCACAAGTTAAAGGATCTTGTAAGGTGTGAATCTGAAAAATCTAGTTTTGGACCGGATCGTCATCTTGTGTCTGCTTTCAAACATAGATGAAGATTAATGTAGAAATTCCACTTGCACGCAATTGACCAAGGGTGGAAATTACTTTCCTGGGTATTTTTGAAACAGCTGTACCGGTTTTTCTCAGTTCTCTCATGATTCAGCTTGTATTTAAAGAAGATTTTGGTCATTTAGGGATACTTTTAATTAGCAATACTAGTGAAGGGGAAGTGTATCACAAATCTCTAGATATCTAATAAAAAAGGTTGCAAAAACTGGGTTTACTCTCCATTCACCATTGCATGTTGGCTTATGAGACTCCAAAGGACTAGGAGGAAGTTGCTTCTTAACCCATCCTTGTCCGTCTTCAAGTTGCAGCTAGATTTCTCTATAGCTACAGTTGCATTACTGGTAGATTATTGTGGGCTTTATTATATCCTTCTGGCCTTCTGAGTGTTAAATCGTTCTATAGAATGTGGCTAAAGTTTAGAGTTACTTCATTGCTGCTTGACTGTTGGCTTCTGTGGAAATTGATCTATTGTAGGACAGATATTTTAGTGTTTGTGACATTTCATCGTTTCCAGAGAAATGGTCAGTGGTTGATTTGGTTTTTATCAACTGTAACATTTTTTCTTTTCTTAAAAAGATGTATGAAAAACTGTTGCAGGGAAAGTAGCTCAGAACGGACCCCTCCACGTCACCAAGATCTGTTGGACTCGTTCCAATCCTTGAGACTGAAGTCGTCGTCGTCTCAGGAGAAGGTATCTCCCGCAATGAACTCATTACGAGGTTACTACAGACTAAGATCCAATACTACCAGTCAAGAAGAACTCCCCCAATCAGAAATAGTGGCCCACAGAAATCAAGAAGATGGACCGTTCCTCCCATCATACATGAATCCACCCCTGAGTCGGCACAGAAAGTCGAGGAGTGTTGCCAATAATTTCCTAGAGATGGAAATGACAGAAGGAGGAGAAGCCGAGTCGGAAATGTGGAGTGAAAAGCTGGTGAGGAGGAGGCAGAAGTCCGAGACAGACTTCTCTAAATCCACAGAGAAGAAGAAGAAGATAGTGGAGGAGAATGGATTAGTTGCCGGTGGTAGTGGAGGAGGTGGCGGTTTTTCACCCATAACCAGTAAAGGTTTGGCTCAGAGATCCAAACAGGTTGGCCTTGGTGGCGGTGGTGGTAGTGGTCAGAATCTCATAAGCTTGGGTGATTCTGTTGTGGTTGGTGATGGCGGTGTGAGGAAATCGATGAGCACTCCCAGTTTGCAGGACCAAGAAACGGGCGGCACTATTCGATGGGCAACAACTTTGAAAAGGAGTTCGAAACCCGACTTACTGGCGCCGCCATCTGCAGCCACTGCTAGGCCTATTCTGCCCAAGCCTGGGTGGAAGAGCAAGACTGCACTTGATTGATTTAACTGACACAGAGAGACAGAGGTATATTTCGTTATTAACATTCTTCTTCTTCTTTGTTTATTTCGTCTCTGCTTCTTCTAAATTTTCTGGGTCTTTAAAATTTTGCAAAATACAAAGGAAATGGGGGAGTGGCGTATATGTTAAAGGAGGGTAAATATATGAGAGGGGGTTATAGTTTTTCAATTATGAGATGAGATGTGGGGTATAAAATTGTAGCCATATACACCTGTGGAGAGGGATTTCGTGTATGTATGTATTCATATATAGTGCTTGTTTGTACTCCAACCCCAAAAGAAGTTAAGAAAAGAAAGTTCATTTGAAATCTTTCAAGTTTATTTTGTTTCAAATCTTGTAACTAACTTGAAATGATAAATGAATGAATATAGCATAGTATTAGTCGGTTAACTGGAGCTCCTTTTAACATAGAGCTCAAAATTTGTCACATCCAACTCCGGCTAACCAGATGAAGATTCAAAGCTGGCATCACTTTGGTCGTCCTTTGTATCGACGACTAGCTATTTTGTGTGTGCGTGAAATCTATCAACTCAAACGTGATACGTTTTTTTAGGAGGGTTAATAACCTAGTAGAGGTCTGAAGTTTGCTGGGAGAGGTTTGAAGTTTTAAATGTTGATTTGAGAGGTCTGAAGTTTCAACTTTGTTGATTTGAGGTTTTCCGTCCATTTTTAGGGTTAAATTTAACAGAATTGTGTGAAATGACATTCTTGCCCTTTTAATATTTTGTTTTATTTAATATCTCATTTGAGTAAATGTGAAATGACAAAATTACCCCTAAAGTCAAATTACTCCGGCCACCACCACCTCAGCTCCGGCGACCACCACCGACCACCTAAAAAGCTCTGATCGGAGCCGTGTTGGTGGTCGGTGGTGGTCGTCGGAGTTCGGTGGTGGTCGTCGGAGCCGAGGTGGTGGTGGCCGGAGTCGGGTGGCGGTGGCCGGAGCTGTGGTGGCTTTAAGGGCATTTTCGTCTTTTCCTTCAAGCATGTGAGGGGCACACTTTGATAGAAGGGCATTTTTGGAATTTAACTTTATTTCTGGTCACATGCCAAGCACGTGACCAATTTCTGTCACAATTAACGGTAAAAACAGACGGAGACCGTTGTTATCATCAAAGTTGAAACTTCAGACCTCTCAAATCAACATTTGAAACTTCAGTCCTCTCCCGTTAACATAGGTCAAACTTCAGACATCTCCTAGGTTATTAACCCTTTTTATGACCTAGCCTTGAGGTGATGTAATATTTTAGAGAAGAGAAAATAAAAATCAGCAGCAAAAAGTAGCTTACGTTACCTTTTCCCAGCTATGCATATCTTAAAGAAATATCAAATTAAAACTCAACTTTAATGAGAAAGGTGATATAGATAGTAAGTAGCCTGTATAGAGATATACTAGTCATTGATTCACTCAATCGTTACATGAGATTCTACATGGATAAAAAATTATTTTATAATAGGAAAAGAACCTAAAAACTGTCTGAACTTTACACCGTGTGTCAGGTTGGTGTCTGAAGTTTAGAATGACTATTCGAATTTTCATATATGTTGCTATTTGGTGACTTCGTCTATTTTTGGGTTAAACTTGACGGAATCCGGTCACGTGGGTGGCTGGAGATGGGTGGCCGGAGTCGAAGATGGGTGGCCGGAGTCGGGGTGAGTGGCCGGATTGTCAGTTTTTTTTTTTTTTTTAAAGGCAAAATTGTCTTTTCCAGTAAGTATGTTAAATTTAACTCAAAAAACTAACGGAAAACCAAATAGACACAAAACTGAAATTTGGGAAACCAAATATCAGCAATTTAAAATTGAGACACCAAACTGACACTCAGGTCAAAATTCAAACATTTATTAGGTTCTATTCCCTTTATAATATTATTATTAACTCACAAGATAGAAGTTTAAATTATATATATATATACTTGGAAAACTATATGTAAAAGTTTATTCAGAAATTATAAAAGTTCTAAAAGTAGCATTCCGACAAAGTTCTGAATGTGTCTATGAATGTAATTAGGCATAAAGTTAACTATAATTACATAGTATGCCACTATCTCACCGTTGGCATGTTTTTGGGATGCCACGTTTGGAAGCTCTATCAGACTCCATTATATATATATTATATTATATAATATCTAATGAGATACTACTAGGGATGGCAACAGGGCGGGTCGGGGCGGGTTTTGGCAGCCCCGGACCCGCCCCGCGGGTCGGCCTGGCTGACCCGGCCCCGGCCAATTGGACATTCCGGGTCGGGTCAGCAATCCCGCGGGTCGACCCGCGGGGCCCCGACCCGCCCCGTCATGTGAACAATTTTTTTTTTTTCTTCCACTTTTCAATATTAAATACAATTTTTTTTGTCAAAATATTACATTATATATAAATTCAAAACATAAATCTAACACCAATCAAATATAAACAACAAACACATCAAATTCATTACAAATACAAATTCAAATCCAAACACCAAATTAACAAATCCTAATAATCTAAATATACATATATTTGTAATTTGGTACATGTTATTTATATAGGTATATTAACCATATTATTTAGTAAATGTTAGATCATATTAACATAAAAAAAAAAAAAAATTATATATATATGCATTTCGGGGCGGGTCTACGGGGCCCCGGGTCTCTAGACCCGGACCCGCCCCGACCCGGACCCGTGACCCGCGGGTCGGCGGGTCAAAACCAGGTCGGGGGCCCCGCGGGTCAGCGGGGCCCCGAGACCCGTTGTCATCCCTAGATACTACCAGCAGTACTAGGGGTGGGCATAAAAACCCGGGAACCCGAAATCCGAGGAAAATCGCCCCGATCCGTTTCGAGTTAAAATTCGAGCTCATTTCGGGAAATTCGAAAAAACCGAACCTGCCCGCCTACAACTAAAAATAATCATTAAAAAACATAACATTTGAGACCAATAGTATAATTAATGATGTGAACATTTTATACTATAATTTTTTTGTGTATAAACAACATAAAATTATGATATAAATCATTTCACGTATAGTTTTTCTCAATGCTGTGAAGTTTTTGACCGATTTAACAAAAAATAACATAAATATGTTAATTGTTTAAAAACCGAACATAAATTTCATATTTGTTTTGGATATACATAGATTTATTTATAATATGCATTTTCATATATGTGTTAAACTGTTAATTGGTTTAACCATCCCGAACCCGAAAAACACGAGAATTTATGGGCGGTATTTATTCTTCAAAAACCCCGTCTGAACCCGCCCGCGTCCACCCTAATAATACTATTACCACCATTGAATATTTGAATGTAAAAAAGAAGTTTGCATTTTGTTGGCCAATTTTTTTTCGTGGGCCAGCTTTGTGGTTATTAATGGGCCATCTATTTGTAATTAAATGGGCCGGGCTTTGTATTGAGAAGAGGGGAGGTCCGTTTTAAGACAACTCAACTCAAGAGTCCCCAGCAAGAGACTGCGGGCGTAGTGCGTACCACTACGAGGAAGAAGAAGAGCAGGGCAGTGCAGTGCAGTTGTTGTCTTCTCTCTTCAGTTGCTGCTCTGCTACTCCTCTGCGCTAGAAGACGGACTTCTCCTTCTGTATCTGCTCCGGCAATGGTGTTTCTGAAACTCTTTCAGAAATTTCAAGAGGTTTCTCTCTATATCTCCGCTCATTATTCTCTACTATGTGGCAATTATTTCTTGCCTGCTTGCACATGAATTTGAACTAGACGATCCAGAAATCTGCTCAAAATTCGTTCATGTATAAAGATCTCATTTGTGTTGAATCCGTAGTGTCATTTTCTATTCTACCAAACAAGACTTAAAAGACTAATTGCGTTTGCAAGCCTTCCGTTGTTGATTCCTCTGCTCGAGTTCCATCTTTGTTCTAACTAATTAATGGTGGCACAGGGGGTGAAAGTTCTTGCCAAAAGCCCTACTTTTGCTAAAGATCCAAGACAGTTTCAATTTGAAGCAGATATTAATCGCCTGTTCCTCTACACAAGGTTAGATATCATCAATTTACATTTCCTAGATTATTTTTAACTTCAATGACCACTGATTTACTACTTGCTCTACTGAATGTCCTTTCGCTGATGATATATTATGCCGCCATTCATTTCCTTGCACTCAGTTGCTTTAGCATTTCTTTTTTCTGAAAATGGATCAACTGTCTCTACTCATATCTCACCTTCAACCTGTTATCTACTTGAGAGAACTGAGTTAAAAAACAAGGAATAGGGGGCTAAAGTAGGGGCATTTACTTCTCAACAATCATTTTATAATATTGTCTCTTCTAAGTTAGGGAAGCCAGAAACCTACATTTCATATGCATGAAATATTTTTCAGCTGGCATATGACCATATCCCTCTCAAAAGATCAGTTTTCCCCTTATCAATCTGCTTAAATTAAGGATCTTTCTGGGAGATGTTCCACTGCACATTTTATCCCTTGGAAACCCAACATTCAGGAAATATTATAACTTAGGCCTTCCATTGATATTGTGGATGCCCCCCCCCCCCCCCAATATGATTATAGAACTAAATTACTCTCTATCTCCTAGTATATAGACAACCGGTTGAAATTCTAAAGAATCTATTGAGCAAATCCACATTGGTAAGGGAAACCGTTAGTATTTCAAGAACTCGTCTCAACATTTGCTATCCAGTCTCAGTTTGTTGCATGCAAGAGCAAAGGATTAGAGAATGGTCAACATAGTCTTTTTCTTTTTGTAAAGGAACCATCTTATTAACCATAATCAGTCGCCACATATGAATTCCTAAGTATAAGAGGGTATATGGATCATATGTTAGGAAGCTGAAAACAGTCCCCATTGTCCTCAGCTATGTGCTTAATTCTAATTTTTATGCGTCGGCTTAATTTATTATCTATTACTATGTGTTTAAGAGTTGAGACCAAGATGGAAGTTATTATAAAATTGCTTTATCATTTGCTTTATCAGTTCTATCAATGTCTTTCTCTAGGACTTGCAATCTTTTGCATAACATGACATGAATGCCACAATATTGACCTGGTATATTTTGTTCCATGTAGTAGGTTTCCTTAAAAAAAGGATATACAGTACAGTAGACACAATATTGACACAATGTCAATATGAAAGTGTCATGGATGCATGATCTGCTGATCTACTTGCATCCAATAAACATATCATCCTTCTGTTCGAGTTATCCGAACTGTTATAACATGTTGCGATGATAAGCAGACATTGGATCTCATTTTACTATTTAATTTGGAAAATTTGGAGAAATCTGTTAACATCTCCAGTGAAGAGAAAGTGATGGTGCAGAGCCACACTAATGCACATTCCTCGTAGACTATGAAGGAGACCTGTATAAAAACAATGTCACTGTCAAAAGCTCATTATGCAAGTTCCCAATTGATGACCTTAAAATGTCTTTCCAGATTGAATTTCGTAAGAAGCATTTCTCGTGTATATGAGTCTATCTCTTTATTTAATTTCTCCCCTCTCTTTTTCATTGACAATAGTTGTCCTTTTCCAATATTACTGATTTATAGTGCTATACTTATTATCCCTCCCATGATTTTTCTAAATGATAAGCATATGGTTGATGATGTCCATATACTGTACTTTGCTTTGGCAATACCTGTATGATGCTTATATAAACACGATACGCTGATTCTGCTATATCTTCTATTTTGTACACTTTATTATTCTTCAGCTACAATCGTGTGGGAAGTGATGCGGAAGATGCAGATATAGACGAGATCATAGAGATGGCTGGCAAGGCTTCTGTCGAGGATCAGCAGAAACAAGTACAGGAAAATGTCCATTCTCAAATCAAGAGCTTCTGTAGTTTCATGGATGAGATTCTCATTCCTGACGTCAGCAAGTCTGACAAGGCTTCTTCTCCTGAATCTGTTTCTGCTCATCCTCGTAGTGGGCTAAGTTTGGCTGTTGGAGGGACTGGCCAAGGACGTAATCATCCTGGTGAGTTTAAGTTCTCAGTTGGCAACCCTTTATTGAAGGGCTGCTTGGAGTTACGTTGAAATGTTGTACACAACTATTTCAAACTACAGTTCATGTTCTAGAAGAATGCATCCGTGTATCCAATTCATGTTCCATCTGCATCAAGTAAAAACCAAGTCATAAGAAACCGATACAAGTATGCTGACAATTACATAGTTCACTTTTGTGTTGACATTAGATTAGAGAAAATATTCCTTTTGCCAGGAAACATGTCAGATATGCAAACTAGACCTACATTAGCAGTGTTGAATTGTTTCAGATGAAACTAATATTAAAAATAGAAAGAAGAAAAAACTTGTTTTCAAATGAAACCGTTGGATTTTGTGATTGGTTTGTGAGGAGAATCAGACACATCTTTTCATTCATGTGAGAAAAACAAAGAGAGGTCAATCTTTGTCTCTACTGGTACTTTGATAGGAGTTTTGTGTCTGATATTTGACTCTTTATATTATTTTCAGCGCAGACATACCTGAGACAAGACCGCTGAAACTTGCTGAAATATCTCAGAGAATGAAGGATGAGTTTGGCTACACTCTTGCTGTAAAACAGTCCCTAATCCCCCACGAAGAGGCAGGTCGTGGTTTATTTCTCGATGGCAAAGCTGATGTTGGGACTGTCATAGCCTTATACCCAGGAGTCATATACTCCCCAGCTTACTACCGTTACATTCCTGGGTACCCGCGCGTTGATGCCAAGAACCCCTATCTCATTACAAGGTATGATGGGACTGTAATTAATGCACAACCGTGGGGTTTGGGTGGTGAATGTCGAGAAGTCTGGACAGGCAAGAATGTTCCAGATATTAGTAAGGGCGGTGAACCATTGCAAGGTAATCTAAATGGTTCGGATCGGATGTGGAAGCTCTTGAGCAGGCCATTGGAAGCACCGGCACAAGGAAAGATTAATGATGTTTTGGAGAGGAGAAACCCACTGGCTTTGGCTCACTTTGCAAACCACCCAGCAAAGAGCACGGACCCTAATGTCATGATATGTCCTTTCGATTTCCCGATAAATGAAACTGGTATGAGGCCTTACATTCCCAACATACAGTTTGGTGGAGGGGTGGAAGAGCAAGTGAGGATGAAAAAATTCGGTAATTTTTGGTTTAAGCTGGGTAAAAGAAGTAGTGAAGGGTTGAATGTCCCAATGATGAAGACTTTAGTTCTGGTGGCGACTCGGGAGCTTAATGATGAGGAACTGCTATTAAATTACAGGTTGAGTAACTCGAAGAGGCGGCCTGCATGGTATACACCCGTCGATGAAGAGGAAGACCGAAGAAGGTGGAGTTAAATGAGAGACCGGACCTTTTTCCTGATTCCCAGGTGATTATGGTTGTTACCTTAAAGGGATTGAGTTTAAGTTTTGCTTCTTTTTACTAACTATTGAGAAATCATGGATCAATTGCTCTACGAAGTTGTTGGGTTAGTAATAATAATCGATAAAAACGCGAAGAACAGTGGCGGGGAAAGTTTGGTTCGAGAAATTCAAATATTGATTGCAGTGACATTCTCATGGACATACATAGATTGTTGCTTTGGACACAAGGAAGTGACTGTATCATCATGCATATACAGATCATTTAGAGACAAAGAGGAAGCTATGTACTGGCAGGCAGTATTGTAGTGCAGTAGAAGAAAGCATTTGATTTGACCTTTCAAAAGTAGTGGCTTTTAACTTCCACTTCTAGTTGCGCTCCTGATGGATAGGACATCTCACGAAAAAATAATATTTTTGCAATCATTTTAATATTTTATCGGGCTTCAAATCTCTGACTTTATTCAAACATCAAAACCGCTTCCTTACACAGTATATGCGGTACTCTATATACATAGAGCTTCCTTTAAGGAACTCCTTCTATGGACCTACTTTAAATTATTATCATTTTCTTTGACGTAGAAACAAGCAATTCGTATATATATATAAAGTCTTAGAACGAATAACATTGGAGGCTTTGAGAGGTGCCTTCACTTTTCACTTAATAACTCACTCATCAATTAATGAGTCAAATGAGCAATTGTCATTCCCCATGTGTTTAATTATATGCTTGCATCACTTGAACTTCTTGATGGTATACATGATGTGTTGAAGTATAAAATCGGAACCATCTTTTTCACCTATTATTTTAAGGTTTTAAAACAGTTAAGTAACTGGTTAGTTTGAAATTTTACATGGTATTAGAGTGTGTATGGTTTTAACCGTCTGATTAAAAGGTTTCACATAATATGCCATCAAAATATTTCAATCCCACATGTGAAGGGAATGTTGAAGTATAAATGCAAACCATGTTTTCACGGCTTAAGTGGTTAGTTTGAAATTTTATATAATATTCCAAATGAAATGTATTGAGTATGAGAATGATCTTAGCGCAGTGACAGACCTAGAACCAGAAGTGTACTATCAAATTTCAATATTATTATATACACGCTATATTTATAGAATTTATATAAATTTAAGGTAATTACCCTCACTTGTATTTGTGTCATTGCGCCCCTGCCTAGTGATGATACTATACTGCTCATGTATGAGGACTATGTTGTATAAGTATGAGAGTTGTAGGGTTAGTTGTAAAAGGGACCCCAAATCCCGGTCCTTGAGGCAATAGAAGATACGTTCAGGCAAAATTCCATCCCTCATCATAACTAATAAGTCAGAGCTGAGAATACTTCCAAAGATGGCAACTTTCTAGACTCTTATACACATTATTATATAATCATATAATATATATTAATAGTTCAACACGTCATCTTTTAATTAAGAAGTCAAAAATTCTGCTAATGAAAAAAATTTAATGTCAACATCTCTTATGAACTGATTCAGTGTAAGTGGGGATTAGTCTAAGTATAAAGTTGACCCGATACGATTGTGAATTAGTCTAAATATTAAAAAAAACATGCTACGAGTGCTGAATTCCTAATACCCTAAGACCACCCGTGAAAAAAATACACACTATTATATTACGTAGAACAACAAGGATAAAATCTGCATTGACAGAAGAGGAATGAAGAGTGAGTGACTCTTATCTGTCACAACTCTCTCTCTCTCTCTCTAAACTACATAAGCTAGCTAGAGAAGAAATTCTAGAGAGGGAGCAATTATAATTATGGTGATGAAGTTGAAGATTGTTATTATGATGATGGTATTCATTATAAGTACGAGAATTACGTTGGGAGAAGCAAAACATCAATATTTGGAAGAGCAGGAAGCAGATAGAGTGAGTGGATTACCAGGTGAGCCAAAGCAGGTGAAGTTCCGGCACTACTCCGGCTACATCACCGTCAACCCTAGCCATGGAAGAGCTCTCTTCTACTGGTTCTTTGAAGCTACACAGCAACCACAAACCAAGCCTCTCTTATTATGGCTTAATGGAGGTACCTTACCTTACTACCACACTCTTACAATGGTTAAATTTAGATAGTCAAACAAACGGTAAGTCGAAGTTTTTTTTGAAACTTTGACTAGCTCAAGTTTCACATGCGTACTGTTGAAATTTCCGTCCAATTTGAACGGAATCAGTCACATGCACAACATGTGATGAATAAAAATGTAGAAAATTGCTCGGTGTTTGAGTCGAACAAATTGCTCGATATTTTTTTCATCATATACTCAACACGTGGGTAATTCATTTCAATAAAAAAGCAGACGGAACTAGCATACTATACATATAAAATAACTAAACTTTTGTGTCTCTCCTTTATGCTAGGAGGTTCAGTAAATAGGTTTGACGATTTCTTTTCTCTTTTCTATATGATAAATTTTTTTCATTTGATCATTTTATATGACATTGGCAGTAGATATTATTATTTTAATAATAAAACACTATATGTATTAAGTGCGCCTCTTTTAATGAAACAATTGTCTCGCGTGCACCTCAAATTTGAGGCGATATTCAACTTTATCGTCTTTAACAACATTGCTTATTTGAATAGTAAACATCACCTATCAATTTTTAATTAATTACTCTATTCGAAAACATCATGTTTTTTTAAGCTCCTCACTAATCTCACATTTCGTAATTTTTTTCTTTTTAGAAAAAGCAAATAAATTTATCAACCAAGAAAATATAATATCACACACACAGACACAAATCCCTTTCTCATCATAGCTAAGACTTGTTGTCTATTTGCAATGAAAACGAAACATCATCTTTTAGAAGGGTTTTCCAAGAATGAAGGTCCACTGATAATGGGTGCATGTGAGAATTGTGTGGATATTTTAGATAGATGTAGTAGTTGCGTACAATAGTTACTAATTAGTGATATCATTCGAAATTGTATTTAGTCTTCTAGCTAGATGGGTCAAATCAACATGGAATCCGATATTACACATCTTTCATAAGATTTTAAAATTCATTTGTGCGCTATCTCCCTGATACTTTAACAGTATACATACAGTTCATGATTGGGTATTGGACCGGTCCGGTTTGGATCAGTTCTGGTCCAACCATTGACTAGTTATTAAATTGGCTATACAGTTCATGGTTGATAGAGATAACACTATTGAATGTTTAGAATACATTTGTCTAGGAGTTTTGTATACATCAACTAGTCCTTGAGGATCTCATTGTAATTACATATGTTTAGAGCAACATATATAATGCTCTAACAATCCTGTAATAATCATCTTATCATCAATGAAGCTTTCCATCGTTTCCTTTCTCTCTACAATTCTGTTATTCTCTACAATTCTGTTATCTTTGATTACTTTCATGGTATCAATGTGTATTCTTACTATCAATACTATCTCTGTCTTAATTTCCCTTGAATTTTTTTTTAAAACTCAAAAATCATTACTATTTTTCAAATAAGGGTGTTCTTCTTTTTCCATCTCACAATACCAATGCCTACATTTGTTTGCTGCCTTCTATGTGTTGTTTAGAAGATGTTTCTCCTTCTTCAATCTTCCCCTTCATATTGTGATTTTACATGACAACTTCAGAAATATATCTCTGTGATTGGTCTGGGAAGTACCATAGCAAGTCTAAGAATGCCTTTGTTCAGAGTTTTACAGCTTTGGTAATGTTTCAACGATTTTTGGCAACTGAATCTAAAGTTGTTGTCTATTCCTCTGAAATTTTTTTGTGTATTGATAACATAGAAGTCTTTATTTCTAGTAGACTGGATGACTTTCTTCAGCTTTAAGGCAAAACTTTCAAAAGCTGTTCATAAAAAGGAAGGGCAAAATTCGATTACCCACTATAGAAAAAGAAGGTAATCATGGCTGTTTCCATGAACACATAAGAGCATTTCTTTGAGATCAAATAGGAAGGGCAAAATTCGATTACTCCCTATAGAAAAAGAAAGTAATCATGGTCTTTTCCAAGATCAAAAAAAAAAAAAAAAAAGAAAGAAGGGTAATGTTTACACTTTCTATGTTCATAAAAGGAAGGGCAATATTCGATTATCCCCTATAGAAAAAGAAGATAATCAAGGATGTTTCCAAGAACTTAGAAAAGTGTCAATAAACAAACTCTGTGTTTCTATTGCTCTTAAAACAAAGCATTTGTTTAAAAAGTCTGTTTAGTCATCCTGTTGCTATGTGAAATAATGATAGTATGTTCATCAGCTGTGTAATCTCTTTTTTGGAATAGATTGAACTGATTGATAAGTGTCCATGAATACTTTGATCTAACTGCTGGAAACCTTCTTGACTGCTTTTTACATTACTTCCTCAGACCAATCACTCAGTTTTTTCATGGAAGATAAGTGGTGTCATCATGATCAATAATAGTGAAGGTTCTATCTTCTTTTATTTCTTCCTTTCATTCGTCATATGGATAGGCAGCTCTCTTATGTTGTGATCAAATCTTGGCTTGGTTGAAATGTTTTGGATAAGATCCACTTTACATTGGAAAATTGTTTTCTTAAAAAAAAAAAAAAGAGTTTCATGGGGAATGATAGAGATAACACTATTGAATGTTAAGAATACATTTGTCTAGGAGTTTTGTATACATCAACTAGTCCTTGAGGATCTCATTGTAATTACATATGTTTAGAGCAACATATATAATGCTCTAACAATCCTGTAATAATCATCTTATCATCAATGAAGCTTTCCATCGTTTCCTTTCTCTCTACAATTCTGTTATTCTCTACAATTCTGTTATCTTTGATTACTTTCAATGGTTACATAATAATTAGTAAATATGAATAGATGGATGTTGTGGATGTAACTGCACATAATTAACATATTAACTTGTATAAAATTTAGTTTATGGTGAAGTGAGTAAATTAATATACTTGTATTTGAATTTTGCAGGGCCAGGATGTTCATCAGTAGGGTATGGAGAAGCAGAGGAGTTGGGACCTTTCTTCACCACAAAAGACCAACCAAACCTTAAACTCAACCCTTACTCTTGGAATCGAGGTAACTAATTTAAGGCTCTATTTTACTACTTATTATCTCTATTAATATTACATTTTTGTTTAAACTTGTGCTATTTAGTTATTTCTATTTTATGTGATAGATAGAGAAGTGACATGTACTTTTTAATTGTCCCTTCTCAATTTTTGTGATGTGTAATTTTGACTTAAAAATTAAATTTTATCTCGATTTTGCCTTTTAAAATCTTATTATATTTACCCACTAATTTTTTTTTATATAGACTGTTTATTGTCCATAATTCAAGTCTTACCTCATAAACAAGTTTTTTGACTTGGTCACTGAGTGTGAACATCGATAGCTCATGATTTGAATAATATTGTATGTGTTGCATGGCATGGATGCAGCTGCTAATTTACTGTTCGTGGAGTCTCCAGTTGGGGTCGGATTTTCTTACACGAACACAAGTTCTGATCTCAACAAACTCGGCGACACTATAACTGGTAACTTTTTAACTACATAATAAATATTCCGCTGCATGCATATCTATTTACTGATGATTGATGCTCAAAATCTTGACATGATGATGATGATATTAGCAAAGGATTCCTACATATTTCTAGTTAATTGGTTCAAGCGGTTTCCTCAATACAAGTCCCATGACTTCTACATTTCTGGAGAGAGCTATGCAGGTACATATGTACATCAATTTATTAAAATCACATTCATATATATATATATATATATATATATATATATATATATATATATATATATATTTTAATCCATAGAACGTGGTGATTGACTTCAGGGCCACTACATAGTTAAGCCCAATGTTATCAGAACCGGACCGGACCGGCGGTCTAACCGGGTTCGGACCGGAACCGGAGGTCCTCCCGGTCCGGTTCAGTCATTTCCGGACAATGTTACTGAACCCGGTTTGATAGCGGTTTTATATCGAACCGGCCGGTTTTTTAAGCGAACCGGCCGGTTTTTTACCGAGTTAGTAATTTATATTAGTGAACCGGTCTATTTTTAAAGAGAACCGGCCGGTTTAAGAGTGAACCGGCCGGTTTTAGTGAAGAACCACTATGTAACTGAACCGGGCTCGGACCGGCGAATCGGGAACCGGTGGCCCGATGGCCGGTCCGGTCATGATAACACTGGTTAAGCCTACTGGGTTTTGTACTAACTAATATAAAACTATTTGGTAGTAGAAAGAGTAATATGCAAGTAGTTTTTATTTCAACTAAAACTCAATCATGTCTCCTCATGCTCATTTTCATTCAGCCGAAACCGATTCGTGTATATATCCTCATGCTAACAACTCGCTTAGGCATGTACGTGTTATAAGGGAATAAAATATATCTTATTCCCTTATACACCCGAAATGTAACTGGTGATATTGTATGAGTTGCTCAATAAACGTATATAGTGTTCTTAACTCTTTCAATCTATATTGAGCTATATATATTTACTCAAGTCAAATGTGGCTAATCCATAACACTACCTTAACTTGGGATTCAGGACACTATGCTCCGCAACTAGCCGAAGTCATCTTCGACAATAACAAGCATAGCTCAACCCAAGACTACTATATCAACTTGAAAGGCTTCATGGTAATTTGGTTTCCTTCCTTAACTATATATATAGCTAGCTCATTAATGAATATAATTAATAAGAAAAAGCTAATTAATTAAGATTTGAGAGAATAGGGTTAAGAACCCAAAAACAGTCATAACCATATTGTTAATCGTTGTTTCATGTTTAAAATGTTCAGTGTCTTAAGTATTAGATTGATTGATTTTCACTTTTTTCTCTTCAAATTTAGGTAACAAAAACATTTTTTAAGCATCAAATAAGTCTAAATTATTAACAACTAAACCTGATACTTCGAAAAAGTGAAAAATAACATGTTTTTGCTCAAAACACCAATTTTAATACAAAAACATGTCGAAAAAAATGAAAATTGACAAATTTGATAAATGAAACACTTAATATTTTAAATTCAAAATAATGATTAGCGACGTGGTACTGTTTTTAGCTAGGTATTTTATATATTTATAATATTAATGAGATGTGCAGATTGGGAATGCACTGCTGGATGATGAGACGGACCAATCAGGGATGATTGACTATGCATGGGATCATGCAGTAATATCGGATAAGGTGTACTATAATGTCAAAACCAAATGCAACTTCACCATCTCTGCAGATGATGCATCCGATGCATGCAATGCTGCACTCCAACATTACTTTGATGTTTATGACATCATCGACATGTACAGCTTATACTCCCCCACCTGCACTAACTCTCTCCAAAATACCACCACCATCATCCATGGTGTTGCTCCCAAGTTATTCTCCAAATTTGTAAGTAATTAATTTCTCTATTGCCTTAATTAACAAACAAAAAAGCTCATTATAAATATGTAAAACTGTCAAAAGAATCTTTTATAAAATTTTGATATTTATAAGGGATTTTCGTATAACTTAATAATTTTCTTAAAATCCTTTTAAATTTTAAGAGATTATTATTTTCTTTCAATTTTTTAGCCCACAAATGACCTATTTTCTTATTATATAGTAGTGAGAGAAACAAGATTTTAGTGAATTGAGTATAGGATGCATGATGTGTAGGCGAGATGGCATAAGAGACCAGCTGGAGGTTATGACCCTTGTGCATCAGACTACACTGCCACATACTTGAACCGCCCAGATGTTCAAGCCGCTTTGCATATTCTTCCCTCCAAAGTTCCCCATCCCTGGACTCACTGCAGGTACTACTTTATTTCAATTTGACGTGAAACCGATTATCTTAAGGTGTTAAAGATATATATCAAGTAATTGTTTTATTATGCATCATCACACGAATGCTCTTCTATGATGCACTACTATCTTTACATTATGTGTTTAATAAAGAGTCGAAAGAATTGAAGTTGAGACCACATGATCATAGAAGCTTGAATTGAGATCTCATCATCATAAATGCTTGATCAAAATCAATTATCCTAAAACCTTAATATTTTATGTAAAGACCAGCTAATGGATTTACTATCTTGCACAATCATTCCTTGTTTAAGTGAATTTCACTATGAGTTTATCTGTTTCATTTGGTGGATTAATTCTGAAATAGTTGAGGGCCATATAAACAAGTGAGCTACCTTCTTCTATCACCAATTGGTCTTAGGATAGAAAACTACTGATGAGTTTGACTCGGCTCAATGTGGAATCTAACATGTTATCAGAGTCCAGTTCTGATTGACGTTGTTGTATCAGATTTGTTGAATTTAGTCATAAACCGTGCCGCAAGTGAACTTCATCATGAGTGTGAACTATGTACCTCTATAACCAATTGGTTTTATGATGAAAAATCCACTTACATATATAATCTGTTGAATTTGGCTTGGCCCAATGTGAACTACCTTCTTCTACCACTAATTTGGTTTTAGGATAGAAAACCACTAATGAGTTTGACTCGGCTCAATGCGGAATCTAACATGTTATCAGAGTCCACTTCTGATTGACGTTTTGTATCGGATCTGTTGAATTTAGTCATAAACTCTGCCGCAAGTGGAACTCCATTATGATTGTGAACTACCTTCTCATATAACCAGTTGATTTTATGAATAAAAATCCACTTATATATATAATCCGTTGAATTCGGCTCGGCCTAATGTGAATCTAATATTACTAACCCACAAGGCAGGCATAAAAACAGACCAAATGAATATTAGTGATATATTTACCTTAAAAATATGTTGTGTAAAGCCGGGTGATATATATTCACTGATGCATGCTGCACTGTAACTGCAGTGATACTATTACCTCATGGAATGATGCACCACAATCAGTTCTGCCAGTAATCAGGAAACTCATCAAAGGAGGCATACGTATATGGGTTTACAGGTTGCATATATGGATAATTAATAAAACTAATTTACTTTACATATATATATATAGTTGATAAAAGCAAATTATATATAAGTTGGTGATGAGGTTTGGTTTGGTTATATATACAGTGGAGATGCAGATGGAAGAATCCCGGTCACTGCTACCAGATACTCACTGAGGAAGCTCGGCTTGAAGACTGTTCAGGAATGGAAGCCATGGTACACCTCTCAACAGGTAATTAATTAGTTGGATGTAACAACAACAAAGAATATATATATATATAGATTGTGCAAAGTAATTGAATTAATGAGATTTAATTAATTTGTGATGTAATTATACATTGATTTCAGGTTGGTGGATGGACGATTGAGTTTGATGGCTTGACTTTTGTGACAGTAAGAGGTGCTGGTCACCAAGTTCCAACCTACGCTCCCAAGACTGCTCTGCAAATGCTCAACCATTTTCTGGCCAATCAGAAGCTGCCATCTGTACCCTCTTAATATTTCATTCTCCCCCAACCTAAGAATTACAACCAAATTCTTTTTATACCATACATACATATACAAGACACCTCCACGATTAGATGATAACTTCATTGATTTGGTTTTCAAATTCAAGGTCTTGCATATGCAAACTGATATGGAAGAAAATCAGTTTATGGATGTAACTAAATATGTCGTATTTATGGACAAATAAATGTATTTGATTATTTGGAAGAAACAAAAAAATCAATATGTTTTTCAATGTCGAATCAATATCAAGATCTTAACAATGTGACACGATCTGTGTAGAAAAGTGGGTTAAATAATCTGAATCCAAATTTGTAAGTATATAAATAGAGAAAGACAGAGAGGACGTTGGTGGTTGATCAACACTAACAAGAAAGAAAACGTCTTGGTTTTAGCTTCCACCATTTTAAGGTTCATTTTTAGATTTTTTTTTTTTAAAAAAAAAAAAGTGGGACTCTCATTGTAATTGTATTGATTTGGTGTAAATACTAAGTATACAAATAAAAAAATTTGCCCGTATTATAGATATATATGATGCAATTAATAATGCATATATATGATTACATGGTAGTCCAACAAGATTGAGTCTTAGGGTTCCAAATTGCAGGAAGCATGTACTTATGACCCTTAACACCATACGCATTGAAAGCTCCACCATCACGTGGATCCACAAACACTCTCCCAGTGTACCCCGGGAATGCTCCACTTCCAAACGTACTAGGGCAAGCCGATTCTGCCTCCAACGCCTTATTTGGGTTTCCCGCGTAAAAACCCGTCTTGAACGGATTTGTCACGGCTTCTGCTAGACCCGATGCCAAGGCTACCACCATAGCGTCCGCACCCAAGTTTCCATTTGGTGGCTGAAGGGTCACCCCTTTCGGTCCGTTATCCGACTGGTGGAACGGCCAACCGCACGTTCCAGGGCACTCTGACTCTGGGTCACCTATAACCAGTGGCGAACCCAAAATCTACGTCAGTGCATGGGGCATGAATTAAAATAGGAGCAAATAATCAAGTTCAATTTTTTTTTTCAAAGGCATGTATAAGAAATTAGAGGAATCAAGAAAGATAATTACATATTCCGTGTCTAAAATTGCTTAACATTAAAATATAACGACCCTCATCGTTGCAATGAGATTATCAAATTCTTACAATAGAGAGAATATTTTCGACAATAATTTTAAATTTATTATACAATTATTAAATCATCACAATACACTAATCTACTACGACAATATTTTAAGTGTGCAGTTGCAGTAAATTATTAAATCACTACAAAAGAGAGATCAATTACAATAACTTATGTATCATAAGAGTTGAAAATCATCGTCACAATAGAGTGTAATTTATTGAGATGACTACTTAGTTTTATACAACGATACGTCGTGGCAATATATTTATAGTGATGAATTCCAAAGTTATTGCGACAATTATGATCGTCGCAATAATTCTTAATTTTTGTAGTCCCGTGAGGTGGTTGTAAGGGGCCCTTATCAGGAGGACGGCATTCGTAACATGCTGAACAAGTGAGGAAGCATAATGGGGACAAAATATTCCTATTTTTCATGGGTGTATATATCACACATATATGTAGTAAATTATGGTTTAGAATATAAAGTTTGAACTTTGAACCCGATTATGGTATGATTTTTGTTAGAATACTGAAGCTGATTTGAAATAAAATTTGTTACTGACTTACTTACCTACAACTAGGTATGGTTGGTCATTGATGGCTCCATGTAGGGCACATTTTCCTTTACAAAGTCCCTCCACCTTTACACCCCTCCCGGAGAAGATGACCACCAGAAGCTTCCCTTTTCCTTTATTTCCCTTCGCCTTTCCTACACCTGCTTTCTGAACTAAACTATGAACCAAATCATCAGTTAACACCTTCCCCACCGAATAATTTACATCACTGCTCTGTTCTACCACATTCACCACAATAGGTGGGGCCTTGGATTTCCCCCCAGCCACCTGGTAGCTCTCCACAACCTGCACTTCATACCATATAACACCCCCACCGTCAGTTTAAATTCCCATAAACGAAGCCACAATTTCTGTTCAGGAGTTAAAAATTGAGTTAGACATATAAAAAAAATTTAGGGGCAAATGTAAAAAGGCCAAATTGATAATAATTACAATTTTTGGGTAAACACTGCACATCACAAAAAGTTGACGGGTCAACTGCCCCTTCATATTGATTGTTTCAAGCACAATATAAACAAGTCAGCATATGCATATTATCAAAGGGGTTTAATTAGAATGAAAAGCCACATGTATAAATATTCGATATAATCTAGAATTTAACATAGTATCAGAGCTTAGTTCTTATTGACGGTCAATATTGACGGCCAACCAGTTCAGATTTGAGGTTGATTGTTGTCAAGGACGAAGTCATGAGTTTAGTTCAGCGGGTAATAATCCAAATAGGGGCAAATAATTTATGCAAAATAATTTCAGGGACAATTGTAAGATTTTAAAGAATGAAATCGATTTTTTAATACAATTTTAGGATCAAAATTATGCAATTGCCCATCGTGACTTAATAACTCCGTCTCTGATTGTTGCATTTAGTTCATATCTATCGCTTGAAGTAAAATTAAGCACTGTATAAGTAATTGGGTTAGTTTTTCGGATGTAACCCCGTCTGTATAAATTAGAAGTGAATTGGTTCGACTGAATTTAACACAAGGTACCTTCCACCAGGAGGACACGTGTGGCTCGAGGCTGCTGCTGCCGATACGATTGAGTGACTCGATGAAGCTCCTAATGACGTGCTTCTGAATGTGGCCGAATGGTCCGTACCATAGCAGAGACAGGTCTATGTTTCCGGTGAGGAGGGCGCCTTTGTGGTTAACAAGAGGAGCAGGCGATGCAAGCACCACATCAGACAAAAAGAAGAGACATGGAATGAGGAGGAGGATATAGTGTTGTTTAGTCTTGTGGAAAGACATGGCGAACCAAGCTAGCTAACTATTGGCCAATAAAAACCAAGCTAGCTAACTTCTTCGTCTTCTCCTAGTTTATTTTTCTTTTACTTTTTCAGTACGTAGCTAGGGGCAATCCTTGGCTAATACAAGGGTATATATTATATATACACAATGATGCTATAAGAAATCAAGGAACACCACACATAATGATGCTATAAAGGCGGATCTATTTGTGTAAGTTGTTAAAAAAAAAATGCAAAAATTAGGAAGGCTATAATAAGGTAAATTTTGTATAGGCTAAAAAAACTTGTTATTAAGAGTAAGAATATTGTTATAAGTACAAATAGGCTTAAAATACTCTGTTTTACAATCTTTCAAGTGCATACAAACCATGTCAATATGATGTTGAAGTTTAGCAAATCGTATATTAATTAATAAGTTAGAGGGCTCAAATCCCATTAAAATTATGTGAATGGAGAAATATTCATAACCGGCACTTTACGTTACAATAGGACCATAAGACCACCCCGCGAAAAAAGAGAGTAAAGTACACTTAAAAGTAAATTGCAATAATGTAAGAGTTAGTTTAAATGTGGAGCAAAAATAATACGAGTGCTGCTCTCTTATTATGGACTCGTAGAACCAACCTATAGATAAAAAGTAAAGTACACTTAAAAGTAAATTGCAATAATGTAAGAGTTAGAAACGATTAAGTGGAAAACAAACATTTTAGGACGCTCGGTAATCTGCCTTTAATTTTTAGAAGTCTTAATTTTTTTCATTTTTTTTTTTTGGCCAACTTAATTTTTTTCATTTAAAGTATTAATTATATGAAATATGACTTATTAGTCTGTTATAACTCGATTAATCACTTTAGGGAACTCGACTTGACTCGAACCCTTGTTAGGCCTAGTCACCTGATAAAGAGATCATGTCTAAAACAAGCTCGGACATGTGCGAGCCTCATAGTTCACCCTAACCAATTAAAACTGTAAGTCAGTCATGTCTCAATTAATCAAGTTATGGAGCTCGTCCGACCTAGGATCATGCTAGACATGGTATCCCGCATTAAGTTCAAATGTTTAACATGAAATCGGACCAAGACGAACCACCAAATTAGGTGACTTGAGTCATGACCGGCCGATAAGCCATATTTGATTCTCAAATAGTTTATGTAAAAAAAGGTTAAAAATCGTAAAAAGTCATAAATCGATTGTGGAGAAACACTTAAATGGTTATTTTTCGTTATTAGAAGCCCTAAAGTAATGAGGACTTAATCTTAAATTGCGAGTAAGTAAATATCAGGTGCAATAATGTAAATGTGTAAAGTAAATGTTACTTTGACAATTGTTATTAAAAAAGTATGTCTTTTCCATTATGAATTACACCTTTAAGAATTGTTTAATTATTTTTAATGAAAATATTATATTTATGAATTAGACATTTAAGATAAAAAAAAATAAACTAAATATTAACAATTCTTTAAAAAAAAAAAAAATTAACATAGATTAAATTTCGAATCAAGACAAATTTATGTCATTTAAAATGCACTTGCAAAATAGTCACACTAGTACATTTCAATGTCATTTTTCGAACAAAATATTAAGTTGAAAACTATAAATAAGTAGAAATCCAAAAATTTAAACTCTTGAATTACTTATGTGTAATTAAAAAACCGCAACTAGAATCATTACCACTTTATCCTCCGTGAAATTTCACCTGTAACTGTAACTAATTATTGAAGTTTGATGTTGTTTTTCATTTAATTATGATTTTTTTTAGAAAATGAATATGTTAGTCATGTGGAGGAAAATATAAAAATGAGTGATACAAATAAAATATTAAATTATTTATTTATTTTAAAAAATATATATAATGTAAATAATTATTAATAATAAAAATTAGTTATGTGTACTAACGATATGATGTGACATATAGGATCTATGTCAGAATCAGTTAACTATATCATATCAGCCAATCAGTGAGTAGAAGTGGCTAAATATGAAATAATGAAACACATTTAATAATACTAGGCGGTCAGCCCGCGCTTTGCGCGTTATGTACATAGTAAATATATAATTTAATCGTATTATTTTTTCTCTGTATTTTAAATTTATTTTTTATAATACACGGAACCACGTCTAGGTGACAGCGCATGCGTTGCACGCGCATCAGTAGTAGTTTACGTTTTTATGATAGTTATTCAAAAAGACAAGATAAATACTCTTTAAAAAGGGACAATATCATGATGTTGCGTTTATATGATAGTTATTCAAAAGAGGAGATAAATACTATTTAAAAAGGGACAATATCGTGATGTGATGAATTAACACATGGTAAATCTAACGGTAAATAGAAGTTATACAAAAATAAATTGACTATGTGTCAAATATATAAGATATTTTCAAACATAACATACAAATAAAAGCTTATATTTTCAAAGATAACATGCAAATAAACATAGAAAAAGTTCAATATAGCATTATGTCAATATTAATAGCTAGTAAAACCCATCCTTTCCACCGAACCGTGTAGAAATATCTTTATAGCACTAATACTCTGAAATATGCAGTACCCATTTCGATTTAGATTAAAGGATAGGTCATACATGGAAGAAAGTTGTTTTATTTACCAAATACTAAAAACTTTTACATGTTATGCACACATAAATAAACACGAGAAGTTTAGTTGTGTATTATTGAATCATGGCCTTGAGCCACTTGATTGTGCAAGCGATTTAATGTAATGAACCATACCGAGTCATTATATGTTTGCTGAAGCCGCTCACCGTTTGAGTTCATTTAAATTAGTCCATGTTCATATTCAGCAAGTTGGATCTAGAATTAAAGATGGAACTCCAAACAATCATAGGAGTTCCATGTAGTAAAATACCTTCAAAACAATAAACAATAATCACCAATAGAAGGCCAAAAAAATAAGGAGTTATGGACCTCAGTTCTTCCAACTTCATATCTGGCTGCATACCTGGTGGTTCCAAAGATACAATTCCAACCTTGTTGATATAGTCTTTCAAAAATCGTAATTTCCTTGACATCTCTCGACATTGTTTCATCTAAGAAAATTACACAGGATAAACAAGCAAACGGGATAAACAATTAAAAGTTAGTTTCTCAACAACTTTAAATTAACTTAGGTTCCATTTCTAACTTGAACTTAGATGCTAGTCAAATGATACCTGATTTCTGAATGTTCTATAGAAGGGGCTCTTATCTGTATTTAGTTGCAAAGAAATGTATATCCTATAAACAACTCAATTCCAGCAGAATAATCTTAAATTCAACTAATGATATAGGAAGGGGAATATGAATTTGAAGTTTCTAAGTTGATGGAATAGTAGAAAAACAAGTGCATTGGATATAATAAAGAACAATAAATACAACAACTAAGATTCAATGCAAATTTATAAGTAGTAAATTAGTTCTCACTTTAATTCTTAATCAACCTAAACTGAACTCTTTCAAGATGAATCATAGAAGAGCATGATCAATTAAAAAACCTCCGAGAGTTATAAGCAGCTTGAAGAGTCGGTACTAAATCAAGGAATCAAATTTTTGTTCTTGTATAAAATGAGAAATTTCATACCAAATGTAATACTTAAGAGGGTGTTGATCAACAAAAGAGTACCAAAAGGATGAACTATGAACATAATTTTTTATAATTTTCTTACTAATGAACATATTTTTAAAGGGAAGAAGTTTTTCACATTTTCAGCAGTTCCATTAAAGGAATAGGCCACCACAGTAAAAGAATGAGCCATACCAGCTACAATTCTGAAAAATCAACCGGCAATAGATAGATAAATATCGCAACAGGTATTTATAACAATTTTTATTTTTTATTTTCAGATACATATATATATTTCTAAACTCAGAGTATTTTTCTCCTACCAGGGAAATCAACAATCCTCACCTTTCTCTGTTTTTTTGCACGACTTCACAGAAATCTTCAAAAGATGGTGAAATGCAAAAGGAAAAAAGATGGATTATTGATAGATCGACTACCGAATACAATATCAACTAAGAATCACTGGTACAACTCATTTTTGTTTCTTTCTTCAAAATCAGCCTACCTTATATATATGGTACATTCACCAGTAAACAAGATTGCACGGTATACAAGTGGCTTGTGTATTTCATGTTTTTCATTTGTTAGGCAACATGTAGAAACTATCGTTGCTTCTGTCAGAAACAAAAGTTTCACCTTAATTTTATTGATAGCTCCCCAGTCCCGTCACATACCCCAATTGCCAATCTTGAATCAAATCCAAACCCGCCACATCCACAAGACTCTTCGGGAAACCCTACCCCTTCAAGACTCTTCACATTCGGCCCAAACAGGTTACAAGCCAAATGGTCCATTTGCCTTTCTTCTTCGGAAGATCTCATCAATATCTCTAACACTAACCAATCCTAGATGCAAGTGCGAGCCACAAACAACCTTGATAATAGAAAGAACTGTAGAAAAACACATGATAAGTTATACAAATATGGAAATATTACTATCTAGCCATAACTGTAGCCAATCCAATGACAGATTATGATGAGATTAAATTACATATTAAAGTATAAAGTGAATTAAAATGAATGAGCATTAGCAGCATGGCCATTGTCAGAAGAAACGGATCTGTAGTCGAAACTGTACCTGGAGGCTCATTTTTTCGGCCAGTAAAAATCTGGAGGCTCAACCACGTACGCTAAAGTAGCATAGAATCTGGAGTCGCTACCGCCGCCAATCTGTGTACACGGGGTATTTCAAAAGCCACCAGTAGTACAACTGCTATTCGCTTTCAAATGTGCAAATCCTAACCGACTGCAAATGAGAGGTTTGGAAGGCTCCACCACCGATAGAGCGTTAAAGAATCTGGAACCGCTAATGGCTCCGTTCGAATCACCGACATTCGTACAATCGTTGTTCATCGTACCGGGGTGGTTGTAGAGCGGCCATCGTCACCGCTGGTACCACCGTTGTTTGCCGTTCGAGGGGAGAGTGGAATATGGCAAAGTGAGAAATGCAACTTTAGACTTTCAACGGGATTAATAGAAAAACGAGAGGGGAGGGTTGTATATTTAGATCGTTTCTGTGGTTTTACAGTGAATGAAGCGTCGATTGCAGCAGAGGAGGCTTTGATTGCAGCAAAAGAAGCGGCGGTTCCCAACAAGGAAGAGGCAGAGAGTTGGGAGATGAATGGAATAAAGAGGAAGTGGGTTTAGTACGTTGGACAATTTTGTGGGACCCAAATTTTTTGTTTTAGGCTATTTTTGGTGTGAGAGACCTACAACTAGTGTTATCAGAACCGGACCGGACACCAAATCGGTGAGGTGTCCGATTCCCGGTTCGAACCCGGTTCGATTGCATGTATAGATGTTTCTTACTTTTTGGTGGTTAGTGAATGTTTCACCATTTCAGGGAGCAATATAATAATAATAATGAATAAATAAATAAATAAAACCACTTTGCTTTGGTAATGAAAACTGTCATTCACTGTATTGAATGTTGTGAAAGCATTAAATGATGTCTCTCTTCTCTCAATACCTCCCACCGAAGATCGAACAGTCCCCGCTCTATCTCTATTAATGCTTCTTCATTTCCATCCATAAGGCTCCTCCAATTCCTTCATCTTCAATTTCTCTTCCACTAGACTGTTCATCAAGTCCCTTCTCTACCCTACCCATCCTTCACTCCATCGTTCGCATTTCTCAATATATGATTTCTCCCTCTCTCTACATATGGCGTAGATTTATACATGGAAATTGAAAATTCAATCTGAGATGAGAAGGCATGGCGGAGGGGAGTGGAGTGCAGACAGACTGTAAATGCGGAGAGGAGTCGATTGTTTAGGCTATAGCGGCCGGAATGGAGGCTTGAGTGGCTGTGAGTATGGACTGAACTTGGGCGGTTGTGCTTAATTGATTTAGGTTTTTTTTTTAATTTTATTTTAAATATCGAACCGGCGGACTGGAGAACCGGCCGGTTCGACAAAAACCGGCCGGTTCTCCGAAAACCCGGCATTTGGACCGGGTTCGCTTATATCCTCCGGATTTGTTTGAACCACCGTTAGAGGTACCAGTTCCGATTCGAACCCGGTCAGACCGCCGGTCCGGTCCGGTTCTGATAACACCTACAACATTTATATAGGTGATGATTTATATATAGGTGATAGATAGATAGATAGATATATAGATAGATAGATAGACGTGTTTTTACAAATAATTTAGTTTTTAGCTAAATCTCCCGGACAATGTTTGGTAAAAAAATAATGTTTTTTTTTTAAAAAGTCTAAATTTACCCTAAAAAAACAAAGAATGGAGTCGCTGTAATTCTTTCCATCGACACACAGTGAAAGGGTTCGCCGGGTGAAAGAGTCCAGCCATAAATTGTTGGAGAAAACTGAAGAATCCAGTCGGGGTCGGCGAATTCCATGAATTGAATACACTGACCGACTTCCCTAGATTTAGACTTTCGATAGGCAGGCGAATCTTGAGGCATCAAGCCGCGTAGCTGGCCGACATACAAATACAATGGATGAAGATGGTAAAAAAGAGCCGCAAAAGCAAGAACCTCTGAGTCCAAGCATTTCCCAGAAAACCAGTAAGCTATTCACCCTTCATCTCACTCTCGTCAACCAGAAATTAGGGTTTTCTTTTGGACAAATAATATCTGTTGCTCGATTTCCCTATTAGGATTTTCTTTAGGGTTTAGACAAAAAAAGCTTCAACTGTCGTGGCTGATGCCGCTTCTATAAGATCATGTTTCGCAGACTCTGCGTGTGATGAAATGATTTTGTTGGAACAGCTTGATGGATATTCAAAATTAGATTTTTTATTTTTTGGCCGATGGTGAAAATTAGATGAATGGCCACATCTCTGGGTTTAGGATGGAGCCTTCTGATTCCTGGGGCATCTAATCTAGGTACTAAGTCAAAATACAAAATTAAAGGTTGCTTAACATTAATCGCATTTAGTTTCCTCCTGAAGAGCGATTTAGTTTCCTCCTGAAGAAAAGATAGAATCAGTAAATTTGTGTTCTTACTGGACTTGCATCCGGTACCAATGAATTTCAGTATAAAATGTATATATATGGGAACAAATTGATGTCTTTTCTGGACACTATTGAAATTTCATCCTTACGATTCAGAAAGGTGTTTAATCCCAAGATGCTTTTGGAGTTGAGCTTTACAATTTCGAGTGTATATCGATGCTTGCTTTGAGTACAGACTACAAACTGCCCTCATGTTAATGAGATTTCATCCTTTTACTGTTCGGGGATGGAAATTTACAATTTTAGATTGGTCTTGTATTTCCCTTTTAAAATTTCGAGTGTAATAAAAAATGCTTGCTTTGAGTACAGACTGCCTTCATGTTGATGAGATTTCATCCTCTTACTGTTTGTGGATGGAGATTTACAAATTTTGTCTAGTCTTGTATTTATTTCCCTTTTTCAACTTCACTACACAATGGTTGAAATATTTTCAACTTGATTGGTTTGGTTTGGTTGTAACCTCTCAGATAAAAACATCCTACAATTGATGACTTTGTTTTGCAGTTTCTGATGATGAAGAAGTAGACTATTCTGTGAAGCCCGAGTTTTACGGATCTGACCTGGACGATAAGGATGAGAAATGGGTTGGGAAGAAAAGACATGGCTGTGCCTCTGATGCTGTACTTAGCTGCCCAGGATGTTTCACAACCCTCTGTCTAGAATGCCAAAGGTACAGCTATAATACTGCATTATAGTAGGATCTTTTCAGTTTTTACTATCCCAGATTATTACACATTCGATCTAATCTTTATATGATGCCCTCTGCCTACGACTAACTGAATTTGCTTACGGATTTGCAGGCATGCGAAGTATGTGACCCAGTATAGAGCGATATTTGTGGTAAACTGCACGGTTAAGGATGGAAAAGTAGAGCAGAAGAAAAAGAGAAGTAGCAGCAACACAAAGAGGAAGAGAAATGAAGAAGAAGGTGTTGATGGTAGTGAAATAATAGATGGAGGAGAGTTAGTTAAGAATGTTTGCTGTGAAGTGTGCTCGACTGTGGTCGGAGTCATGGATGAAGATGAAGTTTACCACTTCTTCAATGTTCTCCCCAGTGAAGCTTAAGTTCTCTCTTAAACATTTTGTATGGCTAACACTAATTTGCATGTCTCAGTCTTCAATTAGAAACGTTTGCTCTTCACTGCTTGAGTTTGTATTTTATATCTGTTGGAAACCTAGTTTAGTCTTCTTAAAGGGTTAAGAACCTAGAAACTATGTTGCTAATCGCACTACCAAATTTAAAATGTCGATATTCTATGTCTCAGCTATGAGATGGATTGATTTCTACTTTTTTTAACTAATTTTGGCGTTTTAAGCACACAAAAAAACTTGTTATTTTACTTTTTTTTGTTAGGTATTTTACTTGATTTAGGATTATTTAATGCATAAAAAATATTTTTTTATTCTGTCAATTTTGAGATGAAAAAATGAAAACTAACCAATGCAATAGCTGTGTCACCGAATATCAACAAATTAAATCTGAGACAGAGATTATCATGTATAGTAGTGCTGGTTTTAGATTCTAAACCAAAAAATAAAGGATTAAAGACCCTACAAATGGTCCTATTGGCCATGTTGCTCGAGATCCCATATTTAAAATGTTGATATTCGATATATATTTCCAAAATGTTGTAGTTTTAAATAATAAAAAAAAATCATGTTACTTTACACTTTTTCAAAGTATCTTGCTCTTGGTTTAGAATTATTTAATGCATAAAAAAATATGTTTTTACGGAAATTTCAAAAGGAAAAAAAGAATACTAACCAATCTGATAGTTGTGTCACCGAGTATCAACACTTAAAATCTGAAACAACTAGTAGCAATATGACTTACCGTTGGTGCTGATTTTAGTTTGTTGACCAAAAATAAAGGGTTAAGAACCTATGAAAGGTCTGAACTATCACCCATGTTAACGGGAGAGGTCTGAAATTTAAAAAGTTAATAACAAAGGTCTGAAATTTCAATTTTGTTGATTTGAGGTTTTCCGTCCATTTTTAGGGTTAAATTTAACAGAATTGTGTGAAATGACATTTTTGCCCCTTTAATATTTTGTTTTATTTAATATCTTATTTAAGAAAATGTGAAATGACAATTTTACCCCTAAAGTCAAATTAAAACCACCCAACTCCGGCCACCACCACCCGACTCCGGCCACCACCACCCGACTCCGGCGACCACCACCTCGACTCCGACGACCACCACCTCGGCTCCGACGACCCTACTCCGGCCACCACCTCGGCCAAAAAGCTCCGATCGGGGCAAAAAAAGCTCCGACTGGAGCTTTTGTTGGCCCCGATCGGAGTCCAATCGGGGCCGGTGGCTCCGATCGGATACCAATCGGGGCCGGTGGCTCCGATCGGATACCAATCGGGGCCGGTGGCTCCGATTTTGGCCCAATCGGAGCCTTGGTGGTGGTCGCCGGAGTACGGTGGTGGTCGCCGGAGTACGACTGGTGGTCGCCGGAGTACCGTGGTGGCTTCAAGGGTATTTTGGTCTTTTCACTCCAAGCATGTGAGGGGCACACTTGATAGAAGGGCATTTTTGGAAATTTATTTTATTTCCGGTCACATGCCAAGCATGTGACCAACTTCCGTTAGTTTTAACGGAAAAAACTAACGGAGACCGCTGTTATCAACAAAACAGAAATTTCAGACCTCTGTTATTAACATTTTAAATTTCAGACCTCTCCCGTTAACATGGATGATAGTTCAGACCTTTCATAGGTTCTTAACCAAAAAATAAAAGGTGGTTTGATAACGAAGGATTCAAAGTTGGATTCGTTTTCTGGTAGTTAGCCATTGTTCTTAACTAAAAGGACAGCCAACAACCAAGGAAGAAGAGAAGATAATAATAATAATAATAGGTAAAAGTATAGATGGTTGTTAATAAGAAGAGGAGGTGTGATATATACAATCAAATAGCATTGAGGAAGGAGGGCACGCACAATTGAAGAATACAGTCCAGGAGTAAGCAGTAGGTTTAATACCCTAAGATTAAGCAAAACAAGCAGCATCCTTGACAGAGTCGTCGTCGTCGGTGTTGTTGCCGGCAAGGTCGTTAAAGTAGTCCTCGCGGGTATTGCTTGCTAGCATGAGGGTAATGAGCCAGAAGAGGGTAGCATCGAGGGAAATGAAAGCTCCACCGCCAATAAGGCCAGTCTTAGCAGTTGGGCAAATGTAGTCTGTGCCTTTGTGGACGTTGTTAATCCAGTGACCCTGCTCCGTTAACACCGGCCATATCAACAGCGCCCCTGCTAATCCTGCCAGTCCTCTGATACCATCATATACACAATGGTAAGCAAAACACTCATTTTGTTTAAACTAGTAACAAAAAGAATGAAATATATGCAACAAGATAGATTGTATGAGGTGAGGTGGCTTACAGAGAGATATTGAAGAAGATGAAGAAGCAGGTGTTGTGGAAGAGAGCAGACATAGGAATGGATCTTCCCTGGTAGGGATGAATAAGGGATAAGTATCCGACCACCGTACTTGCAGCCAGGAAAATAACGGATAGATATCCCAGCAAAACAAACGGATCCGATTTATACTTGCATATTGTCACATTCATTCCAGTTATCGCTATTGCTGTTCCTATTGCTGGCTGCCAACATATGAACACACTCATCGTCATCCTCTAATTCTCTCTCAAGAAACCCCAATACATTCCAAATTGCTAGCTGATGTTCAATCAGTCAAACAAATTGTTAACTGATCATTTTTTTTTAATATTTTGCACAGCTGCGTATTAGCTCCATCAGGATTTACATCTTTTTAGGACGAAGAAGATAGCTACAATTTGTTCAAACTGCCCAAACATCATCTAGCAATTACACTCGTATCTATCTGTCCAAATTAGATGGCAGATATTATGGATCTAGCAATTTGTACACATATGAAACTTGGGCTAACCAAATATTCAAAAAAATGGATTTGTTTGATTGGTGCTAGCAATTTGATAATTAACTCATATATATATGAATAAATTCTCTGAAAAGCATAGAAGCAGAATAGCACAGATTGATTGAGAACAGGAGGATCAGATTTGTTATTTGCAGCAGAAAGAATCATTACCAGACTCAATTCTGGGAAACCTATCAACAGAACAAGTGGTACCTTCTTAATTTCAGCAAAAATTCCAAATAGGAAGGAGAGCATGCCGAAAGACGCCACAATCAAACCCATCTGCTTCATCGTACGCGCCATTCTTCTTCCTCCCTCCTCCTTCCTACACAGCAACAAACTCAATTATCAATTCACACAAACAAGAAGATCTGGCTTCGTTAAACAATTTTGGATTTCTACGCATAACCAACACGAGGATTTACAACAAATGATTCGCAGACAATCGAACAATACTATGATCAAATTCCGATGATCAATTGTACATACAAGGTCTCTGATTTTGGAAGGAGTTGGGTGAAAAGAAGAGACGGAGGACCATACCTATGTACCTCGAAAACACCCAAGAGAAAAATTCCTGCTGGGGATCTTGAAGATCAGTTTATAATCATCTCCATTTATATATACATCAATAGCTAGATTCATATTTTCCTCATATGATTCCCGCCCGACTCCTGAGGTTCTAGATTCTCTATATCTGTTTTATTTATTTATTTATTTTTATATTGGGTATGTATATTGTAGGGATAACAATTCGTGCGAGATATCAAGTATTAAGTTTACGGAACACATGCATATATTAAGTTTAAGTTTATATATAGTGTTATATACACGACACATATTTTTTTTTATATGTTCATGTTGTATTTTTATGTTGAATTAAGTTATTTGGTTATATTTCTATACAAGATATTTATTCATTAAAAATTAAAATATTGAACTTTATATATAAAAAAATATAAATTAATATATCGGTATATACGTAGTAGTATATGATTAACAAACTTCAAAAATAAAACAATTAATTGACATTTTAAAATTTGTTAATTAAGATTTGTTTAAAAAAGTACTTAAGAATTATACTTATTAATACAACTTTATCGTATTATTTTGTATCGTATTATAATGCATAAACACGATCATGACAGTAAAATTTTATTGTGCTAATCTTCTTCGTATTTATCATGTTATCATTCTAATAAATGTTTGTACGAACACAACTTTTTTTCGGTGCGTGTGCACTCGTGCTTTGTGAGGTTCAATCTAGATTATAGGTATCAGATGCCCCCAAGGTTTTATTCAATATGCAATAGAGAGACAAAATTAAAATGTGCCAGAATGCCCTCTTGCTACTTTAAGGATAAAGCAAATTGCACCCCTTCATACAAGTCGATCGATTTTATTTGTACAGTCTTTAATTTTTCTAAATAAACCTAATATAATTACGTGGGTTTTTTAAATTGTTAACGCAGAAAACACCTTTTCAAATATCTTAATTAAACTCCTATTTTTTCAATATATAAATATTAAAGAATAATTACATTGTTTAGTTACTCATGTTTACATATGAAATTGTTATTTTTATTTTTTTTTTAGTTACATAAGTTTCAGAATGTGATCAAATGGTTCAAACTTGTTTTATTTAGTCAATTTCGTTTGACTTAATGTGATTAAATATTTATAAAATCAAGGTTCTACCCTTATCTTTAATCAATTCAAATGTTTTTCGCTGCGTTCTTTATTGTATTTTTCGTGTTCTTCATAAAAATGATCTAAATTTTCATAATTTAAAAAAAAATCGAAATTCATGTTCGAATTCGAACTCATCAGAGCTATGTCGGGTTCAATTGAACCCGGTGTCGATTTAAAAAAAATGAAAATTAAAGTTTTTTTATGAAAAACTTGATGAAGAACATAATGATGAATGAATATAGAAAGAGTAAATTGGATATTTCATAAAATGTAACCGTCCACATTTAAAAATGTAGGTAATTAAATAGTGACATTGACAAATTTAAATATTTAAACTATATTATAATAACCATGTTACAATGAAGATTGATTGGAAGTTGGAGTGTTCCGAGCCAGAACCAAAATAAGCTCGCGTATAGGTGAGAGTCGATCTAGGTGGGAACCCATAATCAAACACCACCAATAGGGTTGTGGTTGTGGTTCAAATCAAGCCCAATCAGTTGGGCTTCAATCCGAGACACGGTTCAATTAGGGCGGGCATGGGTATGAGTCCCACTAAAACTCACCCATCACCCTTGTACATAAAAAATTATATACTACCGTGGCGCCACCACGCGGTGCCGCCGAGGTAGTGAATAAAAACTTCTATTGCGTTATTGTCGTTATAATAATAATAAAACATAAATAAATGCGTTTTTATTGTATAAATTTGATGTTTACACTAAATCAATACACATTTTGACGCCGGCAGACATACACATTGGCTTATAATTAGTCCAGTAGTCTTTAATTTACTCTCAAACACAAACACTATTAATTTACCTATTCTTTCTAATTAATTTATTCGATAAATTATTAAGAAAAGAACACACATGTTTGGATTACTACTCTTCCACACAGTATCCCATACGGAATACCCCGAAGATATAATCCACATGTTTGTTGATTGTGGTTTAAGCTTATAATTTGATGTTTAAATATTATGTTTTTATTCCGTCAATTTTAAAAGAAAAAAAAAAGTGGAAATTAACTAAATTAATGATTAAGATATCAAATATTAATATTTTAAATTTAGAATAACAATTAGCAAAGTAACCTATCGTTGCAACTATTTTAGATTCTTATACATCTACTAAAGTAATTAGTATAATTAAGTAGGTGCATAAGTACCTCATAGAACAATGTTAGACGATGTTAATGATATTGATGCAGAAGGAGCAATAGAGTGAGATCCTTGATTATATATATCCTCAACGGAAGTGTTCACTCGAGAAGATGGACGGGTACTCGTTTCGAGATACAATCAAAACGATGGCATGGTTAAAATTAGGGTTAAAGTTACTTTTCATACCACATGTTTGATCGAATGTGGTTTTTAGTTCTGGATGTTTAGTTTTGTATACTTTTGGTACCAAACATTTGAAAAAATATGTCTTTTCGTACATCCGTTAGTTTTGGCCGTTAAATGAAATGTGCAAGTCACGTGATCGACTCTAAACTTTTAATTTTGTTCAATTTAGTCCCTCAAATATATTCCTAACTTTTATTTTGTTTAACTTAGTCATAACACTTCAAAATCGGACCCAATTAAATCAATCGAATTCAATTGACGTAGCCCTATTTGGGTCAAATTTACCCAATTGGGGATAGGTCCGAATTGGGTTCGATTTTAAAGCTTTAAGACTAAATTAAACAAAATAAAAGTTATGAATATATTTGAGGGACTAAATTGAACAAAATTAAAAGTTTGGAGTCAATCACGTGACTAACACATGTCATTTAACGGTCAAAACTAACGGTCAAATAACGGATGTACCAAAAGCCACATTTTTTCAAACGTTTGGTACCAAAAGTATACAAAACTAAACATCTAGTACTAAAAGCCACGTTCGGTCAAACATGTGGTATGAAAAGTACCTTTAAACCTTAAAACTACGATGAAGGAGGCCATTATTGCAACCACTATTTAACTTTGCCGTCCTAGGATGTCTTCGTTCTAGCTCGTTTGAAAATCTCACACTGCATGAATCCATGAATATTATTATACTAGTTGATTCAGCGCGTGCTATGCACGCGCATGTTTCTAATGTTATTCTTTGCAGGAATGTTATATTTTTTTTATATTATGGTAATAATATTTCACTAAGAAAAATTATTCTCAATTAGATGTTTCTAATGTTGTTCTTCGCATAAATATTATATTTTCTTATATTAGGGTAATAATATTTCAGTTTTCACAAGGAAAATAATCTCACGATTAGTTAACATATTAAAAGTTGGCTGATTAAGGAAAAAAGTAACTTTTACATCACTATCCTCCATAGTTTGAACATAATGAGATTGGTGGCTATTTGAGGCGTGAGTGCTTACTTTATTATTGTATTTCTCTCTTGAATACTACGGGAAATGAGAAGAGAACCACTCAAGTTAAATGAAAACAATAATCACAAATTGGGTAATCATACCCTTGTGGCATGTACAAGGTATTGGTGTCTCCACATTAACATGCATATGATAAAATTGTAGATTGACTACGTATAATTAAGTATAAGATTTAAACACAAATGAGAGGAATCATATCAATCAAAATTAAAAAAAAATAAAAAAAAATATCTATTATACTTACTGCTCTAGCATCCAATAATTGGCGCACCTGATAACTGTTCATTTGAAAGTGTTCACTGCCTTCCCGATGAGGTGAAACACACAAACACTTGCAATCTAAATCAAACGTTCACCGATTAGATTGTGACTATGCTAGTGGATAACTAAATTTCAATAATCAAGAAAAGGGAATCAAAAAATTCTTCATACAAATTTGACAAAATCCTTATATAATGTAAATGATATGTATTAAACAGAAAGTTGCTTTAGCTTCATATTCATATATTTTTTCACTTTTTTCTTCCTATAATTAAGCCAATGTTTCCTAAAGTACCTGAATACCCTTTCGAAAAAAACAGGAAACCACTTACCCATTGCAAGATTTATGTGAAAAATATTATATAGAAAAGAGTGTTAAACATCATATGAGGTTACTGTTTCTTGTGACAACAATGAAGCAAATCACAACATTGATATTTATATGTTGATGCTTAAAGTAATAAAGAGGTATCAATGTACTTTCTCCCATCTTTGAATTGTCTTACCCTTAACATTAATTTATGCATGTAAAGTAGTTATCTATTTCTACCCAGAAGGAAAAAAAGTAACGGTGAAATGTTGAAATTTGACCTCTCATATTAATTGTGTGATTTTGAGGTGGACACAACTAAAAAAGAATGCAATTTTTCTTGGATTTAGGGTTCTAAGAAAGATGAGTTATCACTGGGTTGAGCAACCATGACTAATACATACTTCTCTAAGAAACATAGGAGGGATCTAGAGGAGACCCTAAATTTTATGAGCAACCGTACTGTGAGTTCCATTTTGGTCTATTCTTGGACCTGCCATAAGTACAGTCACAGTTCCTAAAAATCCAATGGAATCAACATTTGATAATATCCCAACTACCTGTTCCATAATTTTAATATTAAACCTCGGGATTTTTTTTCCTTAAACCAATTCAAAATTTATTGTTGAGACGTCATACAACCAAAAAAGACAAAAAAAAAAAAAAAAAAAGTCCAAATGAAGAAAATAGTGTACCTGGTCCATTATGCTGACAAGTGCCAACCAAGATGAGTACGTAGTTGTATGTGAATGAGAGAGAGAGGTAGAGGCTCTTTTTCTCTTCTCATCCTACAAATATTTAAGTCAAAACTAAGCCAACACTTAATTAACTGTAATGTAATTAACAAACATAATTGTCAGCATTATCAGTCTTAGAGCAAACTTTAATATATATCAAGCATGGAAAGTAATGACATATCTATGTCAACAACAAGCATGTAAATTTTATCCGACAAACTATTGTGCATGCTAAAATATCATAAGGAAAAAGATTCAATGTACAAACACAACAGTCAAATGGAAGTTTGACATCTCCAATCACTACAAGAAAACAGGGCATCAGCAACAGAAAATCGGTTGGAAATCGGTTGGTAAAGCCTTTCACCAACAGAATTTCCAACAGACCTTCCGTTGGTGATACCCCCGCTGGTAATTTTTTTACCAACGGATTGTAATTCTGTTGCAAAATTTCCAACAGATTTCCAACAAAAGACGGTTGGAAAATCTGATGGAAACACATTGTGATTGGGTGGTCATTTTTCCAACAGAATATTATCCGTTGGAAATCAAAAAAATACTATTTCGAATAATCCTTTGCGACGTAAATATTACGTCGCTGAAGCCTCTTCGACGACCTCAATATTACGTCGCCGAAGAAGCTTCAGCGACGTAATATTTACGTCGCCGAAGAAGCTTCAGCGACGTAATATTTACGTCGCCGAAGAAGCTTCAGCGACGTAATATTTACGTCGCCGAAGAAGCTTCAGCGACGTAATATTTACGTCGCCGAAGCTTCAGTGACGTAATATTTACGTCGCCGAAGAGGCTTCAGCGACGTAATATTTAAGTCGCCGAAGAGGCTTCAGAGACGTAAATATTACGTCGCCGAAGAGGCTTCAGCGACGTAATATTTACGTCGCTGAAGCGTATTAGCGACGTAATATTTAGCTCTGAAGAGTCCTCAGCGACCTAATAATTAGGTCGTTGAAGAGTATATAGCGACGTTATAATTAAATAGCCAAATATTCTTCAGAGAGCCGAAGGGTTTTCCGCGAATAACACTGAAAAATACTTTTTTTTGCCAAATATTTTTTCCAACAGATTTTTAATACAATCAACCATCATTAATATTCTCGTGTTCATTAGCTAACAATTCCACAACATACAAAAAATACATGTACCACAATGTTAAACTAATTCTAATAATAGTATATGCTAACAAGCAAATAGCAGCAACGGCACACAGCAAGCAGCAGCTAACAAGCAGGCAGCGGCTAGCAGAAGCAAGGAATACCAATAACAAACACTTGAAAGTTTAGACCATAAGAATCCTCCGAACCGAATTTTTAGCAACACCAAAGAATACCAATAAATATTAGATCTCACCTCTAATACCCAATGCAAAAGACCACTCCTGCTATAATCAATCAGAGTAAGCTCCTGCCAAGCTACCAAAGAAAAATTTAGGAGTCATAATTACCATGAAAGCATTATTAGTAGCTAGCTCTTCTAGGGTAAAAAAGATGCATAAAATCAAGAGTGACATGAAAAAGCCAAAAATGATACTTACCCCAATTTTTTTTCTTCTTAGAATTTGTGGTTTGAACCAAGTTTTTACTTTTAAGACACCTCCCAAACAGTCTCTTGACCTTAAGTAAAGATTAACTGATTAAGATTCAAGTTCGAATGAATAGTCAAATCTCACCAAGGCTGTCAATGCAGAAGTATCTCAAGGGCCTCGGAATATGAAGCTGAGAATCGAAATTTAGACTATTTCATATACACAATTCTATCGATTATCGATTTTTATAGGGAAGAAAAGAGTTCCAACTTCCCTAGAAACAGATCATTTATGAGATCTAACCACTGAGAGCATATCAAAAGGCCATAATCAATATCAAGAATAAACAGATATAACACAAAACACAAAGTCGAAAATGTCAAAACATTTGGCATTGCAAGGAGAAGAGATAACCCCATCTGCTACAATTTGAGCATAAACAAAGAGAAGTGCAGACATTATCATACAAAATCGAGAATGATCAAGCAAATCCTTCTACTGAAACCTCATTCATCGAAAAAACCATAAAATAAGGGTCCATAATATTCATTGTTTAATTAAATTATTACCTTATAAGCATTGTAGTCAACATTTTGTATCGATCTTTTGCACCATTAATAGAGACATGCACCGACAACCAAAAAAGATAAATCTTCCAAACAGAACAAAAAAAATAGAGTGAATGAGCCAAACTCAAAGTTATAGTATTTTCAAACTAACCAATAAGATGCTTCCACTCTGGCATAAGCACTTGAACCCCATAGCCCACTTCCTGGCGTGCGAAAGCTTCCTCGTGGTTCACCTTCATGATCTAATTTCAAGACTGAACATACCTATAAATTGGAAATTGCGTCAATGATTACAAGGGAAGCATGAAATAAGACAGCTTAAAAAGATGTCCGCGCTTCAAGCAAAATTATTTGTCCACACTTCATTGATTCAGCACATCCCTACTGAAAAGAATTATCTTCATAATCTCTTGCAATTTGAAGCAATTGAAAACATGGACGTTAAATAAAAATACATATATGATCACAAGAAAGTATAGCAAGTCACAAAAACAGTACCCTCTTCATCAAAAATCAATTGATAACATACATTTTCACATCAAGAGTCGGGCTTTTCATTCAGCCTAAAATCAGAGTGTTCAATATGTAAGCTGCTGATGTTAAGTATTCTGCAAACACACTAAAAATATATACTAAAAAAATCTTAGCATCAAATTAGACCTAACTTTAAACCATGAACATTCGGGAAGAAGAATACATTTGTAAATCAAACCAAACTATCTTAAAGTTATTGACATTTACCTCGTTCGAAGAATTGATAGTTATAAAAAAGAACGAACCCACCACCGCGCTTGATACTACCCATTATCTGAGTTCGCTCCTCTTAATGAAGTGATCCTTACCTACCAACCTTCAGAGAAAAAATAATAAAAAGTGCTAGATTTAAGTATATACAGATTTACATACACAAAATGTCTACACTTGCAACATTTTACCTCAACGAACAGCTCCAATACTAGTACCACTTAATCAACATCCTACAGTCCTTCAAAATCCCATAACTTCAACATATTCGGTTACTCTAGATAAAATGATAAAGCTCTGTTTTCAAAGTAGCAGGATTCCATTTTATTTATTATCAGGATTCCCGCACTTTCTTACTTGACATTCCATCTCCCAATCAAAATTCCCCATCAGCACATAATCTTCCATCACCAATTTCAATTTTAATCGACAAAATTCTAAACTTCCATGAATCCATCTTAATCAAACCAACTTATCTTCAATAAACCAACCTAATCAGCTCATTTCATATAGCCATATTCATCACTGATTCAATCAAATCACTACAATCTAAGAATGATCTGTCTGCAAGTGCTCAATAATAACTTGTATTCAGGAACAGGTCTACATTTATTGAAATTTGTAAAGCAATTTACTGTATGGTTATTCATCACGAATGAGTTTTAAAGGTCTGCCACTTGTTCTTGTTGTATTTCAGATAATCCTTGCAAAACCCTTACCTGAATGAGGAAGCCCTCATACAAGGTGGTTCACTGTGCCTTTGAACCTCCAATTTAAAATTCCAGTAGATTTAAATTAGCTTATCAAAATGGCAGTGGTGAACAATAAGATTAGGGTTATATATATCACATAGCCTTATGAAACTCTCTGCTTTTAGATAAGAATTACTTTGAGCCCAAGGACTGACATTGAGTATTATCCTGGATTTCTTTGAATGAGAATGACATCTAAAAGTTTAATAACCAAGGTCACGCTTCAACTACTATCTCCAGAACCTAATTAGGCATCATATCCAATGAACAACAAAAATTACAGTAAACATAGACTGAGAAAGAAAACATGGTATGTTGCCTAAAATAGACTGGCTGAGAAAGAAAACATGGTATGTTGCCTAAAATAGACTGATTGACTAACTGAGTTCATCGATCATAAGTTAGACTCAAAATCGGCACCAATCTATCATTGAAAAGAGAAAAAAGAGTTGCATGTTGTAAAAAATAGGGTTTGTTCATGGAGCATACCTGTTCTGCTCCAAATTCAACTAAAACCGGAGTCATGGTTGGAAGGTCAAAGAGCAGCTCATCGAAGATAGGTGAAGTAGTCATGGCGTCACAGTCGAGCTCACTGCCGCCGCCATGACTGCGAGATCGAAGAGCAGCTTTCGGGCCCACTGTTTGAAGTGTGAGGTGGATCTCGCAGTCGGAGCTAAGGAGGAAGAATGTCAAAAAGATCTTCAGCAAGAAGTAGAGTTAGTCTTATACCAAAAGTCACCAATCAACCTATAAAAGAAACAGTTACTACTAATTAGTTTCCAATTAACCCACTAGCATGTAAAGACAAAGAGCAACTAGACCGTTGACAGTAAACTGGCCAGAAATCACTCACTTTAACAAAGTGATAGAGAGATGAGAGAATAAAAGAAAGATATCACAAACCCTAGAAAGGTTGAGCGAGACTTACTCGAGATGGAAAAGGACTAGAGGGGCGAGAGCGCGAAGCTTGGGAGTCAAAACCCTAGAAATCTGAAGAATGAAGGGGTAGAGCTTGGGGTCGTAACCCTAGAACTCTATGACTCTGGTAAAAGCAGAGATGAGAAAGCATGGTTGGGACTTTGGGAGAAGCAGAGAGTGATTTTCCAACTTCGCATAAGGTTTTTTCGAACTTACCAGGTGTAAATGCGAACCAGCTGTGTTTGTCTCTGTGCGTGACAGCTGTTTTTGTTTTTAAAATTGATTTTTTGAGTTTATTATTATAGATACTATTAAATTTAAAAACAAAAAAGTAAGTCATCCCAGTGGAATGAAGATTATGATATTTTAGTGGAGACCTAAGTTCGAAACTGGTCTTTGACGTTTTTTTTTTTTTTTGCATTCGAGTTTTTATTATTTCCTATAATTAAATTCGAAATAAAGTTAATTGAATGCAGATGTGGCTCAGTGGTGTGATATTGTAAATATGGTGATTGACGGAGACCAAGTTCGAAACACCGTAATTATACATTTTCTATACCCTATTAAATTAATAAATAAATGGTTCATTGGTTATGGTGGTGGAGAAACAAGTTCGAAACTGAGTAATAATTATTTTGCCCCAAATGTTGCGTGAGATATTAACTCAAATGGTCCTTCAACAAATACCAACAGGTAGAAATGGTTGGAAACTGGTTGGAAATCAAAAATTTCCAAAGGATTTCCAACAGATGAGTGATTGTTGGAAATATCTGTTGCAAAATCTGTTGGAACCTTTAAAATTGCTATCCGTTGGAGTCGGTTGGAAATCTGTTGGAAATTTCCAACAGATTTGGTTTGTTGGAAATGCATCTGTTGGTGATGCCCTGTTTTCTTGTAGTGAATGATCTAGAGTTTGAAGAGCTGCAACTGGGGAATTGGAAACTAACAACATATGGCTGAAACTCAAGACATGATACTTGTGGAATGCTAAGATAATTTAAGTGCTCATGCACTCCTTACTTTCCTTTTGACTGCATTTTTATTTTTTTTCTTAATTTGATATGTTGAATAATATGCTAAAAAAATTAAAGTATAGTAACCTGTTGTTATTGGCTTATTCTATTGCTCCATTCAAAATAAGAGAGATATACCATTTTTTAGATTAATAAAAAAGAAACAGAATGTCAGTTAACATAATATTATCATCAAATTAAAATTTACTTAAAAAGGACAATTAAATTAAATTGTAGTGTTTGTTGTGAATGTCCTCTTCCTTTAGTCGGAATCACCAAATCAGAGATATACAGTTGTTGTTAAGAATAAATTTATTAAATTTAAATTTATAATTAAAAAAAATTAAAGAATCAACCAGGTAATTGTCAGGGCAGGGGCATAGTCTAACCTCAAGCTAATAGCTAACCAGTGTTGCAACACCAAGATGTGTGTTTAGTTGTGTATGAAAAAGAGAGAGAGAGAGAGAGGTAGAAGCTCTTTTTCTCTTCTTATCCTAAAGTCTAAACCGAGCCAACACTTAATCGATTGTAATTTAATGAACATACATAACAACATTTTCAGTCTCAGATAGGCTTTAATATAAATAACATGAAGCATAGAAAGCAAATGCATATCAATGTCAACAACAATTATGCACGCACCCAACCCTAGTGTTTATTGAATAATATTCATCGAAGTTATTGAATTAACATAATTGGTTTTTCCCAATTAGATAAGAGATGGTAATGAAAGTGCCAATACTCAGATACCTAAAGTCTAAAGTAAAAAAGAGGAAAGTGAAGATCAACGTACTTTACAATATAGATGACGGCAGAAAGTAGGAGGTCCAACATAAATCATAGGCCTGTCATAGGCGAGTGTGAGGGAACAACGCTCTCTTGGGACTGGTGTAGCGGCAGAGTATCGACAGGCTTCGGGCAAGTGGCGGATGGTGGTGGTGCGGCATGCCTACGGAGTCGGGAAGGCGATTGATTTTGGGAGACACGGTTGATTTCAATTGAGCAGAGCCATTGTGGAACTGAAGTGGTAGGCGGCAGAGGAGCGACGAGCGGTGGGCTAGCGACAAACGGTGAACCTCCGACGTGCCAACATAGTGAGGAACGTCGTCATGATCGCGCGGTTTCTTTGGTGTGGAAAGTGTTGTGTTATCAGAGAGATGTGTGAGGCTGTGAGGGACGAGCCACGAGCGTGGCTTGATCTTTTGGACAGTTTTTTGTTGACGGTCCAGTTATTCCGGGTCTGTAGGGTCTGGTTCACTTTTGGCCAGCCGGTTTAAAATTGCACCCCTCGGAGAGTAAGTGTCATTTAGGGGTGAGGACTCATCACACTTAATATATTGGTATAAAGGGATTAATTCATATGCATGAGTTAAGCTGCTATTTTTTTTTTTTGGCCAAATGTTAAGCTGCTAATTAAGATTATTGTTTTGGTCTTACTGGGTTAAAGATCAGTTACCTAAGTGCAATATTAAATCCAAAAGCCACCATGTATACACACCCATATATATATATATGTTCATATTCATACTGCAATTTCACTGATGTAATTTATAAACAATTATAATAAAAATAATAATAATAATATTTACCAAATAGACAAAGCTGTTGCATGAATTGTGAGGAACACCTTAAACATCTATGATCTAACTGTAGTTGTACAGCTGAAATGAAATATGATTACCACCTAAGCGACCACCACCGTGGCTACCATAATGAGTTTTGTTAATTGTGGTAAATGGTAATGTTAGTTTGTATGTTTGTTGACAGGACATGTGTACATGTAGGTTTGTTTAAGTTGTAAATTAATGTGTCTTGCAATTATAATTATTATATGCACACATACATTGGCTTATAATAGTTAGTTCAGTAGTGATGGTTTTTAATTTACTCTCAAACACAAACACACTGTTAACTCCAGTTTGATCGATAAATCATTAAGAACAGAACACAAGTTTGAATTAGTGTACCACATACTAGTGAGGGTTGTCATCAGTCATCACCCCCAATAAGCACATTTTGAACATTTTCATTATTATTATTATTATTATTATTATTATTATTATTATTAGTTTCCATATTTTTATAAAAATGGTGATTTAGTCATTATAAGTTAGTACCTTTGAGACCCATATATTTATCTTCATTATTACTAAAAAAATCATTTAGTTAAATTTTGTTGTTTTTATTTTATAAGATCGCTTAATTGGCACGTCACCGTAGTTATTATTAACTTCTTAATCTAATATACTTATCAATTAGAGCGAGCCTTAACATATGATATGCATTTAGTATGTGCAAATATCGGGTGCATGCATTTTTCAATTCACCATATCACAGATTTGGGGATGTTTCGCCTATTGACATTTTTGTATCACATAAATCAGTCACTTGCCAACCCATATAATATATCAAAATATGGATCAAACGTGGTTCTTGAAGTTTGACTTTACATATAACATGTTACTCAGTGTTTAATACTTATTGACTCGAACTATTGATTTAGTTCTTGTTTTTGTAAATTCAATCATATTAGGTATATCCTAATTAGTAGTTGAATAATATATAAGGCGAATTCAAGTATAAACTTCTGACATTAGTAATTTAAAAAAAATTATGATTTAGTCCCTATAATATTTGAGTATTACTAAAAGAATCATCAGTTAAATTGCATTAATTTTTTTGTTAAGTTCGCTTAACTGATATCCTACATTAATTATCATTAACTTCTTAATACAATATACCTATAAATTTGAGTCACCCCCAAAGTATGATATGTACTCAACTCGTGCAAACTTCGAGTACATGTTGAGATTTTTTGTATCATAGATCAGTCACTTGTCAAATCATATAAAGTGTCAATATATGGGTCAACCACGGTTCTTGAAATTTGACCTTTTACGGATAATATGTTACTTATCATCCAACATTTAGGTTCTCGAACTATTAGTTTAGTTCTTTCGTGTATCAATTTAAACAAATTGTTTACAACCTAATTATTAGTTAAATAAGTAATTGACGTAAATTTAACTATAAATTGTATATTTTAATGAATTGAATTTTCACTTAGCGTTAAATCAATTTTTGTTGGTATTATGGAATGAAATTGCTTGGAAAGTGTATAGTTACGTTTTTATAGGTCAAACTGCTCCACCGATGACTCTAAGAGGCTAAGTACGAGTTTACATTCTTCACTCATCAATTTGATGAGATAGATACAACTTTGTCGTTAATCACCCACGTCATGTGCGATCCAACTCATTATTAGTTCTAACCGTAAATATATATACATGTAAGGCTAATTTAGTACCGTAACTGGAAATAAAAGTTAATTTTGTACCTAATCATCCTCTTCTATTTTTTCCGTTTGAATTATATTGTGTCGTTCTTTTCTATCACACAGATTCATTCCTCACAGTCCCTCAACTTGCCCATGTATTAATCAAATATTATCATATAAGAAAAATTAAGATAAATTATGTAACTTGAAACTTAGACGATCTATGCGCGTGCAACGCACGCGTTAATAACTAGTAAATATAAATATATCTTTTTATACAACATGTTTGAGTTATGTTGTCTTTTGTTATAAAAAAAATTTGCACATTTATTTATTGTATAATCTAAATCTAAATATCTACTATATTATATTAATTCGGTACCGGAAGCCCTCTGTCTGACACGTGGATGGTTCGTCCAGTCAGCGTTGCCTAATTTAATCGGAATTTAATAGGGGTTCTCTAAATTTAGATACATAATATTGATTGATTGAAAATTAAGAAGTATTTTTATCTCCTATTTTGGTCTCTACGCAATTTAAAGAAACAAATTAATTATAAGTTTCCTTTTAAATAGTAAATCTATACAGTTTGACACCGTAAGACCATAGGCCGCCACGTAAACAGTAATTAATACCCACACGATTATAGCCTATATAATAACACACGTAAGAATAATACAAGTTTAAATATTAAAAAATAATAGTATATGTATATAAATACCCACCACGATTATAATATATATATATATATAACCACAATTTAACCCTCTGTGATGATCGCAAATACCTAGACATACAAATAATTAGGTGAAATTATATATTTACTAAATAAATAAAATAAAAGGGATATTTTTAAGCAAATATACTGAATATATTCACCCTAAACTAATAAACAAATGAATCAAACTAATTTATTGAAATTTTTATATAAATATGAAAATTTTAACAAACAAAAATTTAATAATTAAATATTATATTCAAAACCCTAAACTAAATATTAAGTTAGTAAAAAAATTGCATGAAATGTTTCAATTTACTTAGTAATTATGAAATATAAATATAATACTTAAACAAAGACCAACTATGGAAAACGATATATTTGTATCTTATTTTAAGAATAAAAATAAACAGAATATCTATTATTTTTATTAAATTTTTATTCTCACATAATAATAATATAATTTCGCAACACTATATATATATATATATATTAAATATAATTTCAGTGGTTCTAGGGTTAGATTTTTTAGAAAATATTATATATATACCAATGCTCGATGATGTTTGCCTAGACATTTAAATAATTACGTGAATTTTATATTTATTACTAAAAATATATAATAAAATGGTATTTTTAAGCAATTAGTTGGAATATATTCACCCTAAACTAATAAATAAATAAACTAATTTATTGAAAATTTTATATTTGTATTATCAAATATGAAAAGTTTAATAAATAGAAATTATATTCAAAATCCTAAACTAAATAATAAATTAGTAAACAAATTGTATGGAATATTTCAATTTGCTTAGTATTTACAAAAAAATTAAGAAATAAATATAAAACTTAAACAAACACCAACAACGGAAGACAGTATCTTTTTTTCTTATTTTTAGAATAAAAATAAATAGAATATCTATTTTATTTTTATAAATTTTTTATTATCACACGATAATAATAATATAATTTGGCAACAATGTTTTAGGGTAAGATTTTCGCGAAGAAATCTTATATATATATATGTACCATTGCTACGTATCTCTCATATACAATGCATTGATGACCCTCCATCACAATTCACAGGTACAATTGATCTTTGGTTTTTATATTAAAATACGTTAATTCCATGGTACTATATGATTTACTCGAGTATTTGCTACAATTTGATTACAAAGCTTACATTATTATTTCGTTAGATTCACAGCAATTAACATTATTATATTATAATCCGTGTATAAATATGCGAAAATAAACTTCTTATCCACGTGTTCTTTTTGGCCAAATTCTTATACAGGTATTGAGTTAGTGAATAATCATACAAAATTTAAGAGAAGGTGTTTGAACGTGTAAAGACAACTTGACCCATCACTTATAATTTTGGTTTTCAATGGAATCAGGTATCCTTTTTCTTTACTAATGGGTATGATTGAAATTGATATCCTCTTAAAATATTTTATTTTTATTTATAAATAAATACATGTAGATCCTACTTGGAACCTGAAGGAGTCGTGACTGGTACAACTGATTTGAACGGTAAGCCATAAACATTATACTTAGTATTTTTTATGGTCAATGGACTCTACAACAGATTTGGTATATTGTGACAAATCTTTTTGTCAAAATAACATTTTGTTACAATAAGTTGTTCATTGTGATAAACTAATTTGTCAAAATAACAAAATATAATATTTTCGAGACCCTGAGCTGTTTTGACAACCATACCAACATCTGAATAAATATTAAATATTTATTAATTAATTTTGATTTCCGACCTACGCCATTTTGGTTAAATAGTTTTAAAATCATGGTAGTCTATATTACGTCTCTTAATTTTCTAATATCATCTCAACCTTTTCTCTTTCAATCAATGTTCTATTTTAAGATGTTAGATTTTGATTGTGATTATAATTCATTTGGGTTTGTATGCCCTTCACCTTAAAAAATAATGACATGCATGTTCACGATTCTCTACTTATTTTGATTGCTAGGTCAAACTTTGCAATTGAAAGAAGGATCAATTATGAACATTACTAAGTTCGGGAATCAAATAAATCCGGTATGTTGTAAATCATAATTTATTTCTATAATTTTTTTTTTCTTCTCATCTTATTTTCTAATATTTTGTCTAGACATATAATATTACTGCATACAAATGTTATATTTTCTCACAACATACTATATATATGATGATTGTAGTACAAACTTATAAATGGTTTATTTATTCCAAAAAAATAAATAAATCATAAATGAAGCTATGGTGGAAATTGTCAGTTTTTTTTTTTCTTTTTAATTTAGTTGTAAATTCTGAGTTTTTTTTTTTTTTTTTTAGTTGTTTTATTAGCAATTTTTAGAATTTATGGTTAGTAATATACTAATTTACTCCACACAGTCTCTTGCATATCTATCGAGTTTTTATCCCTCAAAAGTACAAGGTTGAAATTGAAACCGATAAAAATTCAAGTGACACTTAATCCATAATAAGAGAAGAAATATAGATGTATGTTTATGTTATTTTGTAATATTTGTCCATTTGAAGGAGGAGTCATTTAGTAAATTAACCGACAAGATTTTGTTTAAGAATTAACTCCGGTGATTCATTTTGATATAATGATTGTAGAAATTATATTTAATTTTGTTTCATTTATATTATATAATAATATCTTAATATATTTTTAGTTTCCTCTATATACGCATATAAGTATATATCTTATGTTTCACAACTACAATGACTTTTTTTTGTTGGTAGTGTTTTAAAAATGAACATATTTTAGTTTTAATATTTTTATCCCGCGCGGTGCGCGGGGTTAGGAGCTACTTATACCAATTATGGTGAGGCTCAATATGAGAGCGCCACATCATCTCTATTAGCAAATCACATCCTAACACATCATCCATTAAAATACCCAATTAATAAAACTCAACAATTAATAATTAAAATGCAGCCATATATATATATAAATAAACCTATACTAATCCTGATTGTTTAGCTAAGAGGGGGCTGCCACATCAGCATAAACCTTAAATATTAAAACTCAGCAATTAATCAGGATTAAACTATAGATCAAAAGCCAAACCCACAGATTGTGAATTCTTATATCGCATTTTGAATTTTCCGTATCAAATTGGAATGCTTAATACAAATGATTATTTTGTCAAAATAAAAAATTAAATAAACATTCCCATATATAAACACTCTTTTTCATTACCACTAGCATGTAAATTGTCAATCTACTCAAGAAAAAATCCGTCTACATAAACTTAAACATTAATTTTCTTTTTTTTTAAAATGAAAAAAAATATTTTCAATTACTTTGTATTTTTTTTTTACTTTCGTTGATATAACTAAATATTACGACTTATAATTTAACAAATCATCCCACACGGCGCGCGGGGAAAACACATACTATACACTCACTCAATTATACATATCAAATAGGGATTTAAATCAAATTGGTACCTGGGTTAACAGCCCAAAACGAATTGGTACCTCCACTAAATTTTGTGACAAATTGGTACCTGAGTTAACCTGGGTGTTGCACCGTTAGAATTTCTGGTTAAAACTAACGGAATCTCATTTTTGGCGCATGAAAAGACTAAAATACCCTTATTGCAGAATAGTTACGTAATAGCAATTCAAAACTTTGGAACCCAATATCTCACTCATTTCTTCATCTTTTTGGACAATTTTTTTTTGAAACCCTATAACTTTTCGAGATCTATGCAAGTCAAATAGCCTTAAAGTGATTTGACCAGTTATTTTTTCAATAAACACCGGTTTCCATGTTAATTCATTCTTTTTTGTATAAAGCTCCACCGCATTCTAACACTTATCAACTTTGATCACCAATTTTTTTTACTAATTGGATTCCAATACTACAATCAAACCGTTGCTCTTGGATTCCAACACTTCTGTTTAAGAACCAAATTGATATTATACCTTTCATCCAAAAGAAAACAAAAGGCGAAAGTCTATCGAATTAATTATTATGCAATCTATAACTTACTAGAATTTTTCTTGATGTCTCCAGTAAACTATATTGGTGTGTCTCTAAATCAATAAACGTCACTATAAGATAATATATGGATCTTAGCATGATAAGCTACCAATTTTTTTGTTTATATATTTTTTTTGGACATGCTGAAAAATTGACCAGTTCTGCAGGTCTTCGATTTTAAAAGCTTGACGTGGTCCAACATAAAATTGCAAATGGAACATTTTTGGCAATCTCTCGAAAGAAAATTTATTGTTTGTCTCTAGCCACATAGTGGTAAAATTATTTGTGTGGTTCTTTTACTGCAAGTTCATCTTATTTTTTCACATTACGGTCATCCCTCAGGATACTGAGAGTATCAATTTCCACATGTAGATTAAATGAGAAAATAAACTATTTCTTCTTGGTGTCCATTCTAAAAGTTCTTCCAATACCCTTAAAAGTACTTTTCATATTGTTCTATTTCAAGTATGAAACATATTTATCTATCTAAGATCCCTATGTTCTCTTGCAGTGACGTTTATTGATTTAGAGACACACCAATATAGTTTATTGGAGACATCAAGAAAAATTCCAGTAAGTTATAGATTGCATAACAATTAATTTGACAAACTTTCATTTTTTGTTTTCTTTTGGATGAAAGGTATAACATCAATTTGATTTTTAAACAGAAGTGTTGGAATCCAAAAGCAACGGTTTGATTGTAGTATTAGAATCCAATTAGTAAAAAAAGTGGGTGATCAAGGGTGATAAGTGTTAGAAAGCGGTGGAGTTTGATATAAAAAAGAATGAATTAACATGGAAAATGATATTTATTGAAAAAAAAAAACTGGGAAAATCACATTACGACTATTTGGGTTGCATAGATCTCGAAAAATTATGTGGTTTCAAAAAAAAATCGTCTTAAAAGATGAAGAAATGAGTGAGATATTGAGTTCCAAAGTTTTGAGTTGCTATTATGTAGCTATTCTGCAATAAGGGTATTATGGTCTTTTCATGCGCCAAAAATGGGATTCCGTTAGATTTAACTAGAAATTTTAACGGTGCAACACCCCGGTTAACTCGGGTACCAATTTGTCACAAAATTTAGTAGAAGTACCAATTTGTTTTGGGCTGTTAACCCAGGTACCAATTTGGTTTAAATCCCTATCAAATATGAATGGATGACAAATTATTAATTATCATCACACCCCAGTTGAGCTTAAAACAAAAAAGAAGACCAAGAGTGATGGATAAATGTCCAATTCGGGTTCGTATTTACACTTCGGGCCTCGCAAACACGTCAAAAATTACATCTCGGCTCCGAAAAACACCTCCCACGGTATCAAAACGGTCCGGAGGCGCGTTTACGCGCGTCCGGACCGGACCTCCGGGTTGCATAAAGCAACCCGGAGGTCCGGGTTGCAAAGCAACCCGGACGTCCGGATTGCCATGCAATCCGGACGTCCGGATTGCAATGCAATCCGGACGTCCGGGTTGCAGCAACCCGGACGTCCGGGTTGCAGCAACCCGGACGTCCGGGTTGCAGCAACCCGGATGTCCGGGCTGCAGCAACCCGGACGTCCGGGCTGCAGCAACCCGGACGTCCGGGCTGCAGCAACCCGGACCTCCGGGTTGCAACAACCCGGACCTCCGGGTTGCGGCAATCCGGACCTCCGGATTGCCCGCAACCCGGATGTCCGGGTTGCGTGACAATTCGGACCTCGCCGAATTGCCCAAGTTCGACGAGGTCCGGATTGCCTTACGGGTATCGCGCTATTACCGTACCCGCGATCGCCGTTACGTGTAGAGAAGTCAAGTTCGTGCATTACCAATGTGGATGACGGTTCCCGTTTGTCTCCTTGAACCGTCGTCGAACCGCTCTAAAACCGGGTCCGGTCTCAAGGAAGCCTATAAATAGGAGGCCTTGGCCACCCATTTTCACTCACTCTCTCATTTTGCCCAACTTTGGTATTTTGAGCTCTGACTTCTCTCTAGAATTCTCTCTCTCTAGAAATTACCCTTTTGCCACTATAGTAACTTAGGCATCGGAGAGGGCTCCGCTAGCACCACCCCCCCCTCTCCGTGCTAGCATTGGTCCTTTGCGCAGGGTCCGACGCACGAGACACAGATTTGCCGGGTCACAACCTCGCCGGGTCACAGCCTTGCCGGGTCACAACCTCCGACAGAAGGGTCCTAACCCGCACAACCTCAGACGCGTCCTCGTGACCTCAGTCGTCCCGGACGCAACATTGGCGCCGTCTCCGCGATTCGAACAAAAAGTTACAGAGACCATGGCAAGTGATCACAACCCTCCCGAGGAGGTGAAAAACCGGAAGAAAAGACCCGGGCGTCCCAGGAGGTCCCCGGCGAACAAAAGAGCGGGATGCCAAGCTCCAGCTGGGAGCCAGTCGGGACCCTCCCACATACCAAGGGCTACTTCCGTAGCCTCATCCATACCAACGGACACTGTGCCCAACACACAGCACAGAGAGCCAAGAGACAAACACCACGCGCACCCGCCTGGTTTCAAGCCAGAAGGACATGGAGAAGAATCTCAGACAGAACTGCCTCAGGGCGAGCAGAGAGCGGGGGCAAACCCGATGCCCACCATCACTCCAGCAATGATGGCAGCGCTGGAAGAGTTAATCGCACTCCGCGAGTATCTCAAAACACAAGGATACGAAGCTCAGCCACCTCCGAACAACCAACAGCATGCTGCGCCAGCACGAGAGATGTCGCAAGACACTACTCACTATGGCAACCCTTTCCAGGGCAGACACCAACATGAGAGATATGAACCTGCACGGTCATACACTCCTTTCCAAGGAGCTCAACAATGGAGGAACGAAAGGCAGCCCCCATTCTACCACCCGCAGCAACCAATGAGAGACGATCCTTATCAGGCCACAAGTAGGGATCAGTCTGACATCTACCGAAACAACGATCAGCCAAAACCTTCAACAGGTTACGCCGAACCGGCAAAGGGATTCACCGCTGAAATGTTAGAGGAGCTGGTGGAGAAGAAAATGAGGGAGGCCAAAATGAAGGGTATGCACGCTCTTGAAGAAGGGGCGTCACATCCGTTTGCTGAGCACTTGGTGAACAGTCACGTCCCTGACGCACTGTACCGAATAGGAGGAGACCCTTACCGGGGAAAAGGAGACCCAATTGAACACGTGCAAAAACACGAGGCCTCTTTGCTGGGAAGAACCAAAAACCCGCATCATTTCGCAATGACGTTTTCACAAACTCTTGCAGGGACTGCAGCACACTGGTTCTTCTCACTGCCTTGCGGGAGCATTACTTCATGGGCGGATCTAAAAGCCAAATTCATCAGGCGATACATGGGTGAGCGTACACTGTTAAAAGGGGCAAACGCTCTGGACGACGTCCAACAGCAGAATGAAGAGTCCCTTGCCGACTACTACGTCCGCTTCAACCAGAACATTTCTGACATTCAGGGAAACCTGACCGAAGGAGAAATTGTTCGCGCTTTTATCCGAAACCTCGGCCGAAGAGGCACCGCCTTAGCGGAGAAAATGGCGAAACGCCCAGCAGAATCAATGGAAGAATTGGCCGCGAGAGTTAAGGAGTATATAGACCTTGAGAGATTCAGAAGCCAGAACAAGGCTAAAGTTGCCGCAGCTAAGGCGAAAGACAATCCAAAGCCACACCCAGGCAGCCAACAAGGAAAACATTGGCAGCCTCAGCCAAAAAGACCTTTCCAAGGGGATTTTCAGAGGCCCAAAGAAGTAAATCTCGCCGACTGCATCCCTCTGAACGCCCCGCTGTCAGTGATTTTGAGAGAAATGAAAAGCGCAAATATGTGGAAGGAGCCAAACAACTTTAGGAAAGGCCAGATGGGAAGCGACAAAGAGAAGTGGTGTGAAAACCACGAAGTTTTTGGCCACGAGACTGATAGCTGCATCAGTCTACGCTTTCGGATCAACAACTTCATCCTCAAGGGTGAGTTAAAGCAATTTGTGGACCAAGGCAACAGCCCCTCAAGAAAGACTCACCCAGAGTCGTCTAAAAGAACAAGCAAGGGAAAAGAGAAAGTTCATGACAACCCTCCGCCAGCCAAGCGAGGGGTAATCAATGTCATACATGGAGGGCCTGCCGCTGGAGGACACATATCAAATGCTCGGGACATTTATGCATCTCAAGCAGTCACACTGCCGAAGTATGGAAAGCGCAAGCAACCCGAACAAGAAGACACAGTAATCGAATTCTCCAGAGAAGACCTGAAGCATATCGTTTATCCCCACGACGATGCTTTAGTTATTACCATGGACATCGACGGGTACGATGTGAAAAGAATTCTCGTGGATGGTGGAAGTTCTGCCGACATTCTACACATCAAAGTCCTGGAGCAACTAGGAAAATCTGTCAGGGACTTGTCCCCAGGAACCTTCTCATTGGTTAGCTTCGCAGGAGCAGCTACACAGCCCTTGGGCACAATCAAACTTCCGGTCATCCTTGGCCAGGGGTGGAGAGCATTGCATATCAACATCACTTTTGTAGTTGTAGAATCCCTTGGAGCCTACAACGGAATCTTGGGACGAACAACGATCAATCCTTATGTGATCGTGCCCTCCACCGTCCACCAAAAGATGAAGTTCCCGACAGAGCATGGGATTGGAGAAGTGCTGGGTGATCAGATAACTGCAAGGCGTTGCTACGTCAATGCCTTGAGAGCAAAGAACCAATACCATGTGGCCATGGTAAATTCCTTCAAAAGGCAGAAGATAGTTGATGACAGAAAGAAGCAACCAATGGAACAAGCCATTACAATCTGGAAACCGCAAGAAAGCATCCAGTTATCACCATGGCAACAGATTTGGCTCGTTCAGCAGGGAGAAAACGAGTCAATCTCAGAATACTTCACCAGGTTCGCCTCCAATGCCTCAAACGCGAAAGCAACAAGAGAAGATGTGATAAGCGTGTTCTACGCAAATATGAACGTCAGATGTTTCCTTTTCTTCGGACGAACACATGGATGGCAAACAACAAGGACCATGGCGGATTTAAAGGAAAAGCTTGAGACAGCAATCTCTTGCGAGCAAGAACTGAGGAGGGGTACACCCCTCAGTTGGGACAAAGGTGTTCAAGCAAAAACGAACAATCAGGAAGGCGCAAGCTTTGGTATCAACAACATCTTCACACCGCTAAACACGGTGGCAGAAGACATTTACGTCAACCTGCTAGAGAGCAAGCTCCCAAGTCCGCTTGCCTCGGAGACAGCTTTCTTGGGCAACGACATCAAAGAATGGTGCAAGTACCATAAAACTTGGGGGCATAACACAAACAAGTGTCCACCATTAAACTGGGAAATCGAAGAATGCATCAGGCTAGGTGTACTAAGGCGATTTGGTGCAACCAACTACGCGACATCATCATCAAACCAGCCATGACGAAATAAGAGAAACAACTCTTTTCTAGATTACTTTGCGCATTCCTACTACTTCTAGTATAATCAATGTAAATACACGCAAGTATCTAATAAAGTCAATCTACGTTTGTAGGTACATACTTATCTCTTGCACGCTGTTTTTTGGATTAAACGCGAAGCAACAAAACCACGCGCATATTATCTACTTCAATAATCCAAGAAACTATGCCATGTGCAAGCAAAATCTATTACGCGTTATGACAACGCTTATCAACAACAACATACTCATATTGACGACTACATCAAGACGTCATCATGGAACCAAAAATAGGGAAGTTTCTTACAAAAACAAGGAATCCTTGTATCAAATTCCTTTACTTCATGCATAACTAAAAAGAAAGTTTCATGACTTCATACTTTTGCAAACTTATAAAAATTGCGACTATCTAATAAAAGCAACTCTACTCGTAGGTACATGTTACACTACGATTATTACTCAGGAATGATGCCAAGTAATAACCTATGCACAAAAATCTACTCCAACAATACAAGCTAAGCATTGTGTGCAAGGAGGGGTTTATGGTGCCGACAACACAAAGCCATCAAGCTATGTGTACAATCAACTTATATACCGCAATGACAACCTGCGGATCTATCATTAAAACGACGACTATTCGGGGCGTCAACTACCAGCAATGTCTCGGATTAACACCAAGACCTATTATTAAAACGACGACTATTCAGGACGTCAGATACAAGGAATATCTTGGAATAACGCCAAGGCCTACTATCAAAATAGCATGTGAAGGGGCAAATCCTCATGTTCATAAGCCATTCCCTGGATCCAGAACAGGATGGGCATACTGGGCTGATCACCCTTTAAGCTATGGGCGTCCTCTGTTTAGACGACACTCCGGACTCCAAGGGTTCATTCTTTGAAATGGGTATCCTCTGTTTAGACGACACTCCGGACTCCAAGGGTTCATTCTTTGAAATGGGTATCCTCTGTTTAGACGACACTCCGGACTCCAAGGGTTCATTCTTTGAAACGGGTATCCTCTGTTTAGACGACACTCCGGACTCCAAGGGTTCATTCTTTGAAATGGGTATCCTCTGTTTAGACGACACTCCGGACTCCAAGGGTTCATTCTTTGAAATGGGTATCCTCTGTTTAGACGACACTCCGGACTCCAAGGGTTCATTCTTTGAAATGGGTATCCTCTGTTTAGACGACACTCCGGACTCCAAGGGTTCATTCTTTGAAATGGGCGTCCTCTGTTTAGACGGCACTCCGGACTCCAAGGGTTCATTCTTTGAAATGGGCGTCCTCTGTTTAGACGGCACTCCGGACTCCAAGGGTTCATTCTTTGAAATGGGTGTCCTCTGTTTAGACGGCACTCCGGACTCCAAGGGTTCATTCTTTGAAATGGGTGTCCTCTGTTTAGACGGCACTCCGGACTCCAAGGGTTCATTCTTCAAAATGGGTGTCCTCTGCCAAGACGACACTCCGGACTCCAAGGGTTCATTCTTCAGTGTCCTCTATCTAGACGACACTACGGATTCCTGGCCAGAATTCGTTTTATACGGCAAAAGTCCTCTGGCAAAGACGACAATTCCGTACTATAGGTTTTCAAACCGTGTTGCATGGTTCCTGGACGCAGAAAGCATGCATCACAATTCATACTCTCAAAAAAGTGTTACATGGTTCCTGGACGCAGGAATCATGTATCACAAATATTTTTTCAAACATTTTACCAAAAATTTTGCCAAAAAATTTTATCAAAAATTTTGTGTATCAAATGTTTCATCAACATGGTTTTTTGGATGTATCACATTCAACGCCAAAATATTTTCTCAAATATTTTATCAACAAGCCTTTTAGGTTTCACAAAATGCTTCTTCAAAAACTTAAATGTTTTTATGTATGCTTCCCCTACGCGGGTTGATACACACTGTCAGGAAAGAAGGATAATATGCATAATGCATCAGGCAGACAATCAGGGGAACATCTCAACTTATTAATCAGGAAGTAAGGAAGCCGGGGGGCAAACGGACTCAGAGATGAGTTCAACATATCCAAAAAATGGCACAAATGGAATATACCATCATCTCTAACAAGACTCGGCGGGACAAGCAGAAGTTGCCACCGTCTTCTCCAAACAAAATCTATAATGTGCAAGTCACAACATCCTATGCTCTACCCATCCTGCCATGCCGTGGAATCTATCCAAGAGAGGCAGTCATAGTACTTAACAATGTCCAGGTGACGAAATGTCATGCAAGCAAAAGCATGAACAAGGAATTATCAACAAACACTTACCTCAGTAAGAGTAACGCTCCTCCTTGGGCCGGTCCCTCGACCGGGGGGCAGAAGACGCCACTACACAACCCTCAACTCTATTTCCCTTATCACAAGAAAGGGGTAGCACGGTCATGCTCAGCATAAAGAACCAAGAATCGCTCGAGGAACACGCCCCTGCGTCGGATCTCTCGAGAATTATGCTAAAAACAGAAACTGCAGCTGGAAATATTTTCTAAGTATTTCCATGTACGTACATACATGTCGACGAGGGGGCATGTCAACGAAGAAAAAATATTTTCTAAGTATTTCCATGTACGTACATACATGTCGACGAGGGTGCACGTCGACGAGAAGAAAATATTTTCTAAGTATTTCCATGTACGTACATACATGTCGACGAGGGTGCACGTCGACGAGAAGGAAATATTTTCTAAGTGTTTCCATGTACGTATATACATATCAACGAAGAGGAAATATTTTCTAAGTATTCCCATGTACGTACATACATGTCGACGAGGGTGCACGCCGACGAGAAGGAAATATTTTCTAAGTGTTTCCATGTACGTATATACATGTCGACGAGGGGGCATGACAACAAGGGGAGAATATTTGCTAAGTATTTTCACATACGCACATGCACGTCAACAAAGATGTATTGCATACAACGAGTAGCTATGCCCCCTAAGCATGCCAACGACGCACATCGTCAAAGCTCATACGACGACATCTATGGTAACAAACATTAGACATCGCTTAATATTTTTTAAGTGTTTTAGCATACTTGCAGGAAACAACCAATAATCTCTACCTGACATTCAACCGTTAACGTCAACGCGTGTATCAACGTCAACGCGTGCATCAATATCATCGCGCGTGTCAAGTCAATCATCATGGGCGTATGTTGCAATCGCATGATCCAAGATTCGGTAATCACTTAGTCACTTTAGAAACATACGATTTCTATTTTCTTGATTTACGTAATTACGATCTTGCCACGTCCTTTATTCATACTTACATGTTGATAGACGCATTCTTGCATAAGTGCATTACCACTTGCTCATGTCTCCGACAATAACCATGCTTGCACGTCATATATGTATTTCCCATCGCACTAACCATAGTGACAGGAAATAAAGTCGTTCGACCGAAAAATCAAGCGACGGACGGAATCGAGATGTCTGCACCCGACCGACGATCAAAATTAAAAGGTTAGCGTCAGACTCAAATTGGACAAGTATCCTAACTTAAAATAGAGTCAAGAAAGGTTCTAAACCGTTTCTTGACTCGGGGGCAAGTGATGGATAAATGTCCAATTCGGGTTCGTATTTACACTTCGGGCCTCGCAAACACGTCAAAAATTACATCTCGGCTCCGAAAAACACCTCCCACGGTATCAAAACGGTCCGGAGGCGCGTTTACGCGCGTCCGGGTTGCAGCAACCCGGACGTCCGGGTTGCAGCAACCCGGATGTCCGGGCTGCAGCAACCCGGAGGTCCGGGTTGCAGCAACCCGGACCTCCGGGTTGCGGCAATCCGGACCTCCGGATTGCCCGCAACCCGGATGTCCGGGTTGCGTGACAATTCGGACCTCGCCGAATTGCCCAAGTTCGACGAGGTCCGGATTGCCTTACGGGTATCGCGCTATTACCGTACCCGCGATCGCCGTTACGTGTAGAGAAGTCAAGTTCGTGCATTACCAATGTGGATGACGGTTCCCGTTTGTCTCCTTGAACCGTCGTCGAACCGCTCTAAAACCGGGTCCGGTCTCAAGGAAGCCTATAAATAGGAGGCCTTGGCCACCCATTTTCACTCACTCTCTCATTTTGCCCAACTTTGGTATTTTGAGCTCTGACTTCTCTCTAGAATTCTCTCTCTCTAGAAATTACCCTTTTGCCACTATAGTAACTTAGGCATCGGAGAGGGCTCCGCTAGCACCACCCCCCCCTCTCCGTGCTAGCATTGGTCCTTTGCGCAGGGTCCGACGCACGAGACACAGATTTGCCGGGTCACAACCTCGCCGGGTCACAGCCTTGCCGGGTCACAACCTCCGACAGAAGGGTCCTAACCCGCACAACCTCAGACGCGTCCTCGTGACCTCAGTCGTCCCGGACGCAACAAAGAGGAACTCCGAACACATAATAGCATACAATATTCACATAGGCAACTACTGCTTGCCATAACATTATATATACACACACGATGTCATTATAGTTATTATTATATATATATATATATATATATATATATATATACTTAAATTAATTATTAGTATTAAGTAGGTGCATAAGTACGTGATATAATAAGTTGGATGGCGTTGATGTTGATGTAGAAGGCGAGCAATGGAGTGATTCTTGACCATTCATATAGTCAAGGGAAGAGTTATTGGAAAATCGGGACAGGTACTCGTTTTGAGGTCATCAAGACGATGGATACGTTGCTTTTTTTGGTGTGTTTTGTCCACGGAATTTCTGAAGGTGTCACGTAATGAAATATCATAAAATTTGAACAATAAGCTGTAGAATTGATTTTACAGTTTGCCAATAAAAATAATAGTTTGAAAAAAGAATTAAATGCTACAATATATAAAATAAATTATAAGATTTGTGTTGAAAATTGTCTGTTATAGCATCATTTGTAACATTTATCATATATACACCTACTTCTTGTATGTGATTTGAGTTTATTTAGAAATAATAGACAAATTGATCACTTTAAAATAAAAGGCAACATTAATTTTTTTTATTTAGTCTTCTATTAATCTATTTATTAAATTTATGGATAATTAAATGTTAATGAGATATTAAAATAAAAGGTTAAAGGAATATTGAGTAAAATAATGGGGACATTAAGTCCGTATTTTTTTGGCCAAACACATTTTATCACCTAGAGTCGCTAATGCTCTACGTAAACCCGTGAGAAATTTAAAAATAGAGATGCACAAAGTAAAAAAGAAAAATATTAGAAGATTTAAGTTCTCACATCATAATATACTTGCAAAAGAATAAACTAATCCAACCACACATCCAACAAAAGAACTTGAAGTAAATACGATAAAATAACTATAATATAAAACACCATATCCAACTGAGTATCAACATCTCGAATTGTGGTTAATAGTCTGCCTCATCGGACTCCTCATCGAATTATGCCTCATCATCTCACATAGTCCAGGTATGTCACCAAAACCAAAAATGACATAGCACTTCTTGGGCATACTTGGCTTTGATTGTGGAGGATATTTCAAACCAGATCTTCTTCTTTGTAAAGGTAAACGGTTACAAAAATATAATTTAACTTTCTCCATATGTTTTTAAATAAGTATTAACGTGACAGAATTAAATAAAATAACTTATCGACGATTGCATATTAACTTCATCGTTCTCCCAAATCATTTCACCTATCATATATATGGAGTTACCAATAACCGAGCTAGCTGCATGTGATCGACTAACATTAAACATTACATCTTGCAGTCAATCTTCCGCCATTGGATCATAAACTTCCACACCTCCCGACATCTCTATTAGAACCCATATACCATACATGCGGAATTTTAAATTAATTATTAAACGATGTTACTTTGAAAAGAAGAAAAAAAATATGTTAAAAATAGGTACAATGTATATGTGATGTAAACTCTTATTTTCTCGTCAAACGCCACTAGAGAGTGGATGACCTCATCAATCTCATATTTGCTATCATGTTCCAAACTGGTTCTTATGATCGTATCTTTCAGCGGAACTGTTATATACATAATATAACAAAAAAGAGACCATGTATTTATTTATATATATATATAAGATTAAAATGACTCATATAATATATGTCATTGTCTGATTATATGTCCTTATTTAAGTATATACCCTTATTTTTAAGGCTGAGCAAAAACAATCATAATTATAGCACCAACTAAAACTATTTAATTTTGATCCTACTTATTTTGGTGAAAAATCATTTATCCGTGTAAAATGGTCTTTTCAATCTTGTTCTTGGTCCAGACCATTAAAACCGATTTTATTTTTTTTTAAAGTTTTCAGTATTATGTAACTTTTTTAATAAAAATATGAATTTGATTTTTAACATAAGAGTAGTTTTACGACTAGTTTGAGAGGCCAATAATGATAAGTGTGGGGAGAAAAACTTACTTAAGATAACCATCCCCATTATTTCCCCCAGTGTATCACACCGCCAAGCTCTATAGTCTACAGCAGTATGACCAGCCCGCTGAAAAAATATTTTTGTTAGTGTGAGTCTCAATGATTATCAAACTATTATGTTTAATAAGGAAAACTCACCCGTTCATGCATATTAATACCGAAAGAAATCCATTGGTCTTGGTTCAAGTCGTACCATTCTGAACATAAATGATACTCGTCGAACCCGCCTCCACCTCTTAGTGCAAATAATCTACCATCAATTACGCCTCCAACTAAGGCATATCTCGGTAGATTCATTTGAGCTTGAGGATCCCATGAATTTTCATCAATATCATAAGATTCCACTATCACAAGAAAAAACAATCAGTGTTATTGAGTCATCCTAAGCAGCAAAATTTACATATAAATGGAAAACAACATAACTGCAACTCTACTTGTATCAATAAATTCACCTCTGTTGTCTGCACCCAAATTAAAATGTGCCAATTTAATATGGCAGCTGAAGGGCACGATCGCATATCGGGCAGATGCTCGAGTTGGAATAGAATATCGGTTGACAAAAAATATATGTCAAACCCATCCTCATTAAATCCACCAAGTAACAGCACACATGTTTCTTTCAAGTGGTCATCACGTAATGTCTTCTTTGGTGTGGTGTCTTGACCATCATTTGGACTTGAATATGCGTCATAATAACTAGTCTTATCATGAATGCAAAACACAAGATAAAATCAACAAACATTAGTCAAAATGAAAGTTATACAAATAAATATATGGTCTATTTTTTTTTTATATTATGTACATAACATTTCCATTGAAAGATACGATTTCAGAGAACCTATTTGGAACATGATAGCAAATATATGATTGATGAGAGTCGTCCACTCAAAGAGTGGTGTTTGGCGAAAAAATGTGAGTTCACATCTCAGATATAGTACCTATTTTTAACATAATTTTTTTTTCTTTTCGAACTAATATCATTTAATAATTAATTTACAATTCTGCAAATATGCTAAAGGGATTCTAACGGAGGTGTCACTATTGGAGATGTGGAAGTTTATTATCAAGAGTGGGAGTTTGACTGCAATGTGGAATGCTTAATGTTAATCGATCACATGCAGTTAGTCGGTTATTGGTAACCATGTATATATGATAGGTTGAACGACTTGGGAGAACGATGAAGTTAATATGCAATCGTCAATAAGTTTCTATATTAATTATTTAATCTTAATATTTATTTAAAAAAAAGTTTGGAGAAAGTTAATTTATATTTTTGTTACAAAATGACATTTATATAGAAGAAGATCTGGTTTGTAATATCCTTCACAATCCAAGTAAAGTATGTCCAAGAGATGTTATGTCAATTTTTTTCAGGTGACATACCTGGACTACGGGAGTCTGATGAGGCGGAATTCGATGAGTAAGAGTTCGGTGGGGACTCCGATGAGACTGATCATTGACCACAATTCGAGATGATAATACTCTGTTGTATATGATGTTTATCTTCAGTTATTTTATTATATTTCCTTCACGTTCTTTTTGTTGGATTTGTCGGTTGTATTAGTTTTTTTTTTATTTTTCAAGTATAATATGATATGGGATGTTAAACCCTCTAGTATTGTTCTTTTTACTTTGTGTATTTCTATTTTTAAACTTCTGACGGGTCTACGTAAACCATTGGCAACTCTACATGATAAAATGTGAACATAATAAATTATTTTAACAATTATTTTTTATTTTACTAAATATTCCATTTAACTATTTTTTTTAATATCTCACTAACATTCAATTATCCATCAATATAATAAATATGTTAATAGAAGACTAAATAAAAAAACTGTTCCTTTTTTATTTAAAAATGATCAATTTGTAGTTATTATTTTTAAATAAATTCAAATTACATACAAGAGGTAGGTGGATTATGCAAGATGTTTAAACGTCTGACTGGTGTACATAGACCATTGGCAACTCTACGTGATAAAATGTGAACATAATGTCCCATTATTTTTACAGTTTTTTATTATTTTACTAAATATTCACTTTAACTATTTTTTTTAATATCTCACTAACATTCAATTATCTATCAATATAATAAATATATTAATAGAAGACTAAATAAAAAAATTGTTCCTTTTTATTTAAAAATGATCAATTTATAGTTATTACTTTTAAATAAATTCAAATTACATACCAGAGGTATGTGGATATATGCAAGATGTTCCAAATAATGTTAGAATAAACCATTGCAAGACGGATCTTATAATTTTATTTATATATTATAGATTTTTTTTCAAACTATTATTTTTATTGTCAAGATGTGTACTGTTGTACATATTTAAGAAATTATTATGCTTGGTTAAATAAAAAAGAATAGGTGGCAAAACAAACAATCGTGATGTTTAAAATCAATTCTAAAGCTTATAGTTCAAATTTTATGATATTTCGTTGCGTGACACATTCAGAAATTCTAAGGCCAAAACACACTAAAAAAATTCAACGTATTTACTATTATAGCTCTAAATTTACGCCAACGGAAAAGATAGGTATTTCTTTTGAAGAGTTGACGTATCCTAGGAGGTCGTCTCGTCAATCGTCCATATGCGCCTCCTACTTTGGAGAAACTCGACGATTGGGAGTTTCATGAGCTAGATTTAGGCCTGTCAATAATCGACCCGACCCGGGCTTGGGTTGAGTTCAGATCCCAAATTTAAGTGTTCAGATTAGCTTCGGGTCGACAAGAATTTGACCCGTGAAAAAGATGGTCGGGTTCGGGTCTTGATATTGAACCAGAAGCCGACCCATATATAATTAAATTATAATATTAATACATTAGATATATAATAATAAAATATTAAAAGTAAAATTAAATAAATGACAAAGTAGAAACCCTAACGTCATCACTTTCTGTCTTCTCTCAACTTGTCTTCTTCTCCTTAATTTCAAAGGCTCATTCGACGTTTAGACATAGTCAAAACTCAACTCATCGAATCACATACCTCACGCACGGGCACTGCTCACAGTCACTTGAAAAGAATCATCGATTATGATTCCTGAATCGCATATTCTAATTCTCGACGTATGAACGGATGACTCGAAATTAGCTATTGGATTCTATATGGTGGGGATAGAATTATTGACATAGACATGGAGTTCTTTTAGGGTGGAGCAGCAAATAACGAGCTATGAGAAGTGAATGATTTGAAAACAAAAATGGAACATAGATGGAGTGTGAGGAGTAACAAGCAGCGGTCAGCAAGATAAAAAATAGAGGAATTTATGGATGAGTTACGGGTTGAGCCTGTAACCCACTAGGTTGGTTTCAGGTTACTGACGCCACCAAGGCTCCTAAGCCTAAGGGGCGAATCAAAACTCTCATCAACCGCAGGACTTCTTCCAAGATACCTTGCGTTAGCGCCATCAAGGAGAGCCTGGCAGGTATTGAAGATCATGCTGCCCAGAAGAAGAAGAAATATCATGTCGTCGACCTATCCAACGAGAACCAAGGCTTGAATGAAGAGGATCGGGATAGACTCTTCAACTCCCAATGTTTACTTTTAAAAATCTTCAATTCTTCAAGGACTTAATTCTCATGTCGTCAACTATGGAATAAATTCATTCAGTCGTTGATTAACTTCAGGCGACGACTCCTCCCAGAAGGAGAAGCAAGATGCACAAACTTCTGATCCCCCAACGCTGATTGGGATGATTTATGATGATCTCAGGTTCAATTAGAAGATTCTCCAGGCATTGTCTAAGGACTTCAACACTGCTCTCCTGCCCCACTTTCTGTCACAAACTTATTATTGTGACACATTTCCTTTATTTTATATTTAATTATTTTTTTTTCAAAATAATTCATTATAACTATTTCTCCCTCCTAAAAAGCTAACCAAAAAATTCTTCACCAAAAAATACATTTTTTTTTTGGTAAAGACCAAAAAAATAGATATTTATCGATATAATTATTTTAGGAAGATAATATATATTTATTTATGTTATATTTTTTCGGCTTTTATATATATAGATAATATTAGATCATAAAGAGTGTAATTAATTAATAAGAATAAAAAAAGAGTACAACATTTATTATCCCATACAACATCCCAAACCAAATACCCTGATATATAATAAGAAATATATATTTGCAAACTCATCAATAGCCAGCTAGGTTATTGTGTGCATCAAATAAAAAATTATATAGTTAGATTGCACCAGTTGTTGTCCTTCACCCTCTTACAAATGTGGAACCCAACTGAGCCAAGGAAGGGGTGTACAGCTGAGCCAAGGAAAAAAAACTCATCAATACTAATGAATGACAAATAATTAAGCTTAAAACCAAAAGGAAGATCAAGAGGAACTCTAAACACATAGGCAACTAGTGCTTGCCATCCTCCTCCAATAGCAACCTCTATATATATGTAGACATGATGTTAATATATATTTACTGAAGTAATTAGGTGTATATATAATAAGTACCTGCTATAACAGGTTGGATGGTGTTGATGATGATGCAAAAGGCGAGCAATGGAGTGAGGTCCTTTACCACATCGTCAACGGAAATGTCACTTGAGAAGAGGGATGGGTAGTAGTTTCGAAATGTAATTAAGACGATGGCTACGGCTAATCCTACGATGCAGGAGGCCATTACTACAACTACTATGGAGAACTTTGTTAACCTAAGATGTTTTTGTCCTAGTTCGTTCGAAGCTCTCACATTTCATGCATCAATATTAATGTATATGTCAATTCTTTCTATGCCTAAGTTAATCTACTATATAGACTATTATTTTGGCCGCTAGGTTGATAAGGAAATAAAACAAAAGGGAATATAACCTAGAATAACTCTGAAGTTTGCCTCATGTTAACGGGAGAGGTCTGAAGTTTCAAATGTTAATTTGAGAGTCTGAAGTTTCAACTTTGTTGATTTGAGGTTTTCCGTCCATTTTTAGAGTTAAATTTAACAGAATTGTGTGAAATGACATTCTTGCTCTTTTAATATTTTTTTTATTTAATATCTTATTTGAGTAAATGTGAAATGACAAAATTACCCATAAAGTCAAATTACTCCGGCCACCACCATCTCAGCTCCGGTGACCACCACCGACCACCAACACGGCTCCGGTCGCCGGAGTTTGGTGGTGGTCGTTGGAGCCGGGGTGGTGGTGGCCGGAGTCGGGTAGCGGTGGCCGGAGCTGTGGTGGCTTTAAAGGCATTTTCGTCTTTTCCTTCAAGCAGGTGAGGGGCACACTTTGATAAAAGGGCATTTTAGGATTTTAATTTTATTTCTGGTCACATGCTAAGCACGTGACCAATTTCCGTCACAATTAACGGTAAAAACAGACGGAGACCGTTGTTATCAACAAAGTTGAAACTTCCAGACCTCTCAAATCAACATTTGAAACCCGTTAACATGGGGCAAACTTCAGACCTCTCCTAGGTTATTAACCCTAGTATTTACCAAATAGATAAAGCATCAATAGAAACTTATGCATTCTTCAGATATCCATCAAAAAGGATCAAAGCCATTAAATACCAAATTTCCAAGCTACAACAAGGTAAATATTAGCGGTTTGGCTTTGAGAAAAGTAAAGCAGTTGATCAGTTCTATAACAACATATTTGTTTGCAAAAATACACCGGGGATAGGAATTGACAATCATGATAAAGATGTTTGGTTGCAAATAAGATTTGAAATATAAATATCAATTTCATTTATCATTTCCTATTTCCTATTTCCTATTTCATATTCATCATTCCTACATATGTTCAAAACTCTCACACTGCATATAGTTTCCCCTAAAAATGATTATTCCATTCATTATTCCATATTTCCAATTCATCATTCCCTAAACTCCAATTTTATTTACCAAACTCGCTGTAAAACTTTATGCAGTAAGATTTTAGATGGCTTAGTTGTTGAATTAATAATATATTTAACTTACTTTCTAGCTAGCTAGATAAGGACTTACCAGACCATAACAGCAGAAGCCAGTGATAACTTAACAAAACTCCAAAGGTTCTGAAATGCCTTCTAGGAGAAGCCGGACCAGGCACTTCCACAAGTTCGCTGAAAATGTAAATTAGATATGCAATCACGATCATACACCACAAACTGTTCAAAACTACCGCCGCTCCCACCAAGCCCCACCCTAGCTTCAGTATCAGTAGACAACTTAGAAATGTATGTAGCACTAGCACCATAGCTGCAATCAACGCCATGGCCATGATCTCGCTCTGCCACTACAGAAACTTGGATGTTGGATAGTTCATAGCGTATGTAAATAATTGCGGGATCATCCAGATGGCAAACGTGCCTGCTGCCTCTGATAACTTTCCCTATCAGCCTCAGAAAAGGTGAGGCAAACACATAGAGCGGACAGAGAACTAGAGCGGTTGAGTTTAGAATGATCATTGATTTTTGCAGGTAGATGCCCATCATATCATGTAGCCCGACACTAAAGGCTTGCCCGCATAGTGTCTCTAGAGCGCTTCCCATTCCCATCCATACAGAGTAATAGATTAGAAATACAGAACTAACTAGCTAACTATCATGAAGTGATTATACTACTAACAGAAGAGTCTGAACATTACGTAATGGGATGAGTTCAAAGTCGCTACTATAATATATAATACTACTGGATTTCTTGGCTCTACTGAAGCAAATTCCATTGGCAAAAGTTGGTCTATAAAGGAAAACCTATAACAATGGAATTTCATTTTCGTCGCTACATGTGAAGCGAATTATGTTTCGAGGGACGAACCAAGTTCGAATCCCGCTATTTCTCAACCCTATATATTTGTTAGCAGAATACATTTATACCATGAAGCCCAAGGAGAAGCCGGTGATGACAGAATTCTCTATTGAAACAGCCGCTAGAGCGAGCATGCTGACATGGCCGACGAAACAAGTCTTTCACTCCGCTGTCTGGATTACCTCCTCCTGTATATGAGAGAGAAGCAGCTGGGTATCGTTCTCCATGTATATTGTTAGAAAAAGATTGAAGACGATTGCATAATTAGAGCTACATAATTATTATGTAGAACATTTACATGTACGATTTTACATATATAGAATAGAATATAACTCCATGTGATTTGCGCCTATTATTTGATATATATTACACGCAGGCGTGTTTAGTTTAAGAAATTGAACATAATATTTGGGTCTAAAAAATATAGGTTGAAGAATATGGAATTGAAATGAAGAAATTAGAATTAAATATAGGGAAAGAGGTGGTACTAGCCACTAACTAGGGCCGATCATAGATTAGATCGATAATAATAGAGATAACAAAAATATTTTTTATTAAACCATTGTATTGTAATGTAAGTGATTGTTTATTTATTTAGGATCAAATCTGAGATTTTTAATCTCATATTACCCCACATAATATGTTATTTAATTTCGCATATTAAATGATGTAGTGTGAACATATATAATGTTAGTTGGATAGTAATTAAACTTATATTACTACGATGGGTTGAACAAACCCACAAAAATCTAAAAGCCGATATCTAAAAGTCAGACTTTAAAATCCAACACACCCCTTAAAATCTTACGTTGGGCAAAAAGATGGCCATTTGACGTTGCTAAGATGATTTGAGGAGTCCATATGTATTTCTACCGTGCTTTTTACAGGGATGATGACAACTGTGAGTTTCGTTAATTGTGGTAATGTTAATTAGTTGGTGGTAGGGTTAACTATTTATAGGATATGTAGGTTTAGTTCCGAATTAATAATAATAATAATAATAATAATAATATGTTATTCTCTTCAAATTATTATACAAGCTCGATGTTTACACCAAACTAATGGGCGAGTGGTGCGGGCAATTGAATTGTTTCTCGGGGGTCTTCGTTATATTTCTCAACAGCATCGGCAATCTCGATGGGTTCAACGCCACTCCATTTCTTTATTCTGTCTTCAGCCATTGATGTCTGCAAACATACATTGGCTTACAATTAGTACAGTGGTCATGGTTTTAAATTTACAATCAAACACACAAACACTTTTAATGTACCTCTTCGTTCCAGTTTGTTCGATAAATCATGAAGAATAGAACACCTGTTTGAATTATTGTCCCACACAACATCCCAGACCAAATACCCTGAAAATATATAATAAGAATTAAATATATGCAGTCTCATCAACAGTCAATCAGGTTATTGTGCGTATCAAATAAAAATAACTTTTGTAGTTCGACTGCACCAGTTGTTGTCCTTCACCCTCTTACAATAATGTAGGACCCGACTGAGCCAAGGAAGGGGCTTATAGTCGAGCCACACGGAAGAAAAACTCATCAAATACTAACTAATGAATGGCAAATTATTACTTACCGTCACTCCCCAGTTGAGCTTAAAACCAAAAAGAAGACCAAGAGGAACTCCGAACACATAATAGCATACAATGTTCACATAGGCAACTAGTGCTTGCCATCCCCCTCCAATAGCCACCCCTATATATATACACACACGATGTTAATATATATCTGCTAAAGTAATTTGTATTAAGTAATTAGGTGTAAGTACCTGATAGAACGGGTTGGATGGTGTTGACGATTATGCAAAAGGCGAGCAATGGAGTGAGGTCTTTTACCATATCGTCAACAGAAGTGTCACTCGAGAAGAGGGATGGGTAGTAGTTTTGAGATGCAATTAAGATGATCGCTACGACTAAACCTACGATGCAAGAGGCCATCACTGCAACCACTATGGAGAACTTTGTTGTCCTAGGATGCTTTCGTCCTAGTTCGTTCGAAACTCTCACACTGCATGCATCAATATTAAAGCATATGTCAATTCTTTCTATGCCTAAGTTAATGCTATAGATTATTATTTTGGCCATTGGGTTGAACATCAATTACCTAACTGCAATATTAAATCCAAAAGCTGCCATGTATACCCACCCATATATGTTCATGCTGCAAATGTCAGTGATGTAATTTAGTAATAATAACAATAATAAAAATAAGCAAAGAAAAGGGAAGAGAATATAGTATTTACCAAATAGACAAAGCATCGATAGAAATTTGTGCATTCTTCAGATATCCAGCAAAGAGGATCATAGCCATTAAATACCATATTTCCAAGCTGCAAGAAGGTAAAGGTTAGCGATTTCTTTTGAGAAAAGTAAAACTATATATTCATCAGTTCTATAACATCATGTTTGTTTGCAAGAATACATAAGAAATATGAATTAAGAATTATGATGAATATGTTTGGTTGCAAATAAGATTTGAAATAGGTATATCAATTTCATTTATCATTTCCTATTTCATATTCTTCATTCCTACATATGTTGGAAACTCTCACATTGCATTTATCTTCCCATAAGAATGATTATTCAATTCTTCATTCCACATTCCCTATTTCTCATTTCCTAAACTCTATTCCCAATTTTATTTACCAAAAAATTGTCGTAAAACTTTATGCAATAAGATTTTAGATGGCTTAGTTGTTGAGTTAATAATATATTTAACTTACTTTCTAGCTAGCTAGATAAGGACTTACCAGATCATAACAGCAGAAGCCAATGACAACTTGACAAAACTCCAAAGGTTCTGAAATGCCTTCCAGGAGAAGCCAGACCAGGCACTTCTACAGGTTCCGCTTAAGATGTATATGAGTTTTGCAATCACAATCATACACCACGAACCGTTCAGAACTACCGCCGCTCCCACTAGGCCCCACCCTAGCTTCAGTATAAATAGCCAACTTAGAAATGTATGTACCACTAGCACCACAGCTGCAATCAACGCCATGGCCATGATCTTGCTCTGCGATTGCAAAAACTTAGACATTGGATAGTTCATGGCATATGCAAATAATTGCGGGATCATCCAGATAGCAAACGTGCCTGCCGCCTCTGATATCTCCGTTGTTTGCCCTATCAACCTCAGAAAAGGTGACGCAAACACATAAAGCGGACAAAGAACTAAGGCAGTTGAGTTCATAATGATCATTGATCTTTGCAGGTAAATGCCCATCATATCATGTTGTCCGGCACCGAAGGCTTGTCCGCATAGTGTCTCCAGCGCGCTTCCCATTCCCATCTATATATACTAACTAATAGATGAGCAAATACACAACTAACTAGCTAATTAACTATCATGAAGTGATTATACTACTAGTAGGAGAGTCCGAACATTACGAAGTAGGATGAGTTTAGAGTCGTCATTATAATATATAATACTACTACAATTACATTTCCTGGTTCTACAGACAAATTCCGTCGGAAAAAAGTTGGTCTGCTAGGCTGGAAAACCTATAACAATGGAATTTCTTTTCCTTCCCTACAGGTGCTTTTTTTTTTTATAGAACGCTACACAGGTACTTTAGGCAACAATATATAGGATAGTTGGAAAAATGCTTATAACTGCCACAAATTTCATGCGTAAATCATTTTCTATGGTAAATTTAAAGTTTACAAAAACTAAGGAAAAATCAATACCGACGATATTTGAGTTATGTCGGCAAAAGTTATATATATTTGGGATTAACAACCTAAAAGTTTCAACTATAAGTCATGTTGCTAATTGCTTTATCAGATTTAAAATGTTAATATTTGACATTTTAAGAAACAAAAAATATTTTATATTTTCAAGGACAAACCAAGTTGGAATGCCGCTTTTTCTCAACCCTATATATTTATTAGTTAAATACATTTATACCATGAAGCCCAAGGAGAAGCCGGCGATGACAGAATTCTCTATTGAAACAGCCGCGAGAGCGAGCGTGCTGACATGGCCGACGAAGACCTGAGTGATGGCACCGAGAGAGTACTGACAAATGGTGGTGAAGACCGCTGGGACGGCCAAGTAGCAGAGCTTCTTCGACTCCACCGACAACTCCCGAAAAAAGTCTTTCGCTCCTCTTATCGGAGCAATGTCCTCCTCCTGAGAGAGAAGAAGCTCCTGGGTATCGTTCTCCATGTATATTAGAAAAAGATTGAAGACGAATGCATAAACTTAGAGCTACATTAGTATTATATAGAACATTTATATGTGCAATTTTACATGTATAGAATAGAAAATAACTCCATGTGATCTGCGCACTATTATTTGATATATTACACGCAGTTAGTTGACTAGTTTAAAGGCGTGTTTGGTTTAATTAAGAAATCCAACTTGGTATTTTGGTCTAAAAAATATAGGTTGAATATGGAATGTAAATGAAGAATTTATAATTAAATATAGGGAATGAGGTGGTACTAGCCACTATGATCGATAATAATTGGAGATAACAAAAATATTTTTGATTAAACCATTCTATTGTATTGTAATGTAATCTAATCATTGTTTATTTAGGGGTGCTTGGCGGATGAAATCTGAGATTTGTACTTCCATATAACGCGACATAATATGTTATTTAATTTCGCATAGTAAATGATGTAGTGATAACATTTTTAATTATATGCGTGAGTTGGACAAACCCACAAAAACCCACAAACCCATTTTAATTTCATATAGGTTGAACAAACCCAAAAAAACAAAAAATGTAACTGAAGATTACGAGAATTTTTTTTATTTTATTATTATTTATTAAATAGAAAAAACAATTTGTTTAATATGTGTCTTGTGGTGGGTATTATTTATTTTAAGTCTACTTGATCATTTCATTTTTTTTTTTCTATCTTATATCATCTCATTAGTTATAAAGAAAAATAAGTACAATGTTTGTAACTTTTTTTTTTATGAAACTTATCTCATAAAATTGTCTAAAATGTTTAATTACTAGAAGTTTAATAGTAAGCGGAAAGTGAGAATTTATATTTAATATTTTCAAATTTGATGTTTTGATAATTCATGATGTATTAATCTAAATATAAAATTTAAAAAGTAAATTGTGTTGGAAATGCGATTAGATTCATAAATAAAAATGCTATCAATATAACCACATGTCGAGCGCTTACCTGATTAATGATCTATGCACGAGTCCTTGACTGAAGATAATCTCGATTCTCCTCCAATCGAAATCTTTCAACCAACACCAAGATAACCTTGCTTCCTTTAGAACAACTTGCAGCACTATATTACCAGCAAGAAGACATCTATCCAGCTAGCAAGGAATGCTCTTCTTTTTCCCCAGTCTGCTAATTCGAATTCTTAAGGTAAACATGGTGCTCAATTATGACGCAATGACAATAAGCCGAAAGAACACACATTTAACTTAGGTTAATAACTAAAAAACTGTACAAGGTTTACCCTATGTTAAAAGTAGGTGTCCGAAGTTTTAAATATTAAACTGTAGTGTCCAATGTTTCAGTTTTGTTAAAAGGTGGTGTCTCAGTGTGATTACTTTAGAGAAATCAATTCCGACGAAACCGACTCGAGCTCCCATACACACTCTCTTCTCGTCATCTTGCCGATGACCGTCACCTAAGAAGTTAGCCACATCCGCGCAAGTAAATCTCGCTCCGTTGTCGTTAGAAATCGCTCCACACCACTCTGTTAGAAACCTTTTCTTTTGGATATTCAACTTTTTGGTGAAATTTGACGATTTTGTAAAAAGTAAGGTTTGATGGATTATGAATGGGTGAATGGATTCATGAAAATGATTGAAGAGAGATGAAAAGACACGCAGAGACACCAAATTTTAACAAAAATGAAACACGAGACAGTCCATTTTAGCATTTCAAACTTCAGACGCCTATTTTTAACATAGGATAAAACTTAACCAGTTTTTAGTTATTAACCATTTTAATTTATTGATTCAAAGTTTCCTCATTATAAGAACACACTATAGAGTTAACCACTTCAAAAACTATACTATACAACCATCAGAAGTCAGAACTCCACTAAAGTCAAAAATCTTTAACTAAATGCATTTGTAGAGAATCCGGAGAAAGTAAATACCAGCCTTGTTGAACAAAGACAGCAGATGCAAGAACTCATGTTGCCTGAGATTTGAGGATCTCTTGCCTACAAAATCCCCCTCCTTCAACACATTTATAATCTTCTGTTCCATGTCATCTTCTCCCCCATCATCATCCACTTCAAATTAAGTGAAAAGACCCAAATTTAAAATTGATGAACTTTTTTTCCGAATAGATTGAATAATAATGTTACAAAATAATAGTGAATTCTTACAAAATATTAATGATGGTTTATTGTCTCACCTTAGTGTCTCGCACCAAAATAATGCGGATCTCACAACAAAATAATGAGATCAGGATATAATTTTTTTCAGGAATAAACTTAGGATCTCAATAAAAATACTGGATAATGTGGTTACGTATTTTATCAAATACATCCGCCACTGATGGGTGTGTTACTGTATCAGTTGGATTCCTTCCCACCAAACTGCTATCCTTTGCATGGGGTCCTTGTTACTGCTAGGCCGATCTAGTTATGGGCTTTGGGTTTTTGGGTTTTCAAGCTCAATTCTGAGGTGAATTGCGGCTATTGAGTGGCAAGTGTATTTTTCCTTTCTTTCTCTCGGTCCCACCCAGCAAGATTTGGCTCAGCCAAAAAACGTGAGCGCCCCTCCCCTGCGCGAGCCTTCTTTTTTTAGTAAAGTCAAGCTCCCTAAAGACTAAAGAAATGGATTCAAAAAAGGGGACTTCTGCAACGGGCTATGCCACCCAAACCAAGAACGGAAGTTGCATCCGTCCCATCGCAAGCACCTACAATGTCATGATCACATTGGTTTACCCTTTTTTCTTTGGTAGTTCAACGGACGGTCGCCCCTCCAACAAGAAAAGGTATAAATATGAAAACTTCTCTGCCATTTGGATCGGAGAATTTATGGAGGAATTCGGGTTTTAAATTTCCAGAAACCACACGATTGTATAGCTAGAGCGCTGTTAATGTGGCTACTAAGCTATTTCTTTGGAAAGCTCCTACAAAGATGGGAAATTCTCCGATAAAGCTACTAGTACCAGGTGAACTCATATTGGCCAAAGTGGAAGAGAAGGAAATGGTAGGGAGATTCGGCATGGTGCTCACTGAACCTCCGTAATATCTAACAAGTCGAGTCTTATGTCGGTCATATAGAACACCAACACATAGAAAAAGGGCTGAAGAAACCAGTCCATGACTTAACATCGGTGGAATGCTACCTCCAATTCCTTGTATGTTCGATAGTTGTGGAGTGTTACTTCATCAAATTATTGATTTTTTTCATAATAAATAATAGGGAATAGAACCTAAAAACTGTCTGGATTTTGACCCGAGTGTCAGTTTGGTGTCTCAATTTTAAACGGTTGATATTTGGTGTCCCAATTTCCAGTTTTGTGCCTATTTGGTTTTCCGTTAGTTTTTGTGGTTAATATTAACAGATTGACTTGAAAAGACTATTTTGTCCTTTTTGGAATTCTGGTCAATGGGTATTTTTGGAATTTTGAAAATTGATCACTCACGTGACCGTCACGTGACCACATTCCGTCCAATTTAACCCTAAAAATAGACGGAGACACCAAATAGCAACATATATGAAAATTCGGACAGTCATTCTTGATGGATATACGCCCAATTTGAACCCGTTGACTTCCGAATCGTTTTATTTTTATCACCCCGTTAATGATTGTAAATCGAAACTTCAACCCGAACACTTCGCGAAAACATCAACGGTCCGGACGAGGCCGAAGTGCTCGTCCGACCAAGTTAGACTCACCTAGGTGAGGTCGGGTGGCCACACCCGACCTCCCCTAAGGGAGATAGGGTTGGCCAACCCTATCTCCCCTAGGAGGGGTTGGTTGGCCTCACCCAACCCCTACCCTTGGGGGTCGGATTTTCCTTCCCCCCAAGGGCCTCGGCACCATTCTCGGACTCCCATACTCGGTTTATTCCGCCAACCTTCTCCGTATCCTAAGGTCTTAATTATGTGTTTAAAGGTTAATTAACTGTGTTTAAAGGTTAACGATGTCATTAAGCCACCTTAATGATACAGTTGCCTATAAATACCACACCTCCACTATTCATTTGATCATCTTGGCAAGTTGCATAATTTTGCTCTGACATCTCTCTAGCTTTATCTCTCTAAAACCGTACTGACTTAGGCATCGGAGAGGGTTCATCAGGCACCACCCCCCCCCCCTCTGTGCCTGGTATTGCCCCTCTTGCAGGGCGCGAGGAGAAGAAAAGCTAAGGACGGAAGGACACAAGCTAAGACAGCATAACCCGAGAGCACCAAATCTGCAACATCTCCAGTGAGGAACGAGACTTGAGTCGACCGCCCGTTGACCATAGACTCGGAACCTAACACTTGGCGCCGTCAGTGGGCTTCGGACAGAAAGTCTGGCAATAACAAGAGCAATGACGAACAGCAGGGTGTCTAGGCACCACCGCCCACCCGGGGGCAATAGGCGAAGGAGAGAGCCTATACCCCTAGGAAGGCAGCCTAACCCAGGGAAACTGCCAGTGCAACCAGAACCTCAAGGAACCCCACAGCCTCCCCAACACAACAACCAGGAGGGAGGACCCTCACGCCCAGCTGGGGCTGAGTCCTCCACAGCCTCAACCCCTTTGGCAAGGAGGCCACAAAGAGAGAGGGAGCAACATGGAGTGCCATCCCAACACACAGCACCTCCTGAGGGATATTACTACGAGGCGCAACCCCAAGGATACCCGTATGGGATGCCGGCCCAAGGAAATAACAACCGCGCCCACACAACGTACACAAGGCCGGCATACACCCAGGGGACAAATACAGAAGCTCATGAAGAGGAACAGATTCCAACGGAAGAGCACCACTCGCACCCTCGAGCAGGGCAGCGAGAGAAGCATAGAGGAAATTACCAGGAGCCACCCACAGAGGGAAGGCAACAATTCGTGCCTCCTAGGCAACAGCAGAACGCCAGGGCTTACACCCCACTGGGGGAGGACAGACAAGCAAGACCTCCAAGGAGGCAAGAATTCTATGAAGCACCCCAGCAGGGACACCAAGGATACACCTACAGTCCGTATCAATACGGACAAGGGATCCCGGCAAGCCCTATCTATAACTACGGAGGCTATCAAAGAAATTACACTCTGACACCGATATTGATCACTCCGGAAGAAATAGAGGCAATGATAACAAGGAAAATGAACGAGTCAAAGAAACACGGCTTGCATTGTCTAAGTGACAAAACGAACCACCCTTTCACGAGGGAATTGGAGATGAGCAAGGTGCCGGACTCCCTGCATACAGTCCAGATTGCAAAATACAATGGCAAGGGAGACCCTTTGGAGCATATTCAACAGCATGAAGCCTCCCTATTTGGGAGAACTACTGATGAAAGATACAAGGCACTCCTATTTCCAAACACCCTATCAGGGGTGGCCTCACACTGGTTCTTCAGCCTACCCTCTGAGAGCATCCACTCATGGGAGCAGCTAAAGGCGAAGTTCCTTCAGAGATATCTAGGAGAAAGGAAGCTCCTCAAAGGAACAGGCTCCATCGATGACGTGAAGCAAGAAAATGATGAATCATTGGCCAGTTACTACACTAGGTTTAACCAAAACATAGCAGACATCCAGGGCGACATCACTGAGGGTGAGATAATACGAGCCTTCATCAGAAACCTAGGCCGCTTCGGGTCAACGCTGGCAGAAAAGATGGCCAAGAAACCAGCGAGCACCTTAGAGGAGCTTGCAGGAAGAGTAAAAACTCATATAGACCTGGAGAGGCACAGGGCAAGTAAGAAAGCCAAGATCCAAGCAGCTAAGGAAGACAATGCAAAGCCGAACAGAGGAAAGCCACCTCAGGCACCTCAACACACAAGGCAGCAGGAATGGCGTTCGCCCCAGCAAAGAAATCAAATGGGCGAACCACTGAAAGCTAGGGAAATCAACGTCATCAAGTTCATCCCATTGAACGCCACTCCAGCTACTGTCCTCAGAGAGATGCGGAATCAGAAACTCTGGTCACCCCCTGCAAGGTGGAGAGCCCCAATGGTGGGGACACACAAGGATAGATGGTGTGATAACCATGAAGCATACGGGCATGACACGAACGAATGCTTCAGCCTAAAGCTAAGCATCAACAATGTCATCCAAAGGGGAGAACTAAAGCAGTTCGTGGATCATGGGGGCAACAGCATACAGTTAGGGCCATCATACAGGGACAAAGGCAAGAGCAAGGTAGACTACAATCCTCCACCCAACAAGAGAGGAACCATAAACATGATACACGGAGGAGTGGCATCAGGTGGCCCAACTGCTAATGCAAGGGAGGTTTACGCATCAAAACTGAGTTCAGTGCCAAGGTGGAGGAAAAGGCCACGAGAAGGAGAGGAGATGAAGATTGAATTCTCGGAGAAGGACAAGAGCCACATTGTCTTCCCACATGACGATGCGTTAGTCATCACGATAGACATTGATAATTTCGATGTAAAGAGAATACTGGTAGATGGGGGCAGCTCAGCAGACCTCCTAAGCCTAAGGGTCCTAGAGGAGATAGGGAAAACAAAGGCAGACATCAAACCAGTCAACTTCCCTCTGGTTGGCTTATCAGGAGCAACAAGTTACCCCCTGGGAATGATAACACTGCCAGTGACCATGGGCCAAGGATGGACACAGCTGAAGGTGAACATTAACTTCTTGGTGGTTGAAAGCTTGGGAGCCTACAACGGGATCCAAGGAAGAACAACCATAAACCCATATGAAATCGTGCCATCCACCGTACACCAGAAACTGAAGTACATCACTGAGAATGGAGTGGGAGAAGTCCTGGGTGACCAACGCACTGCAAGGCAGTGCTACGTCAACTCCATGAGACGGGGATCACTCAGGACAGACACAGTGCAATGGTCATGGTAGGAACCGACCAAGACAACAAGAAGGTGATGAGGAAACAAAGGCAAAGAAAAATGAAGAACGGAGTTGCACTCCGCCTGAGCAGACAGTTTTTTCAAACAATGCCTAAGAAGAGACACATGAGCAAGGCTGTGAAGGTGACAGCCATACCTTGGCAGCCAGAAACCATAGAAGGGAAAAGAACAAGGGACTCCATCATAAGAGGCTTCTGTCACATCGATGATATCAAGCAAATGCCGCGGGAGCCAATATCAAGCTACTTCCAAAGATTCTCCAGTTATGGTGCCAATATGGACATCACAAGAGGAGAAGTCGTCAAAGCATTCATTCAAACATGCATCCAAACTCATTTGAGGCTTATGGAGGGCTTTATGAGATGATCATGACGAGCACGATGAGAAAACTCAAGGAAAAGCTGGACAAGGCGTTTGAAAAGGAGATGGAGCAACTGGATGAAGTCCCGGAGAAAGAAAGAGAGACTGATACACTGGAAGGAGGTGTAAACTTCACATTCACACCCCTTACAGTGAGCATAGAAGAAATTTTTCAGAAGTACCTCAAGGAGGAGCTACCCACATGCAGAGAGGAGGGCAAGGCCTTCCTAGGAAGAGATGCACAGGGATGGTGTGAGTACCATGGGACCTGGGGGCATCAAACCAACAACTGCATGGTGCTGAAGATAGAAGTGGAGGAAATGATTCACAATGGAGGCCTAAAGGAGTACGTGGCAACAGACAAATTGACCACCCCATATCCTTAGTTTCATATTTAGCATTTTGCATGTTTAAGCTTTCTAAGTTTTTCAAAAACAACTTTTGAGAAGGAGAACTCACGAAGTTACTCCAACTCCACAACTATCTTTGATTCCCTCCAAAGGGTGTCTTGACCCACCCAAGGCACCCCATGTGTACAAAAAACATGAATGCTCTTAAGGGAGTAGGATTTCCTTCAAAGGTATTTTCCAATGAATGTGGTGTTATAATCATGAAGTTATCCTTACACAGATATGACTTCAAGTCAACAACGAATTTTCGACGCCCCCAAGAGCGTATGTTGAGAGTAGTTTCAATACTACGACCCTCGACGCCCCCAAGAGCGTATCTTGAGAGTAGTTTTCATACTACGACCTTCGACGCCCCCAAGAGCGTATCTTGAGAGTAGTTTTTATACTACGTCCTTCGACGCACCAAGAGCGTATCTTGAGAGTAGTTTCCAAAAACTACGAATTTCGACGCCCCCAGGAGCGTATCTTGAGAGTAGTGTTCATACTACGACATTCGACGCCCCCAAGAGCGTATCTTGAGAGTAGTTTCTATACTACGACCTTCGACGCACCAAGAGCGTATCTTGAGAGTGGTTTCCAAAAACTACGAATTTCGACGCCCCCAGGAGCGTATCTTGAGGTAGATTTGCAACCTACCAGATTCGACGCCCCCAAGAGCGTATCTTGAGGTAGAAAAAACACTACCAGATTCGACGCCCCCAAGAGCGTATCTTGAGGTAGATTTCAAACTACCAGCTTCGACGCCAACCAGGAGCGTATCTTTGGTCTAACTTGTGCCCTCCGGGAGCCCATCCTGTGAAACGTTAAGTGCCCTCCGAGAGCCAGTCTCGTGAACAGATTTCGACGCCAACCAGGAGCGTATCTTTGGTCTAACTTGTGCCCTCCGGGAGCCCATCCTGTGAAACGTTAAGTGCCCTCCGAGAGCCAGTCTCGTGAACAGATTTCGACGCCAACCAGGAGCGTATCTTTGGTCTAACTTGTGCCCTCCGGGAGCCTATCCTGTGAAACGTTAAGTGCCCTCCGAGAGCCTGTCTCGTGAACAGACTCGACGCCCACCAAGAGCGTATCTTTGGTCTAACAATACCATACATACCATTCAAAGGGTATCAGAAGAGAGCATTGCACCATACCAAGAAGGACCCCATGAGAAAGTAATTTCAAAGTAAAGTGATGAGAAGAACACATAACGTTTTTTTTTTTATGAAATACAAGTATGGCATGAAGGAAAACACAAAAGAAGGACAAGTAGAAGAAACACACCAAGGGAAGGGTCCATAACCAAAGAACTACATACTAAGGCATATGGAGTTATCATGAGAAGAGAGATAATCACCCTGCCATGTATACCATGAGTAAAGACAAGTGTATCAAACAAAGATGGCAAAACTAGGAAAGGCGGAGTTTTAAACTCTAAAGACAACCGCAACCCACAAACAAAAGCAGTAGTAAGAAGACACCACAAGAAGAACCTCAAGTCACAAACTCGCGAGACCACCACAAGAGATAGGTGTACTACTTCCTCATCTTCGCAATATGCCTAACAGCGAAGTCAGACAAATCACCAAGCTGAGAAAAAGGAAAGTCAGGAGCAATCATGTACATACGCTCGAGAATCTCCTTTAAAGAAATACGCTTAGCCACAGAGCAGCGAACATCGATAGCAGCCTGATAAGAGGAAGAAGCCTTATACTCAGCGATAGCACACCCTTTCGACTCCACACGAAACATCTCCTCAAGGGACACCAATTCAGCAGCTCGAAGTACTTCATCACGATAAGACTTTTGTCTTAAGGTTTCAATCTCTTCTTTAAGAAGGGCAACACGACTCTCCAAATCTCGGCACTGCAAATCTGTGATACGACTATGCTCCAAACAACTAACAAGCTTGGAGTTAAGGGAGACACAAGTGTCCTCGTGCACCTTTTTCTCCTCAGCAAGATCAATAACAAGGGTGGAAAAATTAACAAGGTCGGCAATACCCTGCGACAAAAACAAAGGATGAGACAGATAACGCACGAAAGAGAAATGTCCTAAGGGATAACACGGCTAAGAAAAGTTACAGAAGCATAGCGAGCCAACACATCACGAGCCAATTCATAAGTAGCCTCCAACCCTTGAAAAGAGGACACACGATCAACAGGAGGAACAGCAGACTGCAGAACACGAACTCCAACCTCAGGAGTTTGCAAAGAAGATTGGTTGTCAAAACGAGCCCCACGCCCATAATAAGGCGCCCATTCAGACCCAACAATTCCATCAACAGGAGGACGAGACAACTCCTTCCGACTCAAACGCGGAAGACGAAGTCTACCTACAACAAGGTATGGAGTAAACACCAATATACACTAAGGAAACTCAAGCATTCGAGGACTTACCAAACAAAGAAGAAGGAAAAGATGGCTCCCGGACCCTCGATTGGGGGGCATCAATATAGAAAGAAGATGGTACCCTAACATCACCACCGCCCTTACCTCCAATTAGAGGACACCTCCCCGCACCATAAAAAACCGATCTTTTTGCAATCAAAGGTCCGGTCCCAGAGTTAACTACTCCCACCCGTACCGGCCTCTTACTCCTCATCAATCAACGGGGAAATCTGTCGATCGGAAAAACGCAAGCTCAGCCCAAGAAAAACAGAAAAGGGATAGTAGGGACAAGAGGAGGCTTACTCTCCTAAAACGACAAATACAGAATCAAAAGGCAAGAATAGAAAGAGAGTATAAAGAGACCCCACCAGCCAACAGGCAAAGGCAGGGGACAGGGGGAGATAGTTATAACCCCCAGCATAGAGAGACCCCACCAGCCAACAGGCAGAGGCAGGGGGCAGGGGGAGATAGTTATAAACCCCAGCATAGAGAGACCCCACGGGCCAACAGGCAGAGGCAAGGGGCAAGGGGAGATAGTCATAATCCCAGATTAGAAGACCCCACACGCCAATAAATAGAAACATGGGGACATGAAGATGGAAAGAGGATGAATCAAACAGGACTGTATCACCATGAAGACCCACAAATAAAAAACAATACAAGTAAAGAAACAATCGAGGGAGAAGCGGGATTAAGTCCCCCAAAAGCAATGCTTACACAAAAGAAAAGACACATACCTCAATGCGACGCGCGCCCCGAAAAGTAAGTCCGACCAGAAATCCCACCGTCAAAAAGAAAAGAAGAGAAAAGGACAACGAGAATGAGGTAATCACTAACCCTTTTTATAGTACAAAGGATTAGGGCTTTTCCAAAATCGCCGAATCAACACCGTTGATTTTTAGAAAGGAAAAATTCAAGGGTCAGATTTAAAAACCAATACCCCTAGTTCTCATTAACCGTGGTTCAACTCACACTTACCACAGTTAATATTCTATGGGTATACTTTTAAGCATCCCATACTTAGAAAATTTTCAAACCAAAACTAAATTTTTCTCCACTTAGGCAAAATCCCGGCATGAAATTGAAGCATAAGTCACTTATTTGTATTCGTATTGCATCCTTATGCAAGCGTGTATTTCTCGAGTATACGCCCGTAGCAAAGATAGATTTATTACTCCCACCTCAGACGGACGCGTGCTTAGACATGTGCCCGCGCTGCTCTGACGTTTACAATTCCTCTATCTCACAAGGCAGGGGGCAGAGTCAGAGGCACACATCCATGGGTAAGTAAGCATTCCGACGAAAGGTAAAACCCCGGCTTCAAATTGCGCGTGTCATACCATCCTAAAATAGAGTCAATCAAGGGTTAGGCCATTGGTTGACTCGGGGGCATGTGATGGATATACGCCCAATTTGAACCCGTTGACTTCCGAATCGTTTTATTTTTATCACCCCGTTAATGATTGTAAATCGAAACTTCAACCCGAACACTTCGCGAAAACATCAACGGTCCGGACGAGGCCGAAGCGCTCGTCCGACCAAGTTAGACTCACCTAGGTGAGGTCGGGTGGCCACACCCGACCTCCCCTAAGGGAGATCGGGTGGGCCAACCCGATCTCCCCTAGGAGGGGTTGGGTGGCCTCACCCAACCCCTACCCTTGGGGGTCGGATTTTCCTTCCCCCCAAGGGCCCCGGCACCATTCTCGGACTCCCATACTCGGTTTATTCCGCCAACCTTCTCTGTATCCTAAGGTCTTAATTATGTGTTTAAAGGTTAACGATGTCATTAAGCCACCTTAATGACACTGTTGCCTATAAATACCACACCTCCACTATTCATTTGATCATCTTGGCAAGTTGCATAATTTTGCTCTGACATCTCTCTAGCTTTATCTCTCTAAAACCGTACTGACTTAGGCATCGGAGAGGGTTCATCAGGCACCACCCCCCCCCCCCCTCTGTGCCTGGTATTGCCCCTCTTGCAGGGCGCGAGGAGAAGAAAAGCTAAGGACGGAAGGACACAAGCTAAGACAGCATAACCCGAGAGCACCAAATCCGCAACATCTCCAGTGAGGAACGAGACTTGAGTCGACCGCCCGTGACCATAGACTCGGAACCTAACAATTTTAAACCTCAGACACCAAACTGACACATGGGTCAAAATTGGGACAGTTTTTAAGTTCTATTCCCTAAATAATATATTCAAGCAAACATCACGAAGATCTAAGAATTTGTGTAGCTCTCTTCACGCATATAGAGATGCAATTGAGAGTACTCGGTTGACTAACCCACTCCGGTAGACTTAGTTTGTGTAAGCGGGCATTTTAGGCTAGTCTAATTAGCATCTCAATTACTTTCGATTTCGCAGAAAATTGAAACGCATGTTGATGTTAATTACTGATGAAATCCGAAATTATGAAGATTGAGAACAGAAAGATACCGCTGCCGCTGAGAGAGGGCGTTGATTAGAATTTCCCGCGCTTGAGATCCTGCCGCCTAAAATAGATGAAAGGATGAGTGAATATACAAAATAGGTTAGTTTCCGAAAATAATTCACTAGATGTTCAGAAACTAATTCTAATCAAACTAGGTTTTTCTATTATTTTTAATTTTCTATTATTTTTAATCATTTATATTTTTTGGGAATTAATTTATGAACAAATCTGGTTTGAGAGCAGAAAGATACCGCTGCAGCTGAGAGAGGGCCTTGATTAGAATTTCCCGTGCTTGAGATCCTGCCGCCAGCCGCCTGAGATAGATGAGAGGACGACTGAATATCCAAAGTATGTTAGTTTTCGAAACTAACTCTTAAATGTTGTTTAGAAATTAATTCTCAAACTAGGTTTTTTTTTATAATTTTTCTATTATTTTTTAATCATTTATATTTTTTGAGAATTAATTTCTTAACAGTTTCGAAAACTAACCCACTTTGTACATTCTACCAAGTTTGTTTACTTATTATTAAGTTATTAATTAAGCTTTTTGTCAAGTCGACCCAATATTAAATTTTAATCATATTTTTTAATAGGAGTAAAACCGGACTGGTTAACCGGTTTTTAACTTGTTTCGGTCGGGTATCTAAATTTACGGTATGATTTTTTTTTAAACCCCGACAAAAAAACCATCCATTAGTAGTACGATTTTTTCGATTCGGTTTAAATCAAAAATCCAATATTGTATCAAATATTGGCCAAAAAAAATATATTATATCAAATTGAAATGATAAATAACTTCCATTAATATAATTAAATAAATTATTAAATAAAAGTAGAAAAATAATCTTCATAAATCCCTCTTTTAAAATGTAAATTAACATAATTAATTAGTTATATTAATTAATATCAACTAATACAATATATATTGTATATATTTAATTAGCATAACGGTCGGTTCGGTCCCCACGGCCTTCAAAGCTGAAAATTCAAACCGGACTGAAAAAAACGAACTAGAGCAAAAAAATCCGACCAAAAATCAAACTGAATATTTCGGATTCGGTTTTTTCGGTCCGGAGCGGTTCGTTTTCACCGATTTTTCTGACCAACCGGATTTTGGTTTCACCCCTATTGTCGGACGTCGGAAATGATCCGGCCCGGCTCGGTTTTAGGGTCCTCTTTGAAAACAATTCAATTCTTGTAAAAATCCGGGCAAATGAGATTACCTGAGGAGATACTAAAAATAGAGTTGCCACCGACTAATTTAGGCTAGTCGGAATCCTAAAATATCCTAGGGTGCATTGTAGCAACCTAGGGTTTAAAAATGGTCTGCGTCCAGAGTTATGGGTCCGGGGGTTCGGTTACGTTTTAAAAGCTCGGAAGCTAGAAAAATCGCCCTTTTGGTACTTAGTTTGTCATTTTGCCATTTTTATTTTAATATCATGATTATATTCATACAAAATATAAAAATAATTATTTAGCCATATTTAAGAAGAAAAAAGAAACTATAAAGTGATGCAATAAGTTAAACAAAATATGTACATGGGCAGATACGTAAAATAATAAACGTTAACTAAATGTATATACATAATATGACATGATGCGTGTATGTACAATTGATAACAAAAAAAGAGCATATAATAATAATAATAATAATAACGGAAAGCGTATATAATGCATATATATATATATATATATATATATATATATATATATATATATATATATATATATATATATATATATAATAAGTAAAATGAAAACTTATATATATATATATATATATATATATATATATAATGGTAATAATAAACAAAATGGAAGCGTATATATATAATAATAAGCAAAATCAAAGCATATATAATAATAAATAAAAACGTACATATAATGCGTATATATATAATAATAAACTCTTTTGGGACGTTTTTTAGATTAACCTCCATTAATATATAACATCATACAAAATGGAAATATTAACATATTGTGAAATACTTAAAAATGAAATATACTTTAATCAAATATATAGAGTACATGTAATATTATAAGGAGAGATTACCTAAGGTACCATGAAATGAAATGCAATATTCGAAATCGGGACCGATGAACAATCTAAAACACACTCACAAAGTATTAGAACCTAGTATATTCTCTCGGTCACCTCTAAAGCTCTGTCTTTTACTCTCGACCAAGTCTAGTATTTATAGGCCTTTTGGATTTTAATTTTTGGTTTACTAATCAACTACAACTTGGCAACTTGCATTGCAGCATTGGAAGGAAGCGGGTGAGCAGACCCTTAGAGCACTTCCAATAGTAGTGCCTAGTGCCTAGTTCCATGTTGTAAATTTATTATTGTAGAGAGTGCCTAGTGCTTAGTGTCATTTACTGTTGGTCCCTACTGGTAATGATTAAATAGGCACTTGCATTTTCAATAGGAGTGCTTTGTTCCAAAATGGGAGTGCCTAGTTCCAATTTTTGCCACTGGACGCTGACTAGGCGTGACTAGGATTACAAATATTACTGTTTTGCTATTATTGAGTGAATAGTGAAGTGGGACAGTGCCTACTAGTAGGAACTCCCAAGTTACTGTTCATGTCGGTGCCAACTTTTTAATATTATTTTATTCGATTGTGTTGCTCATCTCTTTGATTGTATATATATTCGGTTACGCTAAGTCAGATAGACAAGAGCCGTAATCAGTCATTTTGAATATTATGTAACATAAATAACGACACGAACCAAAATTACTACTTTTTAACTTTGAATCAATTTCGAAATTTTCATATCTAATTTGTTTATATGTTACCATGTTGAATAACCGTTAATTCTAAATTTTGAAATAGTATAACATTTCAAATTATTAAATATGGAAAATAATTACTACAAAATATTATATTATTTTAATGCATATATATTTTTGGGTTAACAGGTCTTTTGGTCCATGATGTTTGACCATTTTTGGGTTTTGGTCCATGATGTTTTTCTTTTCCTAGTTTTGGTACCATATGTTTGCAGATTTTTTCTAGTTTTGGTCCGACCGTTACATTTCGTCCATTTTTTTACATGTACAAGTCACATGATCCACCCTAAACTTTTAATTTTGTTCAATTTAGTCCCTCTAATACTTTCCTAACCTTTTTTTTGTTCAATTTAGTCTCAAAGTTTCAAAAATTCAATTGGATCTATTGTCCAATTGGGGTCAATTTTGAAACTTCGGGACTAAATTGAACAAAAAAAAGGTTAAGAAATATTAGAGGGACTAAATTTAAAGTTTAGAGTGGATCACGTGACTTGAACATGTCAAAAAATGGACGGAATGTAACGGTTAGACCAAAACTAGAAAAATCTGCAAACATATGGTACCAAAACTAGGTAAAAAAAACATCATTGACCAAAACCCAAAAGTTGTCAAACATCATAGACCAAAAGACCTGTTAACCCTATATTTTTATATATTTTACGTATTATATTATATTATATTATTATATGAAAGAAATATATATTTTACGATAAATTATTATAAAAATTATACTTTTAGAATGATGTATATATAATATATTTCTAATTTACATATATTGGAAATCATATATAAAAACACATGATTAATGTTATAATCGATTTACTAATATGATCATGGATGTACATAAACGTGAATATGTTGATGATGTTGAATTAAGATATGTCAATCAACGTATAACAGATATACACTGATTATGGTGAAATAATAGATTCAATGAATTTGATTGATCAATGTTATTATATCAACAATTATACTTATCAATCATTTTGCATGCCGCATGGGGATTGCACCTAATAGTAATTTACCTTGGTCAAGTAACGTATAATTATTGCAATGAATTGACAATAGAAAACTATGGATATGCACGAACCGGTCGGGCCCGAATATGTTCCGAACTGGATTAGTACTAATTAAAACAGTATGGTCCGGTCTGGACTGAAGTTGGAATTAACACTAAAAATTATGGACCGATTTTGGACTGGAACTGTAAAAAAAGTCTGGTTCGGTTCAAAACTGGTCCGACCCATTTTCCTATACAAATTTACCCTAATTTAAAAAAAAAAAAAAAAAAAAAAAAACCGATCCTCCGACAAAACTGATCCAGTTAAAAACTAGTTCAAAACAGTCTGGTCCAGTCAAAAATCAATTTTTTGAGAAGTATATTACTGGTTTTTGGTCTGGTTCTCCTCTCGCATAATTGGTCTGTTTGGAACCGGTCCAGTGTATACCAGTTCCGAACCGACCGGACCAGTTATTTTCTTATCCTAGTAAATTTTTATTAAAAAATTCAATTACATTTTTATAATTTTGTATATATTTTCCCTATTTTTTTAATTAAAACATCTAATATTTGAATCTCATTATTTATTCATGTCCGTATTTGTAAAAAATATGAATATATAATTTATATATAATGATATATAATTTATATATAATGCAAAAATTATATTTGAATTATGAAATTATGTGGGTCCCAATGTAGAAGTGGAACTTGGCCTCCACTACTGGAGAGAGTGCCAATTTTACAGTGCCATTTATTGTAGCAAATACTGTAACAGTGCCACTTTGATGAGTTGGCAGTGACGTGGCTGCTGATGTGGAGGCACTAGGCACTTACTATTGGTAAGTTCCTAGTGCCTCCACAATAGTAAGTGTTACTTCATCAAATTATTGATTTTTTTCATAATAAATAATAGGGAATAGAACCTAAAAACTGTCTGGATTTTGACCCGAGTGTCAGTTTGGTGTCTCAATTTTAAACGGTTGATATTTGGTGTCCCAATTTTCAGTTTTGTACCTATTTGGTTTTCCGTTAGTTTTGTGGTTAATATTAACATATTGACTTGAATATACTATTTTGTCCTTTTTAGAATTCTGGTCAAGGGGTATTTTTGGAATTTTGAAAATTGACCACTCACGTGACCGTCACGTGACCGCATTCCGTCCAATTTAACCCTAAAAATAGACGGAGACACCAAATAGCAACATATATGAAAATTCGGACAGTCATTCTAAACCTCAGACACCAAACTGATACATGGGTCAAAATTGGGACAGTTTTTAAGTTCTATTCCCTAAATAATATATTCAAGCAAACATCACGAAGATCTAAGAATTTGCGTAGCTCTCTTCACGCATATAAAGATGCAATTGAGAGTACTCGGTTGACTAACCCACTCCGGTAGACTTAGTTTGTGTAAGCGGGCATTTTAGTCTAATTAGCAGCTCAATTACCTTCGATTTTGCAGAAAATTGAAACGCATGTTGATGTTAATTACTGATACTTTTGGTTTTTTTTATTACTAGGGTGTATTTAATTGTAACATATGTAAAACTTTAAAATTATGAAAAAAAAATATGAAATTTTTTAACCACGCCTAATATTTGCATCATACTCTTAATAATATCAATTTCCCTATAGGGTTCACTTTTAGGGTAATAGAAAAATACACAAAAAATGTACCAAAAGTATGATACTCTTAAAGCATGATAGAAATGTCCTAAAATGTTGTTACCAGCAACACATCTATGTGTGCAAGGAATGCTCTTCTTTTTCCCCGGTCTGTTAATTTGAATTCTTAAGTTAAACTTGGTGCTGATCCAAGTTAAACGCCGACGTGGGTCATCCAAATTACAATCAGGCGAAAGAAAACACATTTAACTTACTGATTCGAAGTTTCCTCATTGTTTGGAAAAGAACACACTACAGAGTTAACTACTTCAAAAAAAAAAAAGGACAGTAAATAAAACCATCAAAAGTCAGAACTCCACTAAAGTAAAAACCACCAATCTTCAACTAAATAATGCATCTGTAGAGAATCCGGAGAAGTAAATACCAGCCTTGTTGAACAAAGACAGCAGATGCAAGAACTGTTGTTGAGTGAGGTTTATGGATCTCTTGTCTACAAAATCCCCCTCCTTCAACACATTAACAATCTTATTTTTGAACTCCATCTTATCTTCTCCCCCATCATCATCCACTTCCATCTCCTCCTCCTCCTCCTCTTCATCTTCATCTTCATCTTCATCTTCATCTTCATCTTCATCTTCATCCCCAAAATCCAATTTTTCAATCACTGAACTCTCCACAGACCCACCGCTTTGTTGCAGTGTATTGTAGTTATTCTCAATCATGGAACGAACCTTCTTTTGTCTGAAAATCGAACCTAGGGTTTTGTTCTTTCGGTTGAAGCAGATTTGCGTTAACCCGGCAAACTGTCGGACAAGATTTGAGTCTGGTGCAGGTTTTCTGTGCTCGATTCTGACCACAGAGGAATCTACCTTGGGAGGAGGGCGGAAGCATTCCTTGCCGACCTTGAGGAGGTGTGAGACTCGGGCACGGAGTTGTGTGTTTGCTGAGAGGCAGCTGTAGAAACTGTCTCCAGGCTGAGCCTGGAGTCTCATTGCAAATTCCCTCTGGAGCAAAATAATTGCACATCTGAAGCCCCGCTGGTGATTCAATAACTCTTTTATAAGAGGAGAGGAAATTTGGTATGGGATATTTGAAACACATATGTCGAAGTAAGGAAGTTTAGTTTTTAGCACATCGCCTTGGATGACCTATAAAATATTTTAACAACAAAATTGCATCATATAGAGAGATTAGTTAGAGAACATCATCAGATCCGAAGAAAGAACAATAGCAAAAAGATGCTTATGGGCTGCGGGGAATCTCCAAACATCCAATAGATTGTTGATCAATGCAAACAATTGCATTTCAAAAAAGCATCACTTTCAGTTAAATACACAATTCCATCATCACTGAAGATCAATGGTAAGGCTTGGATTCTATTCCACTTCCGGTGCTCTTTAGCCAAAAAAAAATCCACTTTCGGTGCTTCAATAAACAGAATTGCAATACAAGTCTAAAATTTGCTACCAACTAGCCTAGGAATATTGCTTTTAACACATACCACACTAGATTTCTGTAACAGAACTTTTGAAGACTTTTATCTACATCTTTTTCAGTCAATCCACTTCAACTGTTTAGCAGCAAGTCAGCAACATATAAATAGAGTTGCATCTCTAGCAATCAATAAACAAAGCAAAACAAGGATGCTTCAATTATATTATAAATGCTGAGAATTAATTGTATTGTCTTGTGGAAACATATTCGTTCCCTTTCAATTGCTACATGCTGGCTGGAAATTACACAAGCTAACTCAAACGTTTTCAACATTCCCAAATCCCAACCTATAACATTCACAAAATTCTTGAAAATATAAGCTCATCAGCTCAGCTCCGATAGAGCATCCAACAATTGGACTTGTTGGAAAACAATAAATAACTGAATTTGTCAAGAATAGTTGTTAACTGATCATACCGTTAGGCGATTCGAGTACGGAGAGCCCTGAAATCGGCGCTGGAGCTCGAAAACCATCCGGTGATCCAATTCCACCGCAATAACAGACTTTCCAGCTTCAAGAAGCTTCGCGGTAAGATTCCCAGTACCTGGACCGATTTCCAGGATGACATCTGTGCTCTTGATACCAGATTTCTGGACGATTGTGTCGATAATGGAGGAATTTACCAGTATGTGCTGACCCTTTGATTTATGGAAGGATATACCACTCTGGTATGGAACTGCTGACGGCTTCTTCGCCTTCACCTTCTTAATCTTGCCCCCGGCCATCGTCGACTCGTGCAAAAGTTCGAGAGTTAGAAGGCCAAACTTGCTCTATATATACTGCCCTCTGAACTTTTAGTATTCACGAGTAATACCCTATGAAGTTTGATAATAATTACATTCGCACCTAATAAGATTCAGTTTGCACTTTTGAAATTCAGATTGCCCATTTCATTTCATCCGTGAAAACTAAAGGTAAGCGTGCACAATTCTGGAAGTATAGAAACATCACACAAAGAACAAAACTTTCACTAAATTAGAAACTAAGTTTTCAGAGATAACAGATTCACAACATATAATATTTACTCTTATCAATTTTGGGTCAGCACAAATGCCCAACAAACAGATAGATTGAAATCCATAGTTCCTAAATGCCTAAACAGAAGTTTTCAAAATACCTCAAAATCTCAACTTTTCAACTCTAATCGGTTCGATTTTCCCACCTAAGACCAACAAAATTGAAGCAACAGAGACTACACTCGCAACGACTCATAATATTATCTTCAATTAGGAAAGTGTACTTTGTTTTCTTCTTGGGTTTTTTAGTTAGCAGCTCAACTACCTTCAATTTTGTAGAAAATTGAAACACATCTTATGTTAATTACAATGAAATCCGAAATTATGAAGCTTGAGAGCAGAAAGATACCGCTGCCACTGAGAGTGAGCCTTGATTAGAATTTCCCGCGCTTGAGATCATGTCGCCTGCCGCCAAAGATATATGAAAGGAAAGGGTCACTTCTGCGAAGTTTGTTTACTTAGTTATTAATTGGAATTTTTGTCAAGTCGGCCCAATATTAAATTTTAATCATATTTTTGGTAAACTATGACTTTTAATCAATGTTATGTTATAAAGACCGGACCAGAGGTCGATCCGGCCAGGCCTCTTTCTTAATCTTGCCGCCGGCCATCGTCGACTGGTGCAAAAGCTCGAGTTAGAAGGCCAAACTTGCTCTAGACAAAGAGGTAACTGCACACTGAACTTTTAGTATTCACGAGTAATACCCTATGAAGTTTGATAATAATTACATTCGCACCCAGTAAGATTCAATTTGCACTTTTGAAATTCAGATTGCCCATTTCATTTCATCCGTGAAAACTAAAGGTAAGCGTGCACAATTCTGGAAGTATAGAACCATCACACAAAGAACAAAACTTTCACTAAATTAGAAACTAAGTTTTCAGAGATAACAGATTCACAACATATAATATTTACTCTTATCAATTTTGGGTCAGCACAAATGCCCAACAAACAGATAGATTGAAATCCATAGTTCCTAAATGCCTAAACAGAAGTTTTCAAAATACCTCAAAATCTCAACTTTTCAACTCTAATCGGTTCGATTTTCCCACCTAAGACCAACAAAATTGAAACAACAGAGACTACACTCGCAACGGCTCATAATATTATCTTCAATTAGGAAAGGTTACTTTGTTTTCTTCTTGGGTTTTAGTTAGCAGCTCAACTACCTTCAATTTTGTAGAAAATTGAAACGCATCTTATGTTAATTACTGATGAAATCTGAAATTATGAAGCTTGAGAGCAGAAAGATACCGCTGCCGCTGAGAGCGAGCCTTGATTAGAATTTCCAGCGCTTGAGATCATGTCGCCTGCCGCCTAAGATAGATGAAAGGAAATGGTCACTTCTGCGAAGTTTGTTTACTTAGTTATTAATAATTGGGCTTTTTGTCAAGTCGGCCAAATACTAAATTTCATCATATTTTTGGTAAACTATGACCTTTAATCAATGTTATGTTATAAAGACCGGACCAGAGGTCGATCCGGCCAGGCCACCGGTTTTCGGTTCAATCTGGTTCGACCGGTTTTAATGCAACTTTAATAAAATTATAGAAAATATAACATTAATTTATGAGGTGAATTTCCAACAAAACCACAGAAAATACAACAAGATTGATTTTTTTATACGAAGTCTGAACCGGCGAACGACCGGTTCTTTCAAAACCGACCAGTTCACCAAAAAATGGGTTTTCAAATCGAATTCCCTTACATCCTCTTGTTTTGCTTGAATCAGACCGTATGCACCAGTTCTGGTTTGAACTCGGTCGGACCATTGGTTCGGCCCGGTTCTGATAACATTGCTTTTAATCGCAACAACTTACAATACTTTTTGCTATTTCATAATTGATGAAATAATAAATAATTTTTTTAAATAAATCAATTGTGTAAAATAGGTTATAATAAAAAAAATATATATATTTATTTGTATATGTTCATGTTGAATTTCAGTAACTTTTCCTAAAAAATATAAATTTCCAGTAAAAAAAAAAATAATTTTGGTGAGAGTGGTAGGTGGGGTCGTGATTGAGAAAATTGCAGAGCTTTCACTTCATGTTGTCAAGGGTACTATGGGTGGTAGAGTCAATAATAAATGATCATCTTGTTGATTAATTCAGGAAGCACTCATAACTTCATAGGTATCTCCACTGCAGGGGAGATGAATTGTTGCATAGAGTTGGTTCATCCATTGAAAGTTTTGGTGGCTGATGGTAGTGAAATTACATGTGATAAGGTTTGCATGGGATTCCAATGGGTTATGAAGGGTCAACAATTTACCACTGATGCTCATCTGATTCCTTTGGAGATTTATCATTTGATACTTGGAGCTCAATGACTACTCAATTTGGGTAGATATGGGACTTTAAAAATCCGACAACGAAGCTCCTAAGATGAAATGAGCACTTTGAGCTTTGTGGAAACATGACAATTAAACCACTTGTTATGAAAAAAGTGGATGCATCTGAGGTTTAGGTTATTGTGGAGAGCCGTGATGAAAGTAAAGAGACCGAGCTGAAAATGAAGTTAAACGGAAGTTCTTTGAAGACTAGCCTTAAGGACAAGGTCATTCTTTAGGGGTGCAATATTACGAGTCTGTTTTTATTTTAGAGTCGGATCAGCCGAGTTAGTCGGATTAGTCGGGTCAAGACCATTAAACAAGCTATTAAGCCCAGTAGGCCCAATAATTTAGATTTTAAGCAGTCAATAAAATCCGATCCATTTGTCAAAATAATCCGATCCAATTAATAATAATATAAAATAATAGTATTTGTTTTTTAAGAGTACAGTACTAGGTGAGTTTTGTAGCCAGGTCCGTCTTTAACAAGTTAGTAGCTCCATCAATATTGAACGGAAAACTAAGCTTGACCAAAACCCTACTACTCGGAGTGTAAGGGAAACGATGAACCCCTACAAAAATGGCGTCTACAGTCACGACAATCCGGGACCCGGAGTACAATTCATGGAGAGGCGTCTCGGAGCGAACCGAGAACGAGTTCGCCGGAGAGCCGGCCGCGCCAGCCTGGAAGAACCGAGGCTGCCTGAACACCACCACATTGAGCAACAGCAAAAGCCCCCACCTTGCACTGACTTTGACTTGGCTTACTTTAACTCTTACGCCCACCTCGGCGTCCATGAGGAGATGATCAAGGTCTGTACGCCTGCCTTGTAGATAGAACTGCAATTATGACAAGTCGATTTTTTCCACATTGTGCTGGAAAACTAGGATTAGGATTAGCTTCGTGTGCTTCCGATCGAGGATAAAACAGTGCAGTTTATGTCTTTTGCACATTTCTTGTTGTTTCTTCTTCTCGGTGAATGGAAATGTTCACTGAAGCACATAATACTACTGTAAAGCACATAATATTACTATAGCATGTATATCCTCTTGTTTAGTGTTTACTTAAAAGACTCTTAGTCTTGGCTTGATTATTTGTAGCAGTTATCATTGGTATTCTTGATTTTTTTTTCTTTATGTCCCTATGTGCTTTACATGTTCTTTGATACATTTCCATGATCCCCCGTTCATTGTTTCATTTAATGTATCTCAATTACTGCTTCCTTTTTTGCTTGTGAAATTTTCGGTCCATTTACGTGAAGTATTCGTCTCTTTGGTCAAGCTAACATATACTGGAGCTACTTGCTTCGGAGGTTGATCTTTAAGAACATTGGAAGTGTTTAAATTTCTTCAACTTCTGCAGGACAGAGTTCGGACAGATGCTTATAAAGCAGCAATTACACATCTTAAAAGCTACATCGCAGGGAAGGTAGTCTTCTATTATATTTAGCAGTAGAAGTTTCACGTATTCATAACTAGTAACTCGGACCAAAGGGTTATCCTACCTCTGCTACTTTTGAGCTCAGTTCGCTAGGGAAAGTATTGCTATTTTTTCATATAGGTTGGTGGTGGTGAAGAATAGACACAGATGTACAATGAAATTTTTATGCTTGCAACCATCATCCATGCCAAGTCATCTCTAGTCACAATTAGTGTCACCTCTCTTCCTTCCATAGTTATGTAAAATCCCCAAACGGCTCATTTACTTTATACTTTTTCTTGCGTGGTCGTTCTGCGGTTGGGCCAATAGGATTATTACTGATTAAGAATTGAATATTGTGCTAGAACTGTTTCACAGTAGAAATATAACTTGCACTTTATCCTCCATTTGCTTGGAAGGTGACATATTTCTAACATTATAATAACCATGCTTTCAGGTTGTAGTAGATGTTGGATGTGGTACGGGTATTCTTTCTATTTTCTGTGCCCAGGCTGGTGCAAAGCGGGTAGGTTATTTATCGCACATATTTTTTCTAGTTATCTTTAAAAATTAAAAGTGTTGCAACTTGCGTTCATTTTTAGCTTTTTTAGTATTGCCATGTAATCTTTAGCAGTTCCAGCTGAAAATGATCCTTTTTACAAGATACAGCTGACAGTTGTTAGTCGAAATTTTGTGATGAGTTACCTCTTGGAAGCCCATGGATGGTTTCAGTCTAGCATGGAATTATGCTTTCCTATGATGTTTTACATTACAAAAACCTTACTTCTGGGCATCTCTTTGCAAATCTGTTCTTTCCGACTTCTGTACTGTCCATTCTTGCAATCAGAGGTCTTGTACTTCTTGGTAGGATGAGGGCTAACTTCCTGTTTTCTTAACAGGTCTACGCCGTGGATGCTAGTGATATTGCTGTTCAGGTACTTTATTTTGCTAAAACTCACAAAAGGTTTGCTTGTATTTATTTGAATTTCATGATATGATAGAGTGTGCTTACATGATTGAATATGCTGGAGCATCGAAATGATCTCTTTCTTCTGAAGAGCCAAATTTGCCTTACACCAACCAAAAGCCACTCTGTTATGCCACCTTGTTCATCTCTCGCTACTGCAGCATCCACTATCTAAATTGTAGATGAACGTTTCTGGATTGTACCTATCATGTTATCTCATAATGAAATGAGCCTTGGGTTTGGCTGATTAGGGGAAGTTCATGGTGTCATTGACTCATTCTATATGCTCCAAGCGGAAAGGTCAATTTGTAGCCCTTACCTTGTGGCTTGTGCATAAGAAAAGTGAAACAGTTGTACTTTTATAGACTGTAGATATGATCAGCGCTCTGTTCTGACATATATACGGAACAGAAAATGAGAAATTCTGTTTATTTGAGTTTCCTTTTCCCCCTTAATAGATTCGGAAAGCAGCTGTGGATTAATGAATGTTGTTAAGCTGCAAGCATAAACTGATAAATAACTTTATTATGGATGGACTGAAGCGGCCTTTATTGTCTGCATCAACTTTTCCGGCATGAGATACAATAACGCTATTGTTTAGAGTTATAGTAATGAACAGTGTAGTAGATGCATAAAATCAATGCTGCTCTGTGGAACAAGACCATTATTTTTATATAATTATAATAATAAAATGACAGAAGTTTGAAAGCTCAGTTAACAATGTAAAGAATCCTAATGGTCTTTTGTCTATCAATTTGTGGACAGGCTAGAGAAGTTGTTAGAGCTAACAACTTATCTGATACAGTGATTGTCTTGCATGGACGGGTTGAGGTATGCTTCTTGAACATGAAATTATATCTGCCCTTTGAAGCTTAAGTCGAGTGCTTATTGATAGATATAAATCTACCTACCCTTGGAAGGTTACTAAGTTAGGATGATACATTTAAATGAAATGGTACTCTAAATGAATAATATATGTTTCAAAATAGAGTAATTTCTGTATTAGGTAAATGAGGATAAAGCTGGTAGGTCATTTCATAATAGATGTTGAAATATTTGATGAGTTTGTTTGCTTGGTATTAGATGGATAACTTAGCTAGTAGATTCTACTTGGTACGGTAAATTTAAATGATATGGTACTTTAAATGAATAATATAGGATAAAGCTGGTGGGTCATTTCATAATAGATGTTGAAATTTGATGAGTACTTATGCTTGGTAGTAGATGTATAATCTAGCTAGTATATTCTACTTGGAACGGTACCCAATTCAGTTTCATCAAGTCTCATTTAAGCGAGTGTGTACTTGCAATTTTGATATCTCATAAATGATTATAGCATAGTAGTGGTTTCTGGAAAAAGGGTAGCACAATTAATTCCTAGCTTGGCAGGATGTTGAAATCGACGAGCGAGTTGATGTTATAATTTCAGAGTGGATGGGCTATATGCTTCTTTATGAGGTGAACAGTCTTATTAACCGTTCAGCTAGATATTCCCATTTTCAAGACTGGTCACCTAAGTATAACATATATACATGTTTGCTTCTATAATAGAGCATGCTAGGTAGTGTCATTTGTGCAAGAGATCGGTGGCTGAAACCTGGAGGTCTAATTCTTCCTTCTCATGCAACGGTACATTTCAGTCGTTTGTAAATTTCAGTTCACATTCAACTTAGCCCAGGATGGCTGGAGAATTTAGGACGGTATGACGTAACTGTATATATTCTTCTAATGTTGATATTCAAATACACTGCAGTTGTATATGGCCCCTGTTACTCATCCTGACAGATATAGTGAGAGCATCGATTTCTGGAGAAATGTCTATGGAATTGACAGTGAGTACTCATTATACAAGCACAAAATATGTTCAAGCTTTAGCTTTGCCTCCATGATGTGTTTCTCTCACTGTTAGGCATATGGTAGTATCACTTTATAATTGATACAGCAAAGGGGTTCGACTTTTTCTAGATATTACTGTTCCATAGGAAAACTGTGTAGTGGAATTTGTCCTGGTCGTGTTGCATTCCGGGTGACCCGATTTGCAATCTGTTGATAGATACAAAGTTTAGAGGTTTTTTAATTTTATTACACTCGATCGTCAGATAATAATCCTGAGTTTTTTGTGGTAAGATACCTTCAAAATTATTTTAAATAGTCTAATATCTTCGGATGAACAAAACAAATGTCAAGTCGTTTTTGCCAAGTCTTTTCTCTGTTGATTTTGGGCTCTAGATGAATTGTCTCAATCTCTTTGGTTATGCCTTAAATGAGCCGTTTGTTTTCCTGTCAAACAAATGCAGCATGCAACTTCTCATAAAAGGTCCTCCAATCTCTTTAGCGTCTTCCTATTCACAAAGGATCTTGGAAAACCTCCCAGAAATAAGGGTTATCAACTCTGGATCTTTAGCTTCCTACTTTTCTGATTTCAACTACACCATTTACTCTTTTAGTCGTTCCTCTATTTTAGTCTGTCTATTGCTTGGGGAAAATGAAAAATTCCCTGTCATGTAGTAATACATTCTTTGTGTGGCAAGTGTTTGACTGTTTGTCTTGCCTTCATATATGCCCATCCATTATTTATCACGGTCTACTAACAATACTCTTTTGGTTGCTTCCAGTGTCTGCAATGGTACCATTAGCTAAGCAATGTGCATTTGAGGAGCCTTCTGTCGAGACAATACAAGATGAAAATGTCTTGTCGTGGGCACATCCAGTAAGACCCACCTTTCTTAACTTTCAAGTACATGTTCTCGAGTTTTTTTTTGTAGTTTCGTTTTGAATGACCGTTCATCTGTTGTCTTCACAATAATCTTTAGGTGTTTCCGTGATAATAGGTATTACTACAACATAATTCCTTAGTGCTGGATATGGTCCTTTAATAGTGTGATAAAATCTATCGCGAGTCTGTATCTATGAAATCAGTTTTTTTTTTTTTTTTTTTTTTTTTTTTTTTTTTTTTCTGGGCTACATTTCACTTGCCAGAGGGTGTCCTTATTAGAGAAAGAGTGATTCAGCTATTTAAAAGAGTTAGAACATGTTGGCCAAAAAGGGTTAGAAGTTAGAACCTGGAAACTAGTTTATCGGAAGTGCTTTTAAGATGCACAGTATGACATGCTTCAATTGTTGAATGTAAAAATGCTGAAGATGAGATTTTTGTCGAGCTTAAAGGTTTAAGTGAGGATCTAGTGTCAGCCGCATGATTTCATTTTGACTCCTGTTAGTTGATTCTACCTCATCGGGTTTTGCATTCAGGTTAAGCGCATTGACAGCTACACAGTTACATTGCAAGAGCTTGAATGTGTCTCATCAAGATATAAGTTCAAATCAATGATGCGAGGTATAAAGCTCATTTTCTCTCTAAACCATTATCGATGTTGCACTTATACTAGAGTTTTCATCACTCTATTCATCTCCCTTAAATAACATGTGATTCATAGCATTTGGTCAGCAGTTAATATCTTGAAGAGTTCATTTTGCTATCAGCATTAGCTTAACTTACAACAAGCAAGTGTATACCCGAATTAGCTTCATGTTCTGTAAAATCTTTTGCCTTTTATGCTTTCATCTTTATTAATAACCTTTTGGCGGGCGACTCATGCGCGTAAGATGTCAGAACAATAGATAAATTAGGGGAACAGAATAACACAATTTGAAAGGGAAGGGCTAGAAAATTAAAACAAATTCCATTTAATCAAATGGAAAAACGTTAAGCAACTGCCAAGGTATGGAATATTCGGATCAGATCTTTCAATGGGAGATTCTTATACCATATGTAACTATGGAAGAACATCATGTGCTGGGTTTAAGATGTGAGGATAGAGATATTTGTAAGATTCCTATTCCAACTTTTGGCTTTATGGAGGAAAAAAGAAATTGATGCTTTTGAGGAGGTGTGAAGCTCTGCAGCTGTGATCCTCGATATGTTTGTTTAGAAACTCTAATTTTTGGCTGATTGGCTTTTGGAACTGGGATGTGAATGTACTCAATGGTCCCATTTGTACTATATCACCACCCCACTGTTCATTTAGTAAATTACTGCCTAGGATTTTCTCAATCCTTCTTCAGGGCTGCTTTCCCCCTCTTTGTGTTTACCTGTGATGACAATGAATTTTTTTATCTAAAGATATAAGTAAACGGTAATCAGTGTTTTAGTGCTTATATGTCTGTTGACTTATTTCCTTGATTTTTCTCATTCAGCTCCACTGCACGGATTTGCCTTTTGGTTTGATGTTGAATTCAACGAGCGTGTAGTATCTTCTGTCAAGGATCATTTTCCAGGCATGGACCCATCGAATGGCGAGTCGGCAGATTATAATAGTCAAAGGAGGAAACGTTCCAATCCTGATGGTGCAGTGGTTTTGTCAACTGCACCTGACGGACCACCAACACATTGGCAACAGGTAATTCAGAATTTGATACCTGTGCACTGCCATGCTAATATAATTGTGTTTTGCTGAATGAATCAAAATAATGAGATGGGTTGTGTTGTGTTGCAGACATTGATATACTTCTATGAACCAATAGATGTGGTGCAAGATCAGATTATTGAAGGGGCTGTGACATTAACACAGAGTAAAGAAAATCGACGCTTCATGAACATACGCCTGGAGTATTCGTAAGTAGTTAAATTCCATTTGGTTAATTGTCGAATACTAGCCATGATTTGGACTTTTATGCATGCATTCTTATTAATATTGAATGATTATGTGGATGTCCTGCACAGATCAGGTGCAAGATCCTTTGTAAAGGAGTCGGTTTTGCGATGATGATAATCTTCTCAACTCTCACTAACGGAGGATTCAACGATTCTTTCTTTGTGGTTTGGTGGTGAACTTAATTGTTGAGAGAAGAAATTGGGTAGTGGAGACTGTGATTGCAAGAATTAGAAAGAAAACTGTTGTAGCTCATTTTACTTTTATTTAATCTCTTGTCAGACACCATAAGAGAAACTGCAGGACAATTTCTGCTGGAGAAGAGTTTTTATGTTTGCTATCCTTCATAGTATATTCTAAATTATCAAGTTTATCATTTTTTTAGGGGTTAAAGAACCTATAAACTGTCTGAGGTTTGCCCATGTGAGATTTTGGTGCTGAAAATTATAATTGTTGATATCGGATGTCTGAAGTTTCAACTTTGTTGGAATTTGATTTTCCATTCATTTTTACTGTTAAATTTGACAAAATGGTGTGAAAATTCGAAATTGCCCATGATACTTTTATGCTTACTCCGGCCACCACTCTATTCCGATCGGCCGCCACCCTACTCCGGTCGGCCACCACCCTACTCCGGTCGGCCACCACCCTACTTCGGCCGGCCACCACCCTACTTCGGCCGGCCACCACCCTACTCTGGCCGGCCACCACTCCACTCCACTCCGAATTTTCATATTTGTTGCTATTTGGTGTCTCCGTCTATTTTGGGTTAAATTGGACGAAATGTGGTCACGTGATAGTCACATGGGTGAACAATTTTCAAATTCCAAAAATACCCCTGACCATAATTAAGGTTCCGACCAAACCTAGCCCGATTCCGGCTGATTCCGGCCTATTGTGGCCAAACCCAGCTCGATTCCGGCCAAACCCAGCTCGATTCCGGCCAAACCCACCCCGATTCCGGCCAACCCACCCCAATTCCGGCCGATTACGGCCAAACCTACCCCGATTCCGGCCGACTACGGCCAAACCCGTCCCGAATCCAGCCGATTACGGCCAAACCCGTCCCGAATCCAGCCGATTACGGCCTATTCCGACCTATTCCGGCCGATTTAGGGTTAAGGAGCTCCGATTTAGGATTTATGGTTCCGGTCAATTTCGGCCGATTCCTGGCCAATTCTGACCGATTGGAAGTGGGTGGCTGGAGGTGGGTGGCCGGAATGGATGCTGTCAAAAAAAAAAAAAGAAGGGAAAAATAGTCTTTTCAACTCAATCTGTTAAAATTAACCCCAAAAACTTACGGAAAACCAAATAGGCACAAAACTGAAAATTCAGACACTAAATAGCAACAATTTAAAATTCAGACACCAAACTGACACTCTGATCAAAATTCAGACTGCAAATAGGATCTTTTCCCTTTATTTTTTTAATGGGTCATGTGACAAGCACATGACCACATTCTATCAATTTTACGGAGACACCAAATTTCAGATCATCAATATTAACAATTTAAATTTCAGACACTAAAATCTCATAAGGGAAACTTCATACAGTTTATAGGTTTTTAACCCTTTTTTTAGTATACACAATTATTTGCAATGTGTAAGGCTATATATAAACCCGAGTCATTCAACTATCCAATCCGAAACTCACTACATTAGCCAAGTCAACCAGTCTGATTTTGAGAACAGGCTGTTACATTGCAAATGCACAGCAAAAACAAACAAGTTAAAAGAGGATATATACAGGTTTCCTTGGTTCCTTTTGCCTGAGAATGGGAACAAAACATTGCCGCATCTTTTTTCTTCTGTCGATACCAAATCGGCAATCACCATTCCAACAAAAACTCCGGTCGACACTACTTACTTCCTTCAAGTCGAATGGGGCAATTGAGACCAAAACATGGATATATGATATATGTGCATACGGTAGAGAAGAGAAGGATGATAGCAATTAAGTATTAGATCATGAAGAGATATTTGAGGTCATCAACGGTCAGTCGGGTTCCAGAGCTACCGGATTGGTCTTCTTCCCCAAAAGCAGATGCTACCATTTTTCTCTTTTCATCCTGCCAAAACCAGACACAACACAAAGATGGCTGGCTATATCAGGAACCCAACAACCAAAAGCTGCAGATAATATATACAATAATTACCTGAAGAGCTAGTATCCGATCTTCCACAGTATTCTTCACTGTAACACGAGTTACAGTAACAGGACGAGTTTGTCCAATTCTATGAGCTCGATCAACAGCTTGATCTTCAGTTGTTGGATTCCACCAAAGATCCAACATGATCACATGACATGCAGCAACCATATTCAGTCCAAGGTTACCCGCTTTAAGTGACATCAACATCACCGCTACCTGCAGTCCCCAAACAATAAATAAATTATCAAAACATTAAAAAAAAAAAGTAAATAATTACAGATTTCATTAGAAAAATTAACCTCGGGATCAGTGTTGAATTCCTTAACAGCCTTGTCCCTTGCTGCAAGGCTCATTGTGCCATCAAGCCTCCTGTACTCTATGCAGAACTGATTCAGAGAAACTTCAAGTAAGTTGAGCATGCCAGTCCACTGAGAAAAGATGATTGCTTTTATGGGCCCATCTGTGCTCGGTGGATTCGAATAAACTCTTGTGTGCTTCACCACGTTATCATCAAACTGACACCCTTCACTCACTGTGCATTCTTCTTTACCACTGAAATTTAAGCCATTATTATCGCTTAGCTGCTCACTGGGGGGTGCAGCAGCAGCAGGAGCCTTTGATAGACACTGGGTTTGCAGAATCTCAAGCACAGCTTTGATTTTAGTAGATGTGTAGCTGTTCTGCATAATCACAGATGAATTTCCACGAGACAGTGAGCTCGTGGAAGCATCAACATCAGCACCATCAGAGATGCAATTTCTCAGGGTGGACTTTGTGTAAACAGCATCGGGGCTCAGCTGCTCTTTGCACTTGGCTTCAGGGCACATGTTATCATCACCCGTCAAATATTCAGACACACATTGGTAACAGAAAACATGGTGGCACATGGTAACAACAGGTTCATCTGGCGTATCCTGTGTAAAATGAGAAATGTTTAGTCAGAAATATGTATATATATATTATTAGGGTTAATAACTAACAAACTGTTTGAGTTTTGACCCATGTTGAAATCTGGTGTCCGTCGTTAAAATTGACTGTCCCAGGTTTGGTGTTTGTTGAAATATGGTGTCTCCGTCTATTTTTGGGTTAAGTCTAACGGAATTGTATAACGTGACCGTCACATGAGCTCGATAAAATGGATATCCGAAAATGCCCCTCTGTGAAAAAATTGACCTTCCATTACCTACCTAGTGAATTGACAAAATTACCCTTCCTAGCTAAATCAACAACTATAGGGTTTTTGGGTGGTGGCCAGCCGGAGTAGGGTGGTGGCCGGTCGGAATTGGTTGGCCGGCCTGTGTTGGGTGGTGGTTGTTTTAATTTGACTATAGGGGTAATTTCGTCACTTCATATTTGGTAGAAAGGGCAATTCTAACTTTCTGCAACATTCTGTCAAAATTAACAGCAATTTTGGACGGAGAACCAAATTTCAACAAAGTCCAAACCTCAGACACTCCATTTCAACACTTTAAAGTTCAAACACCAGAATTCAACTTGGGGTAATCCTCAGACAGTTTATTAGTTATTTATTAAAAAGCAAAACAAAGGTATTCTTTTTCTATGTGAGATGATCGACTTAAATTTATTGGTTAGGCTATGAGCTCATCTTGCTCATAGGGCTATGGGTATGAACAAACATATTTAAATAATTAGAAGTCCCATTAAATCATGTACTAGTGATCAGAATTGTTCTCAGTTGAGAAGAGATAAGCTGGTATCAACTTTTTTATACTTATCAACAAAATAAAACTTCTTACATTGCAAGCTTGACACATGGCTGATGATTCCAGGTGATGCAACAGCTTTATAAGAACATCTCTTGGAAGACTCTTAGCCATTTCCCCAGAAGCTTTAGCAGAGTCGTTATTATATCCTTTGACAAGGAGGGGATGGTCACATGCCTGCCTCAGACGCAAAAGCATCAAAAGAATACTTGCATAGTTCTGCCTCACTGTCCCAGCAGCGGCATAGGCCTGAAAGATACACCAAACGATTTAGAAAGCTTTGTTCCACAATCACATGTGTGAGCAACCATTGATATTGGACTCAAAAGGGTCTCAATTTAAGGAAAAGACTATTAACCATGCATATATGTACTTAGGCAGGATAAAATCAAAATACTAGTCAATTTCTCAAAAATAATATACCCTAATCAAGCACCAAGTATATCACAATGGAGAATGATATGCTACAATTATTTAAAGGTGCAGCAACAAATATTTATAAGCAGGCCAAGCATTTCTTGGGAAGTAAGAACCCTACCAACAATATTCACGATTCATCACAACAGATTCACAGAAAATGCATTAGTTCTCTGGAATATGTCGTACTGGCCACGGGATTAAACAACTTTCACTGACAGAGCCCTCTACCTCACAAAAAAAATGTTGTTTCATATCTTTCACTTTCCAGTATTATCACGTCATTGCTTCTTTTAAGTTGGCAATCTATTGTAAAAGTTAATCCTAGATGGCAGATCCACCACATGTATCAAGCCTTATTTCACAATTTCACTAAACATAAAAATGCCTTTGCTCTGAAATTACAATAACTGAAAGCATAAAAAAATTTAGCACATCATTAATACAATGGACATTGTAAAAGTCTATTTAGCACATCTGTGTTCCGCATTCAGTGACACCTTACCCATTATATCTACTAAAACTATGCTCACCTTGAACTGCGAACGTGAAGCAGACTCCAGCTGCATATAGAAGTCTCTTTCTTCAACCGAAAAGTCATTTTGAGATAAATGTATTGATTTTTTAGGCAATGTAATGATAGGCGTCCCATCAATCACAGTACCTAGAAATATTAAACAGTTCTGAAATCAGGACTAAAATGACTGCATCACAGGATTGAACAAAAACTTTCCAGAGCCAAAAGTTATGATATTAGTAACTGTTTAGTAAAAAGTTATCAGTGAAATAAATAATTAAAAAAAGAGCAATGTTTTTACAACCTAGCACTTAGGTTGCATGAATTGCACCAAATCTACAGTAGAATCCCAAATAAAAAAACGTTGCGATCACTTCACTTCCAAGTTCCAATGAATGATTGGTAGACGAGAAACTAAATCCTCATAACTACCTTGTAAAAAAAGGCAGGGTGCCCTGAGAATTAAGTGAACACCCTATTGTGGATAAAGGCGAGTAGGATTATACAGGATATACATGATAAAATCCATCACCGCTCATAAAGAACATTTTATAGCAGATACTTGTTTATTGCCAAAAAAACGAGGTAAATAACTAACCTTTTGTTCGACGGAGCATTACAGCCCTCAGGACAGCTTGGAGCTTCTTGTAACCAATCAATGAATTTCGAGATATTGGGGTCTTAATCGTGTTGTAGAATGATTTGTATACAGCATATGGTTCATATCTCAAGAACCTGAAGTAGCTATAGAGATCATCGATTGAATTCTGTATGGGAGTACCAGACAAGCACCACCTTCTCTTGGCTCGGAGGCTGCAGCAGGCCCTAGCCATTTGTGTTCTGTGGTTTTTTATGGTTTGTGCCTCATCCAAGATCACCCGAGACCAATTAACTTTCGCAAGAGGTCCAGAACCACAGTCAAAAGAGTCGCTGTCAATACCCTTCTTACCCTTCTTCCCTTTCTTGCTAGCGGTAAAAGTCTTTTTTCTCTTGTTAGCTGAAAATTCAGATGATAGTCCATATTTCTCCTCATTTTTTTCTTCAGCGTCATTGTCATCAACTAGTGGTTGCTTCGGCACTTCAAGTGTTACGATTGCATATGTTGTCAGAACTACGTCATATTTTGCCAGCTCAGTAGCATCCTTTGTCCTATTTCCTCCATGGTAGACAAGAACAGACAGCTTGGCTTCGTCTGCAACTTTTTCATCAAGCTCCCTCGCCCATTGTCGAAGAACACTTGCTGGACAAACAACTAGTGTGCCAGCAGCTGGCCTCCGCTTACTGGCAAACGACGTACTGACTTCTGGAACGGGTTTAGAGTCCTCAGCTTCTCCAGTCTCCACCTGGACCTTACTGGTGTCATCTTCATCATCATCCAGATTCAGTGCCTCAGTTTTTTTAATGGGGGTGTTCTCTAGTTTTGATTTGGACTCCAGTGACTTCTGCATTTGTATAAGAGAAATCATAGAGATAGTCTTACCCAGGCCCTGCAATAAAAATAAAGAATCAACCTATAAGTATTTCAACCTTTTACCCAGGAACATGAATGTCACAATCACCTACCTGATCATCTGCAAGAATTCCTCCCAAACAGTGCAAACTTCTTGTTTCCTTCTGAAGCATCCATGCCAAAGCAATTTTCTGTAGCAGATAGATTTCAGGTAAGAAGAGACGCACACTTGACTTTCCACTCGGACAAGCAATCACTAGACAGAGTTACCTGATGCCTTAGAAGAGGCACGGACAAGAGGCCATCTGGTAAACTTGCTTCAACTTTTGGTTGATTAAGATCCTGTAAGATTAGAAATTCAAATATATCACACACCTCCAAATTCTACCCAGTTCAGGATGTTTTCGTGCAGAAGCCATCTCTTCATTACATAAGTAAGCCGGAACATATATACTTTTGTCATATGCATTCAGATTCTAATTCTACTAAGAAGAACACGGGAAATATACATCATGCAAGCAAGAATAAAGACATGAATATCATTGAAACATCTATTGCTATCTGACCGTTATGTAGGTCCAGGAAGGTTCTAAAAAATACAAAGGTATGGGAACTTCATGTGCAGGACAGTGAGATAATTGTTATCATGTTAACAAATGTACAACCAAAACCTGCTCAATATTCTCCAAAGATTACACTATTTGCAAAAAAAAAATACAAAAGATGCTTAGTAATTTAAGAGAGTAAACACAGTGAAATTTTGTGTTCCAGTTCGCCAAATATTTCATTTATATACACAGAAGTATAAAGATGGAGAGAACCACTTTATTGAGTAACTTCCTCCTGTTATTTCTTCTAAATGTCAACCTGTTCCCTAACAAATAAAAAAATTCTGCAATGAAGAATCTTCAGCTCATATATGCAAGTGGTAAGTAAAAACGTATGATGCAGCATTACTCTAAAGTTTAAACGTAAAGGAGACCAATTGTTCTAGCCGTAATAACAGCTTAAAGCAATGAAAAAAAAAAGGGGGGGATAGAATCAATCCTGAGCATCCAACCAAACAATCAAAATTGAGTAAATATAGATTACAAGAATACCTCCAATGCTGCTTGGTAGATCAACCTTTCATCAGATATATTAAGTCTATCATCAGCTACTGCAGGGCGATAATTAGTATCACTTGAACCGGCAAAATGCTGAGTAGGCATGGACTTCGCAGATATCAATGTTGGAGGTAACACCCTACCACTTCTGCTCACCAGCATAACCAAATCGTTGTCATGGGCCCCGCCATCACATCTCTTGTTTCCCATGTCATTACTTGAACTTGGCCATGAAGGATCATGATAGCTTCCATGAGAATCATTTCCATTCTTTCTGGATCTGTTACCCTCTACACGAATTGATTTACCAGAGGTGGATGGCAGATGCATATAAGACGGTAAGGTTCTCTTGACAGTCTGCATAGATGAAAGTCTTTCACTGGTTGAGCCATCTGAACTTCGTGAATTGATTCTAGGACCGGAAATCCCAGAGTTTGCAGAATAGTTTGACCGCTCTGCCCTTCCAAATGCACTTTGACCTAACAGAATGATTACATGACGAAGTGATTGGTATTCAATAAAATATATAAACATGTTAGAACTGAAGCTGGAACTTTCAGTGTAACAATGGAATTACCATTAGAGGCTGATCCCCAATGTGGCGGCAACATCCTTGTTTTAGTTGTTGCCTTATCATGTTCTCTACTATCCTCCACCTCACCATCACTATCTGATGAACTAATTTCTATAGGATTCATTGGTGATGGTAGCTTACAGCCACAAACTTGAATTCTAACTTTTTCCTGCTGGAGCGAAACACAATGAGCCAATATTGCAGTAAATGAGAATGATTACCGTTACCATGAAGAGGGTCAAAGAACAAGCAGACTTTGAGAAACCATACTAACTGCATTATTTCACTTACCTGATCTGTTGAATTCTAGAAGTGCAGACAATTAGAAAGAACAACTCCATGCAGAAAACCCATCAAGCTGATCCACATAATTGAACATCACAATACACCTCTAACTCCAAAGATCTTGAATACCTTGATCCGGCACATGTTAAGAAAGAAAATGGTAACATTAGTAATATTTATGCCAACAAACTTGGGATCTTAATTCATCAGCTTGAAGTCATGATTTCTCTCGAGGATAGAAGTCCGCATTTTCCTCATTAAGGAAGCAGTTGGATTAGTTACATGTCTCATTTGCTTGCCTTACCTCTCATAAGTCATAAATGAGAACATAATGAGTTCCTAAGCAAAATCTTCGTTTTAACGAGTCCTGCCGGAAACATACTATTTATTATCTTCATTCCCTTGCCTTATTTTTCCTCTACTAAATCTATCCAAACAAAGGCTAAGGAGAAAATCATGCTTTTTGCATCAGGATCGTTATACCATTGTTCATTTCAGGAAGAAAAAGGGTAAAAGAATCGGAAATTAGAACAAACCATCATGGTTTCCTCTCTCATGAGGGCTCTGGCTGGTTTCCCACATTGAGAAATTGAAAGAAAAGGGAACTTGTATAACTGTTATAAGGTGTTAACAATTTTCCAATCAACAGCGAAGAAGTATTGACCTTCTTCTTCAAAGTCAAATTCAGTCTAGGAATTAACTGGACGCTAAGTTGAACACAATGCATTCTATCTCCAATTGCATCTACCGCACGAAAAACCTCATACATACATAGATACTATATATATGTATATATGCAGAAGATTAAAAAAAAAATGGGCAGAACCATGAAATTAGGGTGAGAAACGCGGGCACCATAAATAAGTAGATACGAATTCAACATACCAGAATACAGGATTCTTCAGGGATGGAGCGGAATGATTAGCATGGGAATTAGAGTGAAGATATTAGCTGATATATATGACACTAAGTAGTAATATGGCGAGCAGCAAACCCTAGTCCTACTAGAGGATCTTCGTTTCACTTCAGATGCTTGTGGCCGGTTGGTCAAAAATCGAAGTGACAAAATCTCGCCCCCTCCCTGACTCCACGACTGCAAAGCTTTCTTTCTTTCCCTTCCCTTCCCTTCGCCGAGAGACAGACGAGAGGTAGTTAATACGACGCCGTTTCAACTGGATGACAAAACAAATAAAAGACTAAACGGTTCCGTCAATTGACGGAAATAAATCTATTTAAGGCAACTCAATCAAACATGTTTTAAATTTTTAATGGTAACATAACATGTTGCATATTTTAAAAATACGGTGATTAAGGTTAAATACCTACTATTCATCATTGATTTAAAATTAGGGTTAAATATCAAATTTAAGGTAACTCTTTAAAAGTGCAAATAGTTTGCTAAACTATTATATAGAGCAAATAGCTAGCCAAACTTTCTTGAAAGAAGCAATTAAATAGTTTTATTTTTATTTTAAAAAAAAAAACTAAATGAATTTCTCATTTCGTGAAGAGTACGTGAGCGACTGAAATTGGTGACGACATACTTCATGGCCAATTGGCCATAATTCACTTACTCCTCTTTTTTTAGTTACTAAATGCTCTTTTTTTTTTTTTACTGGAACACTCCAGCCATATTTCTTCGAAACGATTTGCTCCGATTGAGGCGGATTCGACTTCTGAAATGCTATAGTTATTTCAATGTAGTCGTTGGCAATAAAGGTGTACGACGTGTGGAATTTTTTTTGTTGTGCATCGTCAGATGCTTCTTATGTGACCAATTTTGTTAGTTTTATAACAAAAAAAATTAACAGAACTACTTAATTGCTACTCGCGTGAAAATTCAACTAATTATTTACTCTAAAAATTAGGCTAACTAGTTGCACTTTTTATAAAAATCCAACTAGCTATTTCGTTTATTTTAGCGACGGTTACACCTCTCCCCCTCTTTGATTGCGTCTGTTACTCCTCAAGCCAATTTCATTGCTGCATTTATTCTTCAAGTGCATCTCTAATGTCAATTATATAATTCAATGCTCACATCACCATTTTGAACGACTCCTCTTCCATTGTGGGAGTGTTTCTTTTTATGCTGATAACATCCCAAAACTCGGCAAAATATCGGACCCAATTCAACGAACATGTGCACCCTCCATCTACCACTAATTAATCCAAAAATTTGTTATGTTCATTAATTCACCAGTCGGTTATGTAATTCAATGATCACCTCACCACTTTGAACGACCCATCTTTCATTGCGGGAAGTGTTTCTTTTTTCTGCCGGTAGCATCCCAAAACTCGGCAAATTATCGGACCCAATTCAACGAACATGTGCACCCTCCATCTACCAATAAACTAATCCAACAAATAATTCACCATGTCGGTTATGTAATTCAATGCTCACATCACCTCTTTGAACGACCTCTCTTCCATTGTGGGAGTGTTTCTTTTTTTTTTTTGTCGGTAGCATCCCGAAACTCGACAGATTATCAGACTCAATTCAACGAACATGTGCACCCTCCTTCTACCAATAATTATTCCAACGATTAGTTATGTTTAATAATTCACCATGAAATCAAATATATATATATATATATATATATATATATAAGAAGAAGAATATCATAATAGGTTATATATAAGAAGAAGAATATCATAATAGGTAAGTGATATCCAAAATAGATATATAAGAAGAAAAATAACATAATACATAAGTGATATCCAAAATAGAAGTACAATATATATATATAAGTGGTTTGGATCGACACAAAATTTGGTTGAAAAGCCGGATTTGGGGCCGGAGGAGGCGTCGCGGTTATGTGAGTCAACAAGGATTTAAAGAGATCGACACAGGAATATGTGGGAAGGTGTCGCGGTTTTCTCAGTCGGTGAGGAAATTGTTGAGATCAACACCGGAGTGAAGGTGAAGTCTCTAATTATTCATATCCGAGTTACCAATAGAGAGAACATAAGATTGTGATAAAGGAGACTGTTATGGCGTGGGTGGGTGAGGTGGGTGGAGCCGGGACGACGACCGTAGTGTTGATGGAAGTGTGGCAATATGATGGTGGCGTAGATAGCTGCTAGTAGTAGCAGCGGGTATAAAAAATTGGGAACCCGAGGAAAACCGTCTCGCCCCGTTTTGAAAAATTAGTCATGAGTTAAAATCCGAGCTTATTTTAGAAAATCCGAAAAAACCGACCTGTCCGCTTACACCAAGCAATAACCCTTAGAAAAATTAACATCATAGACAAATGGTATATTAATGATGTGAATATTTTGTACGATAACTTTTTGTGTATAATCAACGTAAAATTATGTTATAAATCATTTCATGTATACTTTTTTTTCAATAGTGTGAATGTTTTGTCTGATTTAGCAAAAATAACATAAATGTGTTAATTGGTTTAAAAAACAAACTTTTTTTTCCAGTATATCGTATTCATTTTCATATACCTGTAAATTGGTTTAAAACCGAGTCCGCTCGAACTCGAAGATAAAAAAATCATGAAAACATGAGAATTTATAGACGGATTTTATTATTAAAAAACTTGCCAAGCCCACCCAAGTTCACCCCTAGTTAAAACAGCGTATATGTGTAGCTGGTAGATTTATATATGGGTTTAGTAGCAAGTACAAACTTTACGTAGCGGGATGAGTCTATAGTCGCCACTACTAGCACATTCATTTTATTTTAGTAAGAAAAACAAAATGAATATGGGCTTACTTTTCTTGGTCAGATAATATGGGCTTACTAGATGTGTAATTTATTATCATTTTGAGTTGGGCTATATATATATATATATATATATATATTTGGCCAAAGAGAAATTTCATTCAAATCAATCGAGAAAGTCTATTACATCATGGAGGGAAATTTTTTTTATCATTGTTAAGTAAAACTAAAAGAGAGGGCGGGGTTGTGAAACTCAATTATCAATGCACGACATCTTCCTAGATTGAGTAGCGCTCCAGTGTGCACATTCATTTGCCGATCTTGGGACATTTCACCAACTAACTTACGGGATCAGAGCAGCTAGATTCTTGATGTTGCAGATTATAGGGGCTATCTTCCAATGTATTTGGTGCAGGTCCCTTGTTAGAGATAGGGCCACTTCCAATGAATCTGTTTCAATCTCGATCCTTGTCCACCGTTCTTGCAGGGATAGCCGAACCGCTTCATGAACTGCCATACCTTCGAGAGATAAGCAACCAACATAATTGATTCTTATGTTCATGCCCACAAGCACGTTTCCGTTGTGGTCCCTTGCCAGGAAACCTATAGCGCTCATCTTGGCATGTTCATCCCATGAAGCATCGCAATTCAACTTGATTCTCGAAACCTCTGGCGGACACCAATGTTTGATGTGTGTTTCAGCTTCATCAACTCCAAGTCTGAAATTTGTTGTGGACAGGGCTGCTCAAAACTCTGTATGCTCGTTAAGACAGTGAGCTGACACTCGGCTTGGGTTGGGTTAGTCATGACCATATAAAGCTCAGCATCGTTCCTTCCATATCATCCAACATACAAGGCCAATCATCGACCACCGTACCGCATTTTCCTTGCTCGACAATCCATCCATTTGTCTAAGGTTTTCAAATCATATCTCTAAGTCCTGAACTATAGATGTTCCTAGTCTCATATCTAGTGTGGCAAGCCACACAAGCGATGTCCAAGGGCATAGGAACAACATATGGTTTATCGTCTCTTTTGCGTCACAAAACGGGCAAGCGTCAGAAATATATCATCCACGTTTTTTTAGCTCGGACCTTACCGGTATTGCAGCTGAGTTCAATTTCCAGATGAAAGATCGAACTTTTGGAATTGTTTTCATTGCCCAAAGTTGCTTCCGGGATGAGTGGGTTATAATGCGTTGTCCCTTGATTGTTTGTGAGCAAGGAGCAATGTCGCGGTATATGGCCTTAACTTCAGCCTTTCCGGTCTTGCTTGATGGCCAGATAAGAACGTCTTGTCTTGTATTTGATGGTAGCGGTATAACTTTAATGGCATGCATCTCTCGTCTTGGAATAAGGTCATTCATGGGTTCCAGTCTCCAAGAGGGGCCAACAGCGTCAATAAGGCTGGATACTCTCTGACTTCGTTGGCTCTCCGTGGTCAAGGATGATGATAATCTTCCAGACAGTAAAGAAGGGACCCATCTGTCAACATAAGCTTCAATATGTGCTCCATCTCCAACCAACCACCCACAAGCCTTTATCCTTGAACACATCTCTTCCTGCAAGTAGGCTCGTACAAGCCCACGATGCTCATTATTGTGTTTATAGGACTGGGAATTTAATGCAATATAATGGAAAATTGTTTAATAAAAAACTACGTATGAAAATCAACAACTTGAAAATACACATCAAGAAGGAGGAAAGTTGTTGGTGCGAATGTTTAAAAACTCACAAATCAAGTTGACCGGACCATTGAGAACATCATCAATTTCATCAAGTACATTGTTCAATTTGTGTTTCGAAGATATCAGAAGTTTGTTCGAAGAAAAGCACATAAATGATAGAAATGAGTTATGTTCTGTGGGCCGGGTGTTGTTACCCCAATCTCCTCTAGTTTCTCTTTTATTGGTCGATTAATCGTTATTTGCATATTTAAATAAAAATATCGAGTATCTTCGTGGCAAAAAAATAAGCAATCTTATGATGAGGTAAAGCCGAAAATTATTGAGAGTTTTCTTAAGGGATGTTTGGATGAATGTAATGTGAGATGTAATCTTACATTACGTCCCACATTATATCATTTGACAAACCAAACAATGTAATGTGGATTGTAATGTGATGTTAATTACATCCAAACCTCATTCACTGCAACATGAGTTTATTCAAAAAAAAAAAACATATGTAATGTGAAATTACATCTAAAATTACAAAGTATTTATTATTTTATTATTAATACTTAAATAAATAAAGTACTTTATATAGTTTTTATAATTTATTATGATTATTATCAATTTTTTATTTTTTATATACTAAATGACTCATAATGAAGAATAATGCACATTATGTTCGTATAAAATGAGTAAATTCATTTTTGTAACATTTTTATGAAAATTATCTTATAAAACTATACAAAATATTTCAGTTACTAAAATTTTAATAACTATTCAAATTAGTTTTAGTATTTGGTTATTATATTCATGAATAGATTATACATATAAACTATAAACCACAAAACATAGAGTTTAAGAAGTAAGTTAGTTGTTCTCAAAATAAATATACGTTTAAATCTTATTATCATAATAATGGTTTCCGCAAGTGGCCATCTGACAATTGCCAAATACAAAAATGTTAACATATAACATAATTACGCAAATAACCATCGGAGAAATTTGAAAGAGTGGCGAGCTGACGTGGCATGCTGACTGGGAATGCTGCATGTATTTAGGGATATATTCCATGCAAGCAACGTCAGCTCGCCGCACTTTGAAAGAACGGCAGGTTGACGTGACAAGTTGATGTGGCGAGCTCGCCGCTCTTTCAAAGTGCCTCGATAGTTATATGCGTAATTATGTTACATATGTCAAATGGCCACTTGAGGAAACAAATCCATATTAAGATATAGTATACTTTCATAAATACCAATATAATAGGGTTAAGAACCTATGAAAGGTCTGAACTATCACCCATGTTAACGGGAGATGTCTGAAATTTAAAAAGTTAATAACAGAGGTCTGAAATTTCTGTTTTGTTGATAACAGCGGTCTCCGTTAGTTTTTTCCGTTAAAACTAACGGAAGTTGGTCACATGCCAAGCATGTAACCGGAAATAAAATAAATTTCCAAAAATGCCCTTCTATCAAGTGTGCCCCTCACATGCTTGGAGTGAAAAAGACCAAAATACCCTTGAAGCCACCACGGTACTCCGACGACCACCAATCGTACTCCGGCGACCACCACCGTACTCCGGCGACCACCACCGTACTCCGGCGACCACCACCGTACTGCGGCGACCACCACCAAGGCTCCGATTGGGCCAAAATCGGAGCCACCGGCCCCGATTGGGCTCCGATCGGAGCCACCGGCCCCGATTGAGCTCCGATCGGAGCCACCGGCCCCGATTGGACTCCGATCAGAGCCAAAAAAGCTCCGATCGGAGCTTTTTTGGCCCCGATCGGAGCTTTTTTGCTGAGGTGGTGGCCGGAGTCGGGTCGCCGGAGCCGATATGGTGGTCGTCGGAGTCGAGGTGGTGGTCGCCGGAGTCGGGTGGTGGTGGCTGGAGTCGGGTGGTGGTGGCCGGAGTCAGGTGGCGGTGGCCGGAGTAGGGTGGCTTTAGTTTGACTTTAGGGGTAAAATTGTCATTTCACATTTTCTTAAATAAGATATTAAATAAAACAAAATATTAAAGGGGCAAAAATGTCATTTCACACAATTCTGTTAAATTTAACCTTAAAAATAGACGGAAAACCTCAAATCAACAAAATTGAAATTTCAGACCTCTGTTATTAACTTTTTAAATTCCAGACCTCTCCCGTTAACATGGGTGATAGTTCAGACCTTTTATAGGTTCTTAACCCAATAAAATAATAAAAAGTCACATTACAAATCATATCAAACGGCGTAATCTAACATTACACCCCATATAACAACACAACTAAACTACAATCTAATATTACATTAATTAGCTTACGTTACTTGTAATCTCACATTTTAAGTAATTGTAAGCTAAGAATTTTCCATTGAAGTTTTTTAAACGAAAAATGTATGTGTTAGTAGTGGCAACCATAAATTCATCCCTCTACATAATATTCGGACAATCGTGTTCATTTCGTGTTTATCAATATGTTTGAACAATAGTGAAGTTACTTATACATATGAATACATTTATAATTTATTATATAATAATGTCGGCAATTCCTGACACGATATGCATAAGCGATTTATAATAATAATTCTTTTTGTAAGATCTATAACGAACAAATATGTGTTTAACATGAATATCATATTATTATATATCTAAATAACTCTGCTACGTATAAACACGACCAATAAACATATCCAATAAACTCTAAGGGGTGCTTGGATGGACGTAATTTGAGATTACTTGAAATGTGAAATTATTTGAAATGTGAAATTACAAGTAATGTGAGCTACGTAAGGTACTGTTATATTGTAGTGTTTGGCTGTGCTGCAATATGGAGTGTAATGTTATATTACATTGTTTGATATGTGTTGTAATGTGATATTTTATTGTTATTATAAAATACTCTATATCAAAGTATTTTATATATTAACATGATAAAATTTAAAAGAATATACATTTTGTCACCAACTAACTTCAAACTCTATGTTTTGTGATTAATACTATAGTCATTTATGAACTACAAAATATAAATTTTTAAACTCAATACCCATAGCTATTAAAATTCTATAAATTAAAACATGTTATATAGTTTTATAAAATAATTTTCATAAAGAAAAAGACTTTACTCATTTTTTAAAAATATCGTGTGCATTATTCTTTATTATAATAATTAGTTATGAAGTAAATTTAAAATAAAAATATAATAATAATAAAGTTAATATTATTATTATCATAATTATAACTATAAAGATAATATAAAGTATTTATCTATTTAATAAATAATAATAAAATAATAACAATCCGTAATGTTGGACGTAATCTCACGTTACATCTGTTTTTTTGTAATCTCACATTACAGTGAATGAAGTTTGGACGTAATCTCAGATTACAATGGGCATTACATTATAATGCACATTATGTTGTTTGACAAACCAAACGACGTAATGTGGATGTAATGTTGGACGTAACGTGAGATGTCTATCCAAACACCCCCTTAGGAGGTGTTTGGATGGACGTAATGTGAGATTACTTGAAATGTGAGATTACAATGTAATGTGAGCTATACGTAATGTAATGTCAGACTACGGTGTTTGGTTGTGCTGTAATATAAAGTGTAAGGTTAGATTACAGTGTTTAGTATGTGTTGTTATGTGACTTTATTGTTATTATATTAATCTATATGATAGTATATTATATCTTATTATGATAAGATATAAATGAATATATATTCTGATAACAACTAACTTCTTAAACTTTATGTTTTGTGGTTAATACTATAATCATTTATGATCTCTAAAAACTAAATATTTAAACTCAATACGCATAACTATTAAAATTTTAATAATTAAAATTATTTTATATAGTTTTATAAGATAACTTTCATAAAAATATTGCCACGAAAAAGACTTAACTCATTTTATACGAACACATCATGTGCACTATTCTTTATTATAATAATGAGTTATGAAGTTGATAATAAAAAACTAATAATAATAATACAAAATATTTTATCTATTTAATAATAATAAAAAAAAAAAAAAACACATCGTAATGTTTAACGTAATTTTACTTTACAATCGTTTTTTTTTTAAAGTAATCTCATATTATATCGAATAAAGTTTGAATGCATTCTCAGATTATGATAAATACTAAATTATAATGTACATTACATTGTTTGACTAATTAAACGACGTAATTTAATGTAATGTGGAACGTAATGTGAGAAATATTCTACATTACATCCATTCAAACACTCATGCACAAATAAAATAAGACCCATGTAAGTCGTAACCGATAAATTATTCACTAACTCAGAGTTAACACGTGGCTCTGATGCGGTGTGATATCAGCCAATTTATGTGCGATATGTGTGCATGGTGTCAGTTAATTTTGCCACGTAACACACATTAATTGACTGATGTTGCACCACCTTAGAGCCACGTGTTAGCTCCGAGGTAACCAATTACAAAATACAAATAACTGAATAAGACACCTGTAGGTCCCCCTGTACTTTACGTGATGCATGCACCTGGTGTATTCCAACAAGAGTTGGGCCTTTGGCGGCTGGATTGTCAACCCTAGTTGAAGCTGGGCTTATTTGCTCTCTCTCCATCTTAATCCTTTCTGTTACTTAGCACTGTTTTCCATCTCTTAATCAAGTAATGGCGATAAAGCTGCATTTGAACCTAGACTAGATACGCACTCTGTACGCGTTGACATACAATTCATATACGATTGATATACATTTTGTTGATTTTCATGTTCAACTAATTCTGTGTTTAGATTGGAAATACAGAAGTAGAGTGAGAACTAGACATTGATATGGCCTTGTCACTGAAATCAACTTGCTTCCTTCAGAAATCTGAACTCCGTTCCGCTTTTCGACCTTCTCGTCCGATAACGACTGTTTCTACGAAGAGGTTTCCGATAATGGCGAAAATAAGCGCTGTTTCGACCGTTGGTCTCTCTGAAACATTCACCAGGCTCAGGGAACAAGGAAAGGTAACATTCTTCTCTCTAGAAGAGAGGACTCGGCTTTCTGTTATTCATGCATTTTCAAATTTTAATGGTAATTTAACATTTTGGAGGTGCCTCGGTTGAAGTAATTATTTTGAGGATCATCAGTTTTGATGTGTGAATTTGCAGATTGCTATCATCTTTAGCTGATATTGCCTTGTATTCATGTAGCAGATTTTTGGATTCTGTTAACTTGTTCCCAGATGATTTATGACCTTGATAAGACTCTGCAGCCACATTCAACAACTTTATACTCCAAAAGATGAATAGTTGATATGATGAAATCCTCTCAATTGATCATACATGAATCACATATATCGGATGAAATAAACTAATTATTTAGTTCAAGTTTTTGCATGAGGTAACGAGAGATTTTTTTTTAATCGTAAGAAATCACATACTTTTATAATGCAAAGACAAAACTGTTTTCTAAAATGGAGAGGCTCCGATTCCTACAGTTGAACACTGAAATGTGAAAATGTCAGTTATTATGCATAAAAATAAACTGTCAGTGCTAATACTCAGAAGAATTCTTTCTTTTAAACCTTGTAGTTTCTTTTATTTCAGCAGTCGTCACTCATGGAAAATGTGCAAAGCAAGTATTAATTTTTCATTTTTTAAAACAGTAAATTATTAAAATTTCAATTGACTACTTCATTTTGGTAGTAGGTTCTGTTACCCTCCTTTTAAAAGTAGTTGGATCCCTTGAGGTTTGTCCAATTTGTATGAAAATGCAATACGATGAGGTTATTGCAGATTTTACTTCATTAGGTAGGTTGGGGGAATTTGGAGGGTAGTAAAGATTGAGTTGTTTGGGTAAATTAGGGGTAATCATGAGTTGACCTCTTGGGGTAATCTTTGCAGAGACTCTTTGCCTGAGGCCAACCAATCTCGCACCTATGTAAGAAATGTTTGAAGTAATGTAAGCTTAGTCCATGAGTCTTTTAAAGTCTAGGTTAAGACCTGAGTATCTCCAACTAAAAGAGTAGATCCCATATAACTAACATAGAAGGGCAAACTGACATAGGACAGTTCAATATTAATGTACTGTTTGTATCTTTTTTCTTTCTTGATTCCTTTTTAATTTGGAAGTCTAATCTATAAGTAATATCATTTAAACAATGATAATTTTTGTAGTTTCTGTTACTGAGATTTTATGATATCAAAACTTTGACTGCTAATCCAATTTGGAATTCTCTTTATTACTATCAGTGTGAGAATTTCTGACCTATATATTCTGATGCAGGTGGCATTTATTCCCTACATTACAGCTGGTGATCCGGACCTATCAACTACAGCACAAGCTTTGAAGGTGCTTGATTCTTGCGGATCAGATATAATAGAACTGGGTGTCCCGTACTCTGACCCTTTAGCAGATGGTCCTGTTATACAGGTCTGCTAACATCGATTTATGTACTCATACAATCGTTATCTTTTGCTTTCATTCTTCTAAGTATAATGCATCTTTCTTTGTAGGCTGCTGCTACCCGGTCATTGGCAAGGGGAACTAACCTTGATGCTATTATATCAATGTTGAAAGAGGTAGATATGATACTCGTCTGAAACATTCCTTTGTATCTAACTGAATCATTCTTTCTGGAAATTGCGGGTAGATTTGATGCTTTCTTCATGTTTATTTGAAGCACTGTCGTGTACTACCTACTATTAACCATTTCTCTCATTTCTGATGCTCTTATTTCATGTCTTTCATGTCAGTAGAAAATAATCAACTTTCATTTGAAACATTCTTTGACCATGCTAGTCCAATGTAAGATAATTTTCTCTTTTTAAGCTAGCAGTATCTGATGATTAATTGCATGCCATATTATGCCTCATTCCTGTTGTATATTCATTTATTAATTACATGTGAATTTTTATTTGTTATTTATTGACAGGTGGTGCCACAACTATCTTGCCCAATTGCTTTATTTACATACTACAACCCAATACTAAAGCGGGGAGTTCAGAAGTTCATGTCCATCATCCATGATGCCGGCGTACATGGTAGTGCATATTACTAATTGCTCATCAGTGTATGGTAAACTATGTGAAAGTCCTACAAAAGATCACACAATTTACAATTGAGGAACTGTTTTACTGATTTCACTCGAAGCGTCTCTTTCCTGCACTGACATTCTAGTGAAAGATCTGAATTGAAGACTTGATGCTTCTTTCTGTTTCTTCCCTTTATTATTTTGACATTTATAGACTTCTTGCTCCTATGATCTCGCTAATATTCATACTTGTTTTCTGAAACTATCCGCTTCTAATGAAACTTCTTTGCAGGACTTGTAGTCCCTGATGTTCCTCTAGAAGAGACAGAAATACTGAGGAAGGAAGCACTAAAGTACAACATTGAATTGGTATGTCTGCTATTGCTTTTTTTTTCCTAACTTGCACCAGTAAAACTACATGCTTTCAATGTTGTGGATTTCATCACATGGAATTTTGAACCATCATTATCAGTTCGCTCTCTGCAGATCCTCATTAAAAAATATTCTTTTGATATTAGCCAATTTAATTTAAATAGAAGTTCTCTTGCAATTTAGGTACTTCTCACAACACCCACTACTCCAACCAGCCGAATGAAAGCGATAGTTGAAGCATCTGAAGGATTTGTATATCTTGTAAGAACCCTTTATCATGTCAGAATTCACATCAATGGTTATCTTCTATTCTTTTGATTATCCTTGCTAAACCTTGTCAGATATTAATTGAAAGTTTGGGCATGCTTCTACTTTCAGAGAAATTGAAATCATATGTTCTATGTGAACTAAATTAAGTAGGCTAATAATTTTTGTCCTGTCTTAATAGGTCAGCTCAATTGGGGTTACAGGGGCTCGAGCATCAGTTAGTTACCGCGTGCAAAACCTTCTACGTGATATCAAGGAGGTTGGTTTTTCTAATCTTATTTAACAATAATTATTCTCAAAATCAGACCACAAATTAATTCATGGTTCTTCTGACCCTGCTAGCGAAATTACAGTAGCTGATCAATTCTTTTTCCATTTCTTTCATCATTATATTATTATGATTGTTTTTTTACTGTGGGATTCTTGCTTTTTTCTTGGTGTCCGAATAAATAAGTTCAAGAATTGACGAACTTCACTTCAATGACGGATAAACCGAGAAAATAACAAAACACTCCCCCACCCATAATTCTATTCGATTCTTTATAACAAGTTTGTTTTGTGTGGCTTCAAATTTATTACCTTGTTCCTATTTGTTGTTGGGCAGGCAACAACTAAACCCGTAGCAGTTGGGTTTGGCATTTCAAAACCTGAGCATGTGAAACAGGTAAAAGTTTAGAAGAGACACATTCCTTACTTATGACTAAAGAAAGATTGTCATCACAAATATATATTTGTTGTATAATAAATTCAGGTGGCAGATTGGGGAGCTGATGGTGTAATTGTTGGAAGTGCGATGGTGAAAGTGCTGGGAGATGCCAAATCTCCAGAAGAAGGGCTCAAGGAACTTGAGAATTTCACCAAGTCATTAAAATCTGCTCTTCTTTAACAGCTCAGCTGCTACATGTTTGGGTTGAAAAGGATTTATTTGGTAGTACAATGTCATGTAAGTGGGAATTACAACTTGATACCCTATGTTTTGGTTCTTTTCCTAGGCTGCTTTTCCTTATCTACCTTGTGTTAGAGAAAGAAAACAGTCATATATCCATATCTCTGCATGAGTGGTTTTCCAGTCCTTTAAGGGTGTTTGGATGAATGTAATGTGAGATCTAATCTCTGCCATTATAGTCTTCTTAGAGAGAATTTAACATTTCCTCAGTGGTGGGAGATAGGGGCTAGGAAGGTGTAAATTTACATTTTCTGGTTGGAACTAGACTCGAAATTCATTCGTGCTTGGCTTGATTAAACTCATAAAGTAAGTTTGTACTGAAATTGTAGACTCGATCTGAGGTTGGCCCTGTGTGAAATTTTGGTGTCTGAAGTTTAATTGTTGATATTGATTGTTTGAAGTTTCAACTTTGTTAAAATTTGGTTTTCCGTCCATTTTTGCTATTAAATTTGACATAATGGTATAAAAAGTCGAAATTGCCTTTGATACTATTATGTTTACTCCGGCCACCACCCAACTCTGGCCGGTCACTATATCTCCAGCGGTCTGTCAATTTTAACAATAAATTTGGTCTGCGACAGTAAATTTCAACAAAGCTGAAACTTCGGACAGTCGGTATCTTAAACTCCAAGCACCAAAATTTCACAATGACAAACTTGGTATCTTATATATATATACGAGTAGAAAAGCTTGATAAATATGACTCGCAAACTAGTTTGGTTGGTTACCTAATATTTTCTTGTCCAATTCCAAATTAAAAGCCTGAAAACAGCGATGCCATGGATGGGCGGATATCTCCATGCAACTGTCGCTTCTTCCTTCCAATTAAACTCGCCTCAGTGATCACTCCTGTCTGCTACCGCTCCGATCTTCTCTCTCGTTGTTCAGTTGGAAGTCCAATTCGTTCTGTTCCCTTTCACGGCCGCTTCATTACGTGATGTTCCATCAATCTCTATCAAAGCCCGCCATTTCAGCTCCTATTCCATTGTACCATCCCTCCAAATTCGCACCCTCCAATGTCCATTACGCCTCTCTCAAGATCCGATGCGGAGAATCCGTCAGTTCCGACCGTAAGGCCACCACTGACGGCGCCTCTTCGTTGAATGCGGCCGGAAACCTGATGCGATCAGAGGTTAAGGGGAAAAGTGGGCCGTACCCTGGAGGGATGCCGGGTCCTTACACTGGTCGGGACCCGAACGTGAAGAAGCCCGAGTGGCTGCGGCAGAGAGCTCCGCAAGGAGAGAAGTTCGAGGAGGTGAAGGAACAGTTGTCGCGGTTGAAGCTGAATACTGTCTGCGAGGAAGCTCAGTGTCCTAACATTGGAGAGGTCTTTCAATTCTCTTTCTCCTATTATAACATCCGTGAGAAGTTTGGTCTGTAATGACTTTCACATAGATTCATGTTTTCTAATTTGGAATTAAAGGAGCAGAATTTAACTTAGATTTGAGGCCATTTTGAACTTTATCCTCAAATTTCTTCCTCATATTCGGTATTTTTTTGTACTTCTCAGCTCATTCAAGTTCATGCTTCTTGTTCTGGGATATTGCGGCAACTTTTTTTCCACGGATTTAATCAAATAGTATGGAAATGGTTATTTTCTTTTCATCTTCACGTATAATCCAACAACTAATACCTTCGTGCTAGCATAAATGTTTTGTTGATATTGTGTATGAGAGATGAGTTATCTGGAGTATACAAACTTTATTGCTTCTGTCGTTAGTCTGAATCAATAATTCTGAAGGGATGTATCTGTTTCTTTTTGGTGCTATTTCAATTATTATTGGTCTTGAAGGCTTGGACATGTGATGCCATCAATGTTTGTGTGATTGGAACAGTGTTGGAATGGAGGAGGAGATGGTATTTCAACGGCCACAATCATGCTTCTTGGGGATACTTGCACGCGTGGTTGTCGGTTCTGTGCTGTTAAAACCAGTCGAAATCCTGCACCACCAGATCCAATGGAACCAGAAAACACTGCCAAGGCCATTGCAAGCTGGGGGTATATTTCATAAATCATATTCGTACTTTTAGTTAGTGTTTGATATGCCAACTTATCTATCAAGGTGAGTTTTTTTCTCAACTATCTAGTGGAGGTCATATTCTACGACCTGTAGCAAGTTCAACAAGCTCAAAGTATGAAACAAGTTTAGCTAGCTACGTGCACATCTACTCTGAGTTGAGCTAAAAATTTGCTAACTATTCCATATTTATATTACCGACTTCTCTTGCATTCCCTACTCTGCAGAGTGGATTATATAGTATTGACAAGTGTTGACCGTGATGATATACCTGACGGAGGCAGTGGACATTTTGCGCAAACTGTGAAAGCAATGAAGGTCTTCATCTATACTATTATTTTATGTAGCCCTTCTCCAACTTTGTTGTCTTCCATTTCATTATTGGCATAGCAAACTAATCTGAAAGTAATTTCTCAGAACCTGAAACCAGAAATTATGGTTGAGTGTCTAACCTCTGATTTTCGAGGAGATATAATAGCTGTGGAGACTCTTACTCACTCTGGGTTAGATGTCTTTGCACACAACATTGAGACTGTGAAGCGACTTCAGCGCATAGTAAGAGATCCTCGTGCTGGGTAGGTTCTGATCTTACATGGATAAATGGATTATACTACTAAAACTTTTGTTCTCGTGTAATGTGTAAATCCTTTTGCTATCTAACGTGGACAGCTTATGTTGGCCATGTACATCTATATTTACTTTATCCCATTCCTTTGTTAACACAGATATGAGCAAAGCTTGTCCGTACTAAAACATGCCAAGCTGAGTAAGGATGGAATGATCACAAAATCTTCTATAATGCTGGGCCTTGGAGAAACTGATGATGAATTGAAGGAAGCCATGGCTGACTTGAGAGCAATTGATGTTGATATTTTGACGCTTGGACAATATTTGCAGGTAGGCAAATGAAAAGCTTGATAGTATTTTGCAGTGACTGAAAGGTTGGCATTAAGTTAAAATGATAAGCATAAGATGGGATATGTTTCTTCTAGAGCTCCTTTTTGATATATAAGTAAAGTATATATCTTGAGTACATTGAAGTTCAGTGATATAGTTGATACTTGTTCTTCTGCTAGTGGCTAGTGTGTTTTCCATTTAATCTTAGGTAGCGTCAGTCTCAAGACGCCTGAGTCTTACGAGAAATTGAACTTGGTTTAGGCATTCTTCTTGAACCAATGCATGATTTTGGAGTTGTAGTTATATTCTAAACTATAAAATCGTTAGAAGCTTAAGTTGCATCTGTTCTGGTGTAGCTGAAGAATTGATTGGTTTTGGTACATTTCTTTCTTACTCTTTGAAATATGCTGCACTTGGAAGTTCAGTTCTCGTTGAGTTATTAGTAACATCACTTTTCTGCTCAAACACTTTCAGCCAACACCTCTTCACTTGACTGTGAAAGAGTATGTCACTCCGGAGAAGTTTGCATTCTGGAAGGAATACGGGGAGTCTATAGGGTTCCGTTATGTGGCTAGTGGTCCCTTGGTAAATTCTTCTTCTGCTTCTTATTTCACTATGTATCATAATTTTTATTTTTCAGTTTTGGCTAATTCACAGCATATTGTTTAAGTTCCAGACATTAGAAAAAATAAAATAAAATTCTAGAGGTTGTGCCAACCATGCATCCTTTTGCCTTGTCTTAATTGAATTCAATTTTTTTACATGGAATGCCATTATTTTATAATCATTAGCTGCTATGCAGTTGGACTTTGGAGATGAGAACTATGCTAAGCCAAACATTATACTTTTGACACCAAGCTACCTGAACTTGGATCCATTTTGTGGAGTCGGTGTTCTGTTAAATTGTTCGTTAAATGCGATACTAATGGCGTAATAAAGTATAAAAATATCTTTAGACTGATGAGTTCTGGTATGATCACATCTGATTTTGGGTAGACTGAACATCTAAACCAAACTTTTATTATTTATAAATATTTGCCTGAAGTATGCTAACTTGTCTACATATGGGCTGAGGATTCTGTATTCAAGATTGTGTTCATATTGTTCTATCATATCTTTTGGCAATGCTGTTATGGGTTCAGTCTGCAACACATTGAAAAGGAAGAAGTGCTGGAAAACTGTAAACCCCAATAGATCATCTTTGCTGTTTAAGCCTTTATTATATGTAATGTAATCTGCTAAAGGCGCCTAACCTGGGTCAGCTTATCATTATTATTTTTCTTACAACCTGCAAATTTAATGTTAATAAGGTCTACTTGTTTTTCAGGTCCGATCATCGTACAGGGCAGGAGAGCTATTTGTGAAGACAATGGTAAGGGAAATGGCCAATTCCAATGTTACATCTGCCTCTTCATAGCCAGCCAGATATCGGAGTTGCTGCTTCCATCCGGCCAAACTTTGGTATTGTAGATACGATTACAATTCTTTATGGGTGATTCATGTTCAAGGGTAGACACGACACGACTACTCGTTTTGGCAGTGCCCAACAATGATTCGACTTCTTCCAATATTTGTTACACGGTTTTTTCTATGGTATCTGCTTTCTAACGGATTAATCGTTCTAACGGTTTCTAAACCATTCATCTATCACAAAAAGAGTTTTAGAACTTTAAATTCTAAAACTCTATTGTATAGGGTAGATGGTTTGGCCGGGTTAAGTTACCAGACACAATAGGGTTTTAGAAAGAATTATCAATAGTAAAACTTTGCGTGTTATATAATCCACATATTATTGCAACATCGGAATTCTGTATAATGTTAATATGAAATCATTCACTTAGGAAAAAGGGCTTAATTTAATGAAAAATCATATAATGGCAACAATATATATATATATAAGACATGTATATGACATTAGTAATAAGAAAACTTATATTTCTGAAGACTAGCTAGCTCGACAGTAGATATTAATCTTCCTTCCACTTTGTTGTCGGTGCATGGAAGAATCAAGCATAAGTTTTCTAGTATCAAGACTAGACTGTACAGAAAGAGAGGTCTAGAAAGTCACGTTGCTTAACTAGATGCAAGCTTACAATAGCCATTTGTTGTAAGTGTTAATTATATTAATGTTTGACAAAAAATAGATTTTATGATAAAAGTGTTTGAGAATAAAGAATTGTGAGGTTGTACATGACAAGTTATATGGATACTTGAAAAATGAAGTATCAAGATTATAATACGTATATAATATAAATATATTCAGAAGTTGAGTGTGAGATTATAATCTTTATATAGTATATTTTGACTACGGTTGACTATGATTGACTAGTTTGATTACTAGTAGAAGTCTTTCAATGAATATTTTTATTCAAAAGAAAGTATAGTTGAAAACTGTTTCAGTTAAGACATTGGATTATTGGATTATTAAGTAGTACTAATTATTCAATATGAAAAAGATCGAATATAAGATCATACAACCAGAATGAATAGTAGACTTGACGTCTACAATATGAATAGTAGTAAGACAAGACAATTAGTTTAAATTGCATAAATTATGAAAAACTTAATAAACTATTTTTCAACGATTCACGGAATTAAGATGACTAAATGGAATGAGGTTAAATCATAGACAAAGTTATTGGTATTGGGAACCTAACATTTCATCTAGTGCTAAATAAAGGTTCAATTGGTAACGGGGCGAAAAACTGTCATGAAAATAAGGATGCTATATTAATTATCTTAATGCGGTTCCGTACAGCTTATAATAACAGGGGTGTGATTACTTGAGAACTTCACCTATATGAATATAGGGAGTGATCTCACTTTTAGCTAAAAAAAAAAACATTTATGGAGCATAAATAATTAAATACTGATTTCAGGTTGAATATGTAAAAAATAACGGTGAAACTGATTTTCATATAATCATGAAGATATGAAATTAATGCCCTTACTGCCGGTTGTAAGGTAGTGAATTATGTTGACTGAGAGAGTATATCTTATAAAATTTAATTTGTGATAAAAATGAATACATAAATTAGAATTAACTAGGGTCAAACTAGTTGACTGAGAGAGTATGCATTGGAAGATATTTACAAACAATTTGCTGCCAGTTACGTAGAAGTGGATGGCCAAGATCTTCAAAAGGTTGGAAATGAGTGAGCATCTTTTGACTTTGGAAGAGACCATTTGGCGTATTAGGGCAAGGAGCTTGCTTGTACATCATTGTGTATGGTTTCAGAAAGAAAGCTTTTTGTGTGGTTTGGTTTCCATATATAGATAGAAGCGTGCTAGTAGTACACACCACTGTGTAAAGGTAAACCAAAGCTGTCCTTTATTAAAGTATATTGACTTAAATTATTTTAATTTTAAATTAATATAGTTAATTTGTTAAAGTAATTAATGTAGTATCGTTAAAAGCATATGACGTTATATTATTGATTGAAAAGTTCTTCATCTCTAATTAAAAAAAAATTATTTATAAATTAAATTACCGTTAAAAAAAACTATGCATATTTTATTATGATAATCAAATTAGGTAATAAAAACAAACAAATATATTTATAAATATTAACTATATAATATTGTATATTGTTATATATGTGCGTTTTAAAGCTCGATTGGCAATTGTGCGTAGTAGTAACACACATAAGGGGTGTTTGGATGAATGTAATGTGTGATATAATCCCACATTACGTCTCATATTACATTAATATTACGTTGTTTGACAAACCAAATGATATAGTGTGAACTCTATAATGTGCATTGTAATATGAGATTATGACGGGTTGGTCAAAACCCATAAAAATCCGTTGACTTTCCCTCTCAACGTAATATAAAAGTACATCCGTTTTTTGGATGTAATGTGATATTACGTACAACATTACGTAGTGTTTATTATTTATTTTATTTTCCCTCCCACTTTTATTATTTTATTTTTTTATATTGATCTCAACTCTTTTTTTTATCAATCGCTTTTACTCTAAGTTATATATATATACTTTTACTTCATGAAAAAATGGGTAACTATAATTATGGGTAATAAGAAAACTATTAATTAAGACGAAGAAAATTCTAATGGACGATGATCTGATCTCTCCCATGTTTTTGCTTGAAGATTAGGGAAGAACCTGGTCATGATCATATGAATATATATATAGGTCTAGAAGATTAGCTAGGGCTATAAAAGTTACATTTGTAATTAACCAGAATCACTTTCGGAAATAGTCATTTTTCTTTTCGCGGTCTTTTGGCAGTCTCCATGGATTATATATTTCTGAAAACCAACATGAAGCATAAAACAAGTTGCGATAATAATAAGCATAAAACAAGGTCTTAAAAACAAATTCTGCGGTAAAAGCAGTTGATTAGCTAGGTGGAAGCGACTTTGGTGACCGCGATCAAGCAACCATGGATATGCTGGAAGTTGAGCTTGTCCGTGTTAGCGATATCGTTATCATCACGAAAAGCCTTCCACCCATGCCCCAAGTGATACCGTTTGTGTTCAGCCTTCTTCGTTTTGGCTTGGGAAAACTGGACCCTTTTCTTCAGTTTCACTTCCCCCTCCACCCCGCTCTCACCTTTCAGCAAAAGCGTTTCCTCGTTGCACAATTTTGCCTTTACAATGAAACTTAAGGGAATTCCCTACACCAAACCAACCATACATATATATATATATAATCATTTATTCATTTCGAGTGATTCTTTTTAAAGTACAGATAATCAAATAACATTTTAAAAAAGCACAAATTAATAACTTTATAAGTTATCGTCGTATTGTTTCATTCTAAAAAATTAACAGTAAATTTATTTATTTAAAAAAAAAAAAACCCAACAAATTAATCTTAATAAAAAATTATTTTTGAAAGCTACTGTATTTGTTTGAAAGAAGTAAAACTTGAGGGTAAGAGTAAAGAGTTTTCCTTTTAAATAAAAAATAAATATTTGTATTATTTTAAAATATAGATATATTTTACATTTATATATATAGTACTATTTTTTTTTTATAAATCTATAAAAAAAATTTGTTGAAAAAATAATGCAATATATATAATTTAGAGTGTAAATAAAAACAGTAAATTTGAAAGAGTATGGATGGATATAACGAATTTTGGTTAAAATAATAATTACCAGGTAACATTTGCCATTACGTATACTTTGAGACTTCTCAAAAGAAGGGGGTGAACTAGGATGGTGATGTTTTGTCGGATAATGTGGTATCTCCATACCGGTGGAATCTTTCAAGATAAGCACGTTGAAAACGGGCAAAGATTTCTGGTGGTATTTGTATTCGAACATAATCAAGGTCATGGCACCCACCGAGTAATGGTCTGCAAACTTGGTCCAGCCTTTTCCAATCATTATCGACCCGTCGATTTTTTCTAAGGCTACAGGCCACGTGTCTCCATTGGGTGACATGAGAACAATGGAGTTGCCGGAGAGAAACGTTTCGCCATATAAAAGGACGAACTTGGGGGGTATTTCCTGAAAAAACAACTTAATATTTTTAGTTATTATTATTTGTTGAGATTAATTAATTAGTTAAAACTGTGGGTTCTTTCATTCGTACTAAGAGAGATTGTATATTAATTAATTAATATAGAATAGCTAATTAAGTATAGGTACCCTTAATTAATTAATTAACTGACAAAATATTGAATGCCGTTAATTAATTAATTATTAATTGAAGAATGAAGTAAGTTCTGAGTGAATGAAGGAGAGGTAGAGATGATGATACTTACAAGCTTGCCCAGTTGAAGTGTACGGGGGAGAACGACTTGAAAGAACATCTTGACCGATTGGCTCATCTTCTTCTTCTTCTTCTTTTAGTAGCTACTATATATATATATAGCTGCAAATTAATTATTAAGGCAAATTAGCTTACTTTTACTACAGTCGGAACGGAAGGAATTAGTCTTAATTAATTAGAAGATATATAGGGAGGCTTGAAGAAAAAACAAGATAATATTATTTTGGCCAAAGACAGAAAAAGGAAGCATGCTATCAAATTGTAATGCATGAAAAATTAATTGGAGATTAGTTAGCTAGGTTTGTAAAAAGAAGTAGATACCCGAAAATGAGCTGTGTGTGAACTGAAAGGCGCGGCTACAAGTGTAGGAACAGAGTGTATCTGGAGGAGCTGAAACAATCAAGGAGGTCGGCCGGCAGTAGTTGCAATGCAAGCAAGCAACCTTGAGCTGTATATATATATATATATATTAGGGTTTAGGGAAATGAAATGAAATACATAATCCCTGGCCCTGCATGCCTGCTGGTACTGAGCTGAGCCTGAGCCTCTCTCAACCGTTGATCTTGATGCTATTGCTAGCTAGCTGTTCTGTGGTTTTCAGAACGGACTGACTGATCAAAATTCAAATAGTAAGAAAGTGGTCGGTTGGTAAGACTAGACTTTTACTTTGCCTACAACCGTACTACACAGTGTTATCAGAACCGGAATCGGACCGGAGGTTCGACCGGATTTCCGTTACACAAAAGTCCAACATGTAAGCGAACCCGGTTCAAACTCCGGTTTTTTTAGAGAACCGGGCGGTCCACCGGGTCGATACATAAGAAAGAGGAAGAAAAAAAAAAACTGAAAATCAATTAAACGTAGCAAACCCTAACTAAACTATAACCTCCTTGCCGCCATCACCTAGCCATGCATATTGTGCCCCAAATTTTGTATTTTGCGTTGTTCTTGGTCCGATTGAGGAAGAGGTGGGTTTGGCTAGGCTAATTTCTTCTCCGTTGGTTTTGGGTAAAATCTTATGTTGAGCATGATCCTCAAGAGCATGCTTTCGAGTCACGCTAACATGCTAGATTTGGTGAGGGAGGGAGGACTTGGACTATGGATGTAAGGATATGAAAGGATGGTGGTGTAGAGTAGAGAGGCTCTGTAGTCTGTACTGTACAAAAAGAATGCAAGGCCAAGGAGATAGTTTGGTGAGGGAGGAGGAGTTAGTTGATGTATTTGGGTGGGGAATGGGGATATATGGATGGGTCACAGTTTTAAGTTGGGCCTGGGTATGCTGTTAGGTCTGGGTCTGAAGTATGCTGCTGGGCCTTAGCTTTTTTGTCAGTCCGGTCTGACCGGGTTCGAACCGGACCTCTCACCGGTCCGGTTCTGATAACACTGGTACTACATCATTCACCTCCCACTTGTATACAATAAATAAATTTAACCAAATTAATAAAAACCTATCCCTCTTCACTAATTATCAGTGTTATCATAGCTGGACCAGGTATCCAACCGGTCAGGGCATCGGTTCCCGGTTCAACCGGGGCAGAGTGGAGGTGATTACATATTGAATTAGATAATGATCAAACTAGACTGACGGTCCGACCAGTTTGGACCGAGAATCGGTACGCTGCATAATTTGGTTCGAGTAAGCGAATTTGGTCTAACACTTTTTAATGAACCGGGCGGTCCACCGATTCATCAGTTCGATAATCTAAAAAAAGGATTGAAAAATCTTAAATTTAACTGGTTTCAACAATAAAGCTTTAGCCAGGGTTTATTGTTGAACTGATTTAATTTAAGATTTTCATTTTTCTTTTCTTTTTAGGTTATCAAACTGGTGGACCGCCAAGTTCATAGAAAACCGACCGGTTTATAGAAAACGGAGACGTTAGACCGGATTTGCTTACATCCTATTCTTTTATTTGAACCAGACCGTGTAGGGCACCGGTCCAGTCCTGTCCGACTCTGATCTAATTCAATATCTAATCACCGGTTTCCATGCTTGTTTCCTTTTGTTTTGGATTATATATTTTTTGCTATTAATAATCATGTATTATACGGTATTATTTATTAATTAATATTATATATAGTTGCTAATGACAAAAATATACCATTATCCTTACTTACTTGATAATAACTTTGGGGACTTTGGACTGGGCTCCAGTGATCTCGAGTCGGGCTACAAGCCTACAACGCTTTCGTACCGGGCTTCGGCGAACTCGGACATGGCTACGACAACCTCGGATCGGAGTCCGACGACTCATGAGTTGTACTCTTATAATAAAATTTAATTAAGTATATATGTACTTAAAGGGTATTTATGTCTTCAAATCACTTTATAAATATATTCTAATACATATTTCATCTAAACATTGTATTAATATGATATGTACGGACTAGTCGTGTTAATGGTTCTAAAACGTTCATCTAACACAACTAGAGTTTTAGAGCTTTAAATTCTAAAACTCTGTTGCATAGGATAAACGTTTTGGCTGGATTAACCCTATATGATCAAACTGTTTAAATTTTATGCCGATTTTTTAAATAGTAATATATTATATAGTTAATTCAATCAAACTGTTCATCACGTACAATAGAGTTTTAGAAAGAATAATCGGTAGTAAAACTTTATGTGTGATAGCCCTCGGACTTCTCTGTAATGTTAATATGGAATAATTCACTTAGAAACCGTATATGTTGCAGCCTTTTATAATGTATAATATAATATAATATAATTTAAAATGTTGTCACGAAAGTTACGTTTATAATTTAACTAAAACTTAAACATATTTAATAAAAAAAACAAAAAAAAAAATTTATTTGGCTACAACACAACCAAGGGTCGGACCTTGCCCTAGGCTAGGTCAATTTAGGTCAATGGTTCGATATTGAAATTTTATGACTAAATTGAACAAATTAAAAGTTAGAAATATATTAGAGGGACTGAATTGAACAAAATCGAAAGTTTAAGGCCACTCACGTGCACGACACATGACTTTTAACGACCAAAGTAGACAGAACTTGAACAGAGGCATGAAAACGGTAAAAATGAAAACGTTTAATACCAAACTGGTATAAAAAAACATATGGTATGAACAATGTATTTCGTACAAACACATGATATGAAGTGAGCCCTTAACCATTTTAAAAAGAAAAATAAAATTATCACCACCTCCATTACTTTTTTTGGCCATGAACCTCCGTTAACATTATTGCAAAATTATTTTGATTCTCTAAGAAATAAATAAATTATAATTACTACTGTTAGGTAAGACTTCCGCGTCCTAGTCTACCACAAACTACTTATATTGTAGAGAATCGTGGACACGCGGACCAATCACATCGCACTAATCATTGATTTGGTGGCATAACAATAAAGTAGAAAAGAAAAACCCTGCTTCTCCTTCTCATCTAGGTTCCTTTCATTTCATTTCAATCGATACAGATTACATTTTCACCCACTTTTGAATATCCGTCAGACTTTGCATTGGTCTTCTCCGCGAAATCAGTTTCAATCTGTCAACGAAGGGGCGATCTGCGGATTTGGGAGTGAGGATCCTCTGTTCCAGCTGGTCATCTCCATTTCAGTCCTCAGAATTTCAAATACTAGTCCAAGGTTAGTTCAATATGGAAATCTGGTTGTTCGTTTCTACGGGATTGTCATTTGGAGTGTTTTTATGATTTGATCTGTTTGTTATTCTGCCGATTGGCTCCGATTCTGATTGCTATTCTAACGCAGCCATCAATCGCGGCGGTGTTCGTGTTAATCGACCAATCGTGAGACGTGATCTCTGGTTCATGTCGCTGTCTTGAGTAATGCTCCAACTCTTGTCCCATATCCCACGGTTGCTTCCTTTCCTGTAGAAATCGTTAGAGGATAAATAGAGCGAGATGCAAAAGAGTGGCAGTAGAGGCACTGACAATAATCATTTGAGGGTGACAGTTCCACAGCAGTCCTTGAGGAGAATGGGGCTGTGTTCTACGGGAGCTGGTCAACACACATCTCCGATTGTGTTTCCGGAGAAGCGTGGGAGTAGGGCCAGAACCCCATCCCTGAATCAAAATGTCAACCCCACGAGTAGTATAATCAATGAAGATTTGGCTTCATCAAAGACTGAGCATAGGATTGACATAACTGGGGGAGGTGGTGGAGATGAGAACTCTGATCTTTTGGGTTATGTTATATATAGCGGCCGGCTTCATGTAGACAAGAAAAAGCATTTGGATGATAAAAAAACTGCCAAGGATGGAAAGCAGGGTTCTAATGAAACGACCACACAGGAACCAACTGTTGCAGTTAAACTGACTAGCAAAGCTTTGGTTTGGGGCTCCTGTGTCTTGCCACTTAATGATATAGTCTCGGTACGTATTTACTATTTCGGCATCATCAGAAATGGAGTCTTTGTTAGGCGGCAATGGGAGTCTTTCTCGTTTTGATTCTTGAGTTAAGTTTGAAAGATCTTTGTTTCTGTGTCCTGGTTTTGGCAGGTTACCTATATTGCTGGTCTAAGACATTTTACGGTGCACTCGTACCCTGAGAATAAGGCGTCATTTGGTCTTTCTCTTTCATGCTTCTCAAAAGGCCAGAAGAGAAATCGGAAAGATTTCTGCTTTGTTGCTTCTAGCAAAGAAGATGCGATTCAGTGGGTTGGTGTTTTTGCTGATCAACAGTGCTATGTAAACTGCTTGCCTCATCCAGTACTGTCCAAGAAGCAGGCTTCTTCAGAACTACTACCGATTGACCCACCTCCAGAATTGCTGTTCAGGTGTAAGAATCCTCCAAGAATGCTGGTGATTCTTAATCCACGCTCTGGAAGAGGTCGATCAAGTAAAGTTTTCCACCGAATGGTTGAGCCAATATTTAAGGTCAGTACTGTAGATGACATCCTTGTTTAGTTCCAATTGCTTTGTTCTTCCAGCCACAGGAGTTCAGGTGCGATGTAGATGTATTCATGGACACGATAGACATGCTAGCATCTATGTGAACCCTTTTCATGTACTTTTGATCCCCTTATTTTGTATATGAGTTTGCCCCTCTTGGTGCATTTATATTAATGATATATGCCTACTTTTAACATTAATAAGAAACACTAATTTTGCTCAGTAGAAATGCTTAGTAGTTGGTTAGTTAATATAGTCTGATTTCAGTAGTACATGCTTCCCTTTTCTCAGCTTTGATTTCAGTAGTACATGCTTCCCTTTTCTCAGCTTTTCCTTTTTAGTATCTGTTATTACTCTGTATTGCTTTTTATGTAGTTCTGAACTCCAAATAATAGTCTCTACCACACTTATCATACTTAGAGAAGAGCTAAAGCTTGGCATGGTGGCAGCTTGCAGGGTTTCAGTTGGAGGTTGTTAAGACGACTTCTGCTGGTCATGCCAAAAAGTTAGCAGCTACTGCTGACATCAACTCTTGTCCCGACGGTATTTTGTTTAGCATTTTTTTCTTCCATATTTCAGAATTTTGGTCTGCGGTAGTGCCTCTTGGTATTAATTATTGAATTGCTGGTCATACTTTCAGGAATCATATGTGTTGGAGGTGATGGCATTATCAATGAGGTCAGTAGTATCTTTGCACATAAACCTCTTCATCTTTTAGCTTGTCCGAGCTTTGTATTCCTCCTTTTTAATTAAAAGAACTTAATAGTCATGTTTGATATAAGCTCATGATATAGCTAGTCTGATATTTAAGTTAACAATTGGAGCAGAACGATTTGTTTATACTGCTCTGTTTCGTTGTGATGTTTGTCATGGTGTACTTTCATCCATTTGAGTTTGATGTTCTGAACTTTATGCCCTAGGGGGACCATTATGTGTAATCTGTAATCAATTAGTGCTTGATTTATGTATTAAGTTAACGCCTTAACAAGTTCATCCAGGGCTTAGTTTCATAGCATTGGTGCTTGTTTGTGAGGATGGTTAAACTTACACAGGACTTCTCCCTTTCTTGACATTTATTTTGTCTTATTTGATTGTAAACCATGGTAAATGTGCTTCAATATTTTCAATGTAGTGTAGTCCAGTAATTTTAATATTCTCTTTACATGTTTTGAATAGTTTGCTAAGTAGGGAAAATTTGTTAATTTTAATTTGTAAACCATGGTAATGTGCTTCAAGATTTTCAACATAACAGTCCAGTAAGTTTTCATATTGCTTTACAGGTTTTGAATGGCTTGCTCAGTAGGGAAAACCAGAAAGAAGGCATTTCTATTCCGTTGGGAATTATACCAGCTGGCTCTGATAATTCACTTGTTTGGACTGTTTTGGGGGTCCGCGATCCAATATCAGCTGCTTTAGCTATAGTTAAGGTACTGATTTTATGTGTTAATTCCGTCTCTCCCTAATGCCTTCATTTGATTAGTATGTTATCCTTTACAAAAAGATATTACATTTAGTAGTTTCTGATTTTGTAGACTTTAAACTGGTCTAATAAAGGTTATCGTAGTCATCTATCAACTCTTTTCCCAGAGAAAGGAAAATACCTTAAATGAACCGAGATAAAAAGGCCTTGGTTCATGGTTTTACAGATGTCTTGCATTGCTTTCACATTAGGAAAGAGTGAAAATGTAATGTCTGAAGTGATATTCAAGTTTTGCAGCTTTCTTCCTAAAACATGGCTGATAAGTTGAAATGTGCAGTGTGATAGAATGAGGTATCTGTAATGAGGATTCCTTGGTTTGGGCCCCAACAGTGATATTGGATACATATTAGAATTTATAACTATTCAAAAAAAGAAAATCCAACTTTCCCTCGCTCCTATAACAGTTGCTACTTTATATGTTATATATATCCTCTAAAAGTGTAATTCATTTGATGTTTGTTTCTGGTCCAATTAAAAAGTGATGCTTCTGTCTACTATTATTTTTCCTACAATGAAAATATATTCGTTTTTTTGCCTTGCTGAGTCTTTTCTCTATAAAAATTGTAGGGGGGGCTGACTGCTACTGATGTATTTGCGGTTGAGTGGCTCCAAACTGGTGCAATTCACTTTGGGTTGACAGTTTCATACTTTGGTTTTGTCAGCGATGGTAAATGTTCCTTCTTTTGCTTCATTGAGTGTCGTTTCATAATATTTCTGTTCATATCTTAAAAACTCCACATAATCATGATATGGGAATTTGGAGTGTATGAAGCCTGCATTGGTTCTTGATTTGCCTGCTTATCCTGTTGTATGCTTTTGAGCTGCACTTTTTAAATTGGTCTTAAAGTTCTGTCATGTATCCACAGATACATTTTAAGATTTGAGGCAATCCACCATGTCTCAAATATGTTGGTTTCTTTTTTCCCTCCCTTTCTTCTTTCGACTGTATTGCTGATCGCTTTTACTGAAGTACGATATCAGTCAGTAACTTGCAAGTTTATGTGGATATTGTATTTAGCACGTGATATCAAATAATGCTATAACATTTGATCCGCGAATAGTAGAACTGTGGATGCCTTTAAATGCTAATTCCATGAAAATTGAGTTCAACCTAACAAATGACTGTACCGATGCAATGAATTGTTTTGTAAGCTGATAATTTTATTGATAAATTGGATAATGCTCTCATACTACTGTTAAACTCACAGACTGCTCTAAAATTCTTGTCAGTGCTAGAACTTTCAGAGAAGTACCAGAAGCGGTTTGGTCCTCTAAGGTACTTTGTGGCGGGGTTCCTCAAGTTTCTTTGCTTGCCAAAGTACAGCTTCGAAGTGGAATACCTTCCTGCAGAAGAAGGGGATGGAAAGTTATCATCTGAGAAGGAAGTTATTGACATGGCAGATCTTTACAATGACATCATGAGAAGATCAAGCAAAGAAGGAACTATTCCAAGAGCTTCCAGTTTATCAAGTATCGACTCAATAATGACACCAAGTCGAATGTCTGGAGGCGACCCAGAAACAACCTGCAGCAGCACTCATGCTAGCACTGAGCCCTCTGAGTATGTTCGAGGTATAGATCCAATAGCAAAACGTCTGTCCGCTGGAAGGAACAATGCAACAGCAACTACTGAACCTGAAGTAATTCATCCCCAAAACCCACTTTCAACCACTTCGAATTGGCCAAGGACAAGGTCAAAGTCGAGGAGTGAGAAAGGGTGGAGCGGGTTGAATACTAATTCTACTACTACGCATGAACGTTGTTGGCGAAATCATTCAGTGAATGATAGAGATGATATATCATCAACAATATCTGACCCTGGTCCAATCTGGGATGCTGAACCCAAGTGGGACACTGAACCCACCACCAACTGGGAGGATGTGGAAAACCCAATTGAGCTGCCAGGTCCTTCACCAGAAGCTGGAATGAACAAGGAACTCATCCGTAGGCATGAAGAAGTGAAGTGGGTTACAACCAAGGGACAATATCTGGGTATCATGGTGTGTAACCATGCTTGCAGAAATGTTCAGAATTCTCAGGTGGTAGCCCCGAATGCTATACCTGATGACAACAGCTTGGATTTGATTTTAGTTCGTGGGGGTGGGAGATTCAGACTTTTGAGATTCTTTGTGCGCCTTCAAAGGGGTCGGCACCTTGAGTTGCCGTATGTTGATTACGTGAAGGTATGTATTGCTGACGAATTTTTTCAACTCGTCTTCCAATGCACCCCTATTTCACTGAAATGCTATCCTGAGTTTAGGAGGCTTAATTGGATTTCTCTGAATCAGGAAAAATGATAAGTATTATTATTACTGAGGGAGGCCCAATATGAACCTTCTCTAGTTGTTTTTCTCCTCGACAAGGTTCCCAGTTCTCTGGGTACTTTGGTCTGCCCGTTTTACTGAATGGTTTTAGTGGGAAATTTCTAGCAAGGATGATAGATGGAGAGGAGTGTTGAGTATATATTTGCCTGGCTTGAAGACTGAAAATGGTAGTGGTTTACATGCAGGTGAAATCAGTGAAGGTAAAACCGGGAAAGCACTGCCACCGAGGTTGTGGAATTGATGGTGAGCTGTTTCCGATGAATGGCCAGGTGATCTCGTCGGTGCTTCCTGAACAGTGCAGACTCATAGGTCGCTTCCCAAGCAACTAAATGTAACATCATCATCATCAGAGTGTCGGTTCATTTTTTGTGCTATGGTCACCTTTATCATCGGCATTATTCACACAAGTAGAAACAAGCATCTTCTCTTCAAAAATGTCACTGGTTGCTATCTGTTTTGTCTGAGAGCATCTCTGTCTACTACTTCTGTCTCATCCATCCCAGTCAGTCCGTCCCTGTAAATCTTTTGTTGTTAACTAATGTGCTTATTTCTTTGTTCCTTCCATTTGCTTCCCTTCTGGGACCTGTTCTGAGACAGACAGAGACTATATATGTACACGGTTTGGTTTTGAGCTGCTATTATATGTATTATAGAGAGAGGTATGAATACGTTTGTACTAGATGGTTTCCTTATACTTGTGTATCATTATGTACTTCAGCACACTTCACCTCTTAACTAGCATCAAGCCTAGGGATGGCAACGGGTCTCGGGGCCTCGCTGACCCGCGGGCCCCGACCCGGTTTTGACCCGCCGACCTGCGGGTCATGGGTCGGGGCGGGTCGGGTCGGGTCTAGAGACCCGGGGGCCCGTAGACCCGCCCCGAAATGCATATATATTATATATATAATATATATATATATATATTTTTTATGTTAATATGATTTAACATTTACTAAACAATATGGTTAATATAGTACATATATAAATAACATGGACCAAATTACAAATAGATATATATTTAGATTATTAGGATTTGTTAATTTGGTGTTGGGATTTGAATTTGTAATGAATTTGATGTGTTTATTGTTTATATTTGATTGGTGTTAGATTTATGTTTTGAATTTATATATAATGTAATATTTTGACAAAAAAAATTGTATTTAATATTGAAAAGTGAAAAAAAAAAAAAAAAAAAAAAATTGTTCACATGGCGGGGCGGGTCGGGGCCCCGCGGGTCGACCCGCGGGATTGTTGACCCGACCCGAAAGGGTCATTTGGCCGGGCCCGGGTCAGCCAGGCCGACCCGCGGGGCGGGTCCGGGGCTGCGAAAACCCGCCCCGACCCGCCCCGTTGCCATCCCTAATCAAGCCCCCTAAGTGTGGAAAAGTATTTACGGTTAAGAGCCTATAAATTGTCTGAAGTTTACCCTACGTGAGATTTTTGCGTCTGAAGTTTAAATTGTTAATATTAACTATCAGAAGTTTCAACTTTGTTGAAATTTAGTTTTCCGTCCATTTTTGCTGTCATATTTGACGTAATAGTGTGAAAAATTGAAACTAGGATACAATTATATTTACTCCGGCTACCACCCTATTCCGACCGACCACCACCTTACACAGCCGGCCACCACCTTACTCCGACCGGCCACCAACCAACTGGGGGCAATTTGAGATTTATTTTTTTATCTGTGACAAGCACATGATCAAGTCCTGTCAATTTTAACAATAAATTTGGACGGAGATATCAAATTTCAACAAAGTTGAAACTTCAGACAGTTAATATTAACAATTAAAATTTCAGACACTAAAATCTCACATAGGACAAACTTCAGATATTTTATAGGTTTTTAACCCAAAATATTTATGGACAAGACTTTACAACTTACAGATTAACCTGATGCAACTATCATGTACGAAGACCTCAACTATCTTATCTAGTCTCCTTTCTGCGCATAAACTATCCTGGTGCTTTTATTATGATGATTCTTCTTTTCCAGCAGGTGTACTATGGGCCATCAAAAGGAAATGCCAGTAGCATACTTTATTCACACCTAAAATAATTTTTAATCGCACTAGGATTAACCGGTAGGGATATGGTGCTGGCCATTAATATTTATTTTTTCTTATGACTATGATGCCCTGACACCTGTGGTTTTATTATGAATGTTATAACAATTAATGTGTTGCTCCACATGAATCTCACATATTCCTCAATTATCAAACTAAATAAATAGCAGCATCCAAAATAAATAGTCCCCAATAACAAAACTAGCCCCTCACTTTGGGGAGCAATAGTAAACAATAGTTGTCAATTCAGCCAGCCACCAATGAAATGGGTTTTTATCCACAACCGAACCAATCTGGTCCGATTAATCAAATAAAACACAACAAAAACAGCAATCTTCACCCCCTGGACTCACCTTGGTTGGTTTATTTGTAGAGTAACTAGCAAGCAACCCAAAGAAGCCACTTATTTGCTTAATATCCGAAATCAACTGAGAAGAAAACACAGACTTGCTATTTTACTTGACAATAGAGATCTTAATGATGGAGGCAGCTCCGATGCGGTGCAGCGCAACCACAGAATCTCCAGGGTTGCAGAGAGCTTTCTTGGTTGCTAACTTGAGAGCAGCCTGCAGGATAACCTCAGTAGACTCGGTGTCAGTAGCTCTTGAAGACCCTTCTGCAAGAACTGGAATCAATCCCCTGTAGATGAGACTGTGCCTGGCAGGTGCCTCATCGCTGCAGCTCCAATCAAACGAGTCGGTTGTCAGCTCAGGGACCACCACAGAAAGAATAGGCACTGCAGGCCTGTACTTGGCTACGAGCTTGGCAGTGGTTCCACCACGGGTGAGCACCACAATGAGCTTAGCTTTGGAGGCTTTGGCGGTCCTGACAGCAGAGGATGCTAGACTCTCCAAAGGACTCATTGGAACCGGAGTGGACTTTATCATAGCTTTGAAGATGGCATCATAGTCTAGGGATGACTCAGCTTCGATACAGATCCTTGACATGATCTTCACTGCAAGTTCTGGGTAAGCACCTGCAGCACTCTCCCCACTGAGCATCACACAGTCTGAACCATCCAGCACGGCATTGGCTACATCAGTTGCCTCTGCTCTGGTGGGTCTAGGAGATTTAATCATGGACTCCAGCATCTGTGTGGCAGTAACAACTGGTTTCCCCACAAGGTTGCATTTGTAAATCATCATCTTCTGAGCCAGGAAGATCTTTTCCACCGGGATTTCCATCCCAAGATCACCACGAGCAACCATGAAAGAATCTGTCTCACGCAGTATCTCATCGAAGTTCACTACTCCTTCTTGGTTCTCAACCTTGGACATCAACTCTATGCTCTTTGCATGAGGGCCTAGAACTTTGCGGACATTCACAAGATCAGAACCCTTTCGGACAAAAGACAGAGCAATCATATCGATCTTGTTTGGGACACCCCATTCGAGGATGTCTTCCTGGTCTTTATCTGTTAGTGTTGGAAGATCCACCACCACCCCGGGAAGATTCACATTCTTTCGCTCGCTTAATACTGCCGTGTTCTCACACCGGCAACGAACAGTTCCTCCCGCCACATCGCAGGACAATACTGTTAGGGTGATGGTCCCGTCAGCACACAGAATGGTATTCCCGGGCTTCAAATCAACTGCTAGTTTCTTGTAGCTCATAGTGATGGTCTTTTCATCGCCTTTGAGGTCATAATCAGTGCTGACCGTAATTTCCTGACCTTCCTTGAGCTGGATTGGCTTTGCATCTTTGAGAAACCCAGTCCGGATCTCAGGACCCTACAATAATAGTACAAGCAACGCAAACTCGATTACAAGAACTTCTTCTATAGTAAGTAGTAAAATCAAATGCCAAGGGAAGATTTATCACCTTGGTGTCAAGCATAGTAGCACAAAGGATCTCAGTGTTGTGCATGGCGATCCGGAGATTGTCCAAAGTTTCCTGGTGGTACTCATGGGTACCGTGTGAGAAGTTAAACCGGGCCACATTCATCCCTGCCCTCAAAAGCTTCTCCAACATTGGTACAGATCGAGAAGCTGGCCCCAAAGTACATACAATCTTCGTCTTTGGAACACGCCCATCATTTGGGAGCTCCTTCATGATTCCCTCAATGTCTATATTTGCCATTTCTGAAATAGACTAGTAGTAGTTCCCTGAGAATCACTACCAAACCAGATTAAGTAACCACAACCACAAACAATACATACTGTAATTAGACCACCATTATATTCATAACACTCGACCCGATGATATTGATTCAAATCCAGAAACCGGCAATAAGGATTGAATATCCTATTATAGTAAGAAATGGAACATTCAGCTTCATTTATGTTGAGAATCAATGAATAACAGCTACCTAACAAAGAAAATACTTTTGGTTATCAATAAATTCAATTAGAATTTCAGAAACCATGATTGATTGATGATGATTAACAATAACTCTGTCAAGAGCCATCCTGAATAGAAGGAAAGACACGCATCGTGTAGATCCAATTCCAACACAAGAACTCCCTCAAAATATACAGATCCGATCAAAGAAATAAAACTCAGAAATCAAACCTTCCATTACTCAATTGTAAATAAGTAGGGTGTTTAAATCAAATCGAGATTCGGAAGTGGATCCGTGAATATATCTACGACCCATTTTACTCTTCCTCCGCCCAACAATCACAGAGAACACTTGTTTTAGCAGGAACTAGATTAGAGTTTAAGCATAAAGAAAAAAGAGGAACTAGATCAGAAATCCTCACAAATAAATTCAACTCCAAAGTCAACTCGACTAATCCTACAGCAACTCTTTTCTCTGATCAGTTCTCTTCAGCCTTTCAGATCGGAAGAAATGACGACGGTAGTAGCAGGAATCAACAAAAGAGAGATTGACTAACCTTGCACTTCTTTCTTTTCTGCTCTTTCAACTACCCGAAGAGTGACTACGTCTGTAAGCACGCTTCTTGTCCGATATACACACCATGTCCATTATTATAGGAGTCGCAAATATCCACTTGGTTGGCAAAAAAAATCCCCCACTTCCGCACCCTTTTTATTATTTTTAAATTCTGCAGAAATGCTTTCAGATAGGAAAACAGGCTTCGAAAATTTATGCGAATAAATATGTGTCATTTTTATTTTCTTTCACCGCACAAAATAACGGAAGAAAAAAAATCAGGGGGAAGCGAAATGAAAATAAAAATAGTGAGAACTGAGACGTAGCGTACATGTATAAAACAAGTTAAAGTTATTTGTGAGTTACTTAAATTTGCTAATTCGACTCACTTAATTTTTTTCCAAAATTTTTCTGCTATTGAGTCAAGTACAAATTTATTTATATTTTGACTTTGAGAGGCTAGCGAGTCGAGTTCGAACTCGAGTTAATATATATATTCAGGTTGAATTATAGCTCTAGTTAAAGTCTATTCAAGTCGAGTTAAAGCTCGAGCCAAAGTGCATCATTTATGATTTCACTGAATAATTTTAAATTTGGCTAGCCGAGCTCAAACTCGTTGAGTATGGTTCCGATTCGAGCTTAAAAAATTTAGACTCGGTCTAGCTCAAAATGAGACTATAGTCAAGCCGAGCTTGCCAAATAATCTGCTCGACTTGGCTTGATTACAACCCTATTGAGACGACTAAGAATATATATATATATATATAGCAAAGTGATGCAATAATGAATAATCGACTAATGAATTTTTCGGAGTCTCAATTATTATTTTTATCATTTTGAATTGCAAATATTACAAATGTGATCTGTTCAGAATTTATGGCTCGATTCTCCTAGTTAAGGCTCTCCCTAACTCTAGGACGAGCATCATCTGTCGCCGATGTCTGTCCCTGATCTCTGTCGCTTGAATCTTAGCACACAAATTTCCTATCTCATTTTATCTTTCTTAATTTTCGTTTTTCTTTCTTCTCTTAACTTCATTATAATCTCCTAAATTCCTAATAGGCAATAGCCAAGTTACAAAGTCAACAGCCAAACACAAGTTATCTATTAATTAGATAGCATATATAAGTTAAAAACATTACATTTTTATACTGTATATTTATATATAAAATAATATGTTATAATATTAATATATTTGTAAATAAATTAAATACTTTTAGGGTTCATGTTGTTTTATATTTTTTTTCTTTCTAAAACACTATTATAATGAGTGAATAGTTAGGTCGAATAAACCCTAGAGTGCTAAAATTGAATAAACAGTTAGACCAGACGAACCCTAGACGAATATGTGGTTTAAATACTAGTAGGATTTATATAAGTGTGTGTTTTTATTTATAAAACCCTATTAGAATAGGTGAACAGTTAGACCAGATGAACCCTGGAGTGCTAAAATTGGACGATAGGCTATATGAAGTACAAACCTTGGACGAATTGTTAGGCTATATGAAGTACAAACCCTAAAACCCTATTAGAATGGGTCAACATTTAGGCAAAATGAACCCTAGAGAGCTAAAACTGGATCAAACAAAAGGTCGGGGTAATTTTAAGATGGTTAAATGTATTATCCAGTTTTAGCTATCTAGGGTTCACTATGTCTAAATGTTGACTCATTCTAATAGGATTTTAGAGTTTATACTTCACCTAGCCTAACAATTCGTCTAATTTTAGCACTCCGGGGTTCGTCTGGTCTAACTGTTTATCCAATTTTAGCACTCTAGGGTTTACCCGACCTAAAAAAAACATAAAACAACATTTATCCTAAAGGTATTTAATTTATTTACAAATATATTAATATTATAACATATTATCTTATATATAAATATACAGTATAATAATATAATGTTTTTAACATGTATCTACTATCTAATTAATAGATTACTTGTGTTTGGCTGTTTACTTTGTCATCTTTTGCCGGTAACTTGGCTATTGCCTATTAGGAGACCTGGTAACATGGTAACTTGGCTATTGCCTATTAGGAGACCTGGTAACATGGTATAGAGACGGATCATGTTTAAAACGAAGTTTGGCATACATAGGCGAGTCCATATTCATACACTAGATCAGCCATAACTTAACTGGTTGAGCCATAAAAAGAGAATTTCTAAATAGGTGAATCGAGTAATGTGTTACAAATATAGCACATTTGAATATTAGAGTTTATTGCATGTGCTTCTTTATAAATATTAACATTGGTATGTATACTTAAAAGATGCATTAAGCCATTAACTTTTATCTACGATTTGCTGATGTATACTTGATTGTACAAAAAGTTAGGATACATCAAGTACCCATTTAGAAAGCTTATACTTCGGTATTTGTATTAAAGTAAACTAGATTTCGACATTTATAAAGTCTTTAGAGTTCGTTAGTCAATATGTTTTCTCTTATGTTTTACAAGAACTATGCTTTTTGTATATTTTTTTTTCGTATTTTTATATTATACTAAAGGTGAACCATATAGATAAATTGATATTAATAATGATGTGATGCAAATCATAAGTGTAATAAAAAATATTTATACTTTTAAAATTTTACCAATATTATAATTAAGTCATCCCTAGTAATAAAAAAAGTACAAACATTGTGCTTGTGAAGCACGTTATAAAATTCCATTAGAAACAGGAACAGAGCTAGGGCTGGGCATAAAAACCGGTTCGGGCGAACCGAACCGGAACCAAACCGGAACCGAACCAATACAAACCGGTTCTGACTGAACCGGTTCTTAAATGGTTCGGTTTTGATAAGGAATATATGGAGCGGTTTTCAACTGGTTCAAAACAGGTTCCGAACCGGTTTTGAACCAGTTTTTCATAACCACTTTTATTACATAAAGCCTAAATTGTTAAATAGTAACACACTCTTGCATCTTTTTTTTGGGTAGATTAAAGGGCTATAAACAAGCCGAGTATCCGGCAAGCTCGACTCGACTCAGTTTACTCGAGCTCGAACTCGACCGAGCCTTAAATTTTCAAGCTCGAGCTCGACTCGGTGCCATACTTGACATGTTCGAGTTCGGCTCGATAAGGTTAAAAATTCAATTAAATAATAAATGGTGCATCTTAGCTCGAGGTTGAACTCTTCCTCGACTCAATATATACATATATAATATTATTACATAAAACTCGAAAAACTCAAACTCGAACTCGACTCGAATATGCAAAACAAAAAAGCTCGATTAGGCTCGCGAGCCTCTCGAGTCGAGTACAAGTGAACTCGAACTCGACTCGGTATCAAAAAAAGTTCAACTTGACTCGAAATTTAGCGAGTCGAATTTGAATATCGACCAAATCGATCTCGAGAAGCTCACGAGTAGCTTGAATCGTTTACACCCATAGGGTAGATCCTTCACTATTAGGGTTTGGTTCATATTGGGTATATAGGTGGTCGTAGCAGATTTGTTTACTTATATATAGTTATTATATACTATGTTAGCTCATATCAGTTCTACAGTCAATCGAGTTTAGTTTTGAACTCGAAACTTAACTTAGGAATAGTTCTATATTGGCCGTATATTTTGAATTTTAGTATAAAAAAAAAAGGTGTATATTTTGAATTTTAGTAAAAAAAATGAAAAAGGTTCAAAACCGGTTCGAACCGGTTCAAAACCGGTTCTCCTATGGTTCGGTTCTAGGACCTAAAATCTGGTTCGGTTCTTACCTGGTACAGAAAACCAAATGAACCTAAAATCTGGTTCCGGTTCGGTTCTGAACCGGTTCGGCCAAGAACCGAACCATGCCCAGCCCTAAACAGAGCCACCAAGGACCAGGGAAAGCGGGACAATTTCCCCCTCAACTTTTAGTGATGTGCATTTTTTACCATAAAATTTGTAATTATTGCCATATCGACATTTAAAATCTTACCTTTACTCTCTAATATTTGTTTACTGAGTCACCAACGAAGAGGGGGAGCGGGACAATTGCGCACTTAACTTTTAGTGATGTGCAATTTTACATTAAAATTTGTAATTATTGTCATTTTGATCGTTTAAAATCTTACATTTACCCTATATTTTTTATACTAAATATTTGCTAATAAATCAATTCTTGCTCACATGAACAAAATTACTGACTTCATCCCTAATTTGGAAGTCATAACATACTTACTCACATGCTTCACTTTTTCTATTATAGATTGTATCTCATTGTTGTTATTAACACGTGTATTTGGTGTAATTAATTTTACGAAATTTTTTCTAAAAAATTTATTAGAATTGGTGAACTCTAAAAAGAAATATCAAATCTAAAAAATATGTGTCAATATCATTATAATAAGACACGATTTGAAATAGAGAAAAGTGCAACAAGTAATATGTCGTAATACTATATAAATTAACACTAAGACATCTTTCACGGGATGAAATAATAAATTTGTAAGTAAAATGACGGATCATCTAGCCGTGCATTTGGAATTCATTTAACTGCATGAAGTACTACTTGACTTAGGAGATATTTGCTGTCATTCTGAAAGTAGATATAAATTGACACTAAGACATTTTTCACGGGATGAAATAATAAATTTGTTGCTGTCATTCTGAAAGTAGATATAAATTGACACTAAGACATCTTTCACGTGATGAAATAATAAATTTGTAAGTAAAATGACGGATCATCTAGCCGTGCATTTGGAATTCATTTAACTGCATGAAGTACTACTTGACTTAGGAGATATTTGCTGTCATTCTGAAAGTAGATATAAATTGACACTAAGACATCTTTCACGGGATGAAATAATAAATTTGTTGCTGTCATTCTGAAAGTAGATATAAATTGACACTAAGACATTTTTCACGGGATGAAATAATAAATTTGTAAGTAAAATGACGGATCATCTAGCCGTGCATTTGGAATTCATTTAACTGCATGAAGTACTACTTGACTTAGGAGATATTTGCTGTCATTCTGAAAGTAGATATAAATTGACACTAAGACATCTTTCACGGGATGAAATAATAAATTTGTAAGTAAAATGACGGATCATCTAGCCGTGCATTTGAAATTCAGTTAACTATATGAAGTACTACTTGACTTAGGAGATATTTGCTGTCATTCTGAAAGTAGACGTGATCTATCTAATCATTCTGAGAGTAAATGTATTCTATCTAATCCAACTCTAACTTTTGTAGTTTTTACTGGTTGTTGTAGATGTACTATATATATGCTTAAAGTTTCTAAGCCGACTAAGCTAAAGCCCAATATCGCAGCCCACGGAGAATCGACTCTGGTCGGTGCTTTTCTTTGTAATCGATCTGACAATCTCTCTCTGGAGATCATAATAGCTCGTCGATTGGCTTCGGGGCATCGAATTGAAGAAGGCATTCAAATGGATGATTTCGACAAGAAGGTTTCAATCACAGAGGCGATGGACGTTTCTGAGCACGAAAGCAGCTGCAATAGCAACGGCAGCACTTGTTCTACCGAAACCCTCAACTTGCTTCATAAGTTCCTCGGAGTTCAGCAGCGCAGAGCCGTGGCTTATGCGAGGCTCAAACGGTACATTAATCAATCTCTTGCTTCCCTAACCTGGAGATTCGTTGTATATATTTGCTACTGCGCGTCGGAGTAATCCTTGTTGAATACTTACATATTCCTCTTCCAAATTGCAGTGGGTTCGGTGCATATATGGAATCTGGGGGCGAATTAGCTTATCAACAACTTTGCAGTGAGATCACGGCGGAGTTCAGTGATTGCTCTAAACAAGTTAGGCCTCTGAGGATCAATCTCTCTCAGCTGCTCAAATACCTTTATCAAATGAATGTTCTTTTTTTCCTAATGACAAGAATTTGTCAAAATTACAGGTTCGTGAAATTGAGTCTCAATTTATGGAACCTCATTTCTGCAGAGCCGACCTGGCTCAGCTTCTTAGAGAAGTTCAAGTGCAGGAAAAGGAGAAATTGCAAATGGTATGTACTCTTTTCCCCCTGTTTATTTCCCGGCTATCTTTTAGTGGCATTGGCAGGCCGCAGCACATTACTTCTTATCTTGTCACCTTTAATACGCGTATATAGGTCCCAATTTTAGATTTAGATTCGCTTAGAGTTAGAATTACAGTTGTGATTTATGCTTATGAACAACTAACTGAATGGGTGAAATTTCCTACCTAAGTTAGAACCTCTTCTAGTGGTTTGCAGCAGCTGCTATGAAGGCTTTCCTTTGTTATTGTTTATGTACATATCCTTTGCTCATATGTGGGTATTATGCTGATCGAGCCTAAAAAAGTGCATTTTTCGTCTACCTTTTAATGAAAACAAAGGATCATACTGATAAATAAGAGTGCATTCCTTCTTCTTGCAACCTTATTATTTTTGTTCATAAGATATGCTGATAGTTTATAACACCTTAGTACTTTCAAAGCGTGAATGTAAGACATTAGTAAGACTTTAGACATAATCCTAAATCATCCTCCCTCTGCTGAATTGACATCTAGGTGTTGGAAATTTTGTACGGTTTGCAGTTCGATGATCATCTTAAAGTTTTCTTTTGAATGCTACCTCTGATAATTGATAGTACTTAAGTTTTCTTGTTGACGATGACAAAGACTGCTACAATTCAAGTGCTGAAGAAAGCAGGGCGGCCCTCAGAACGGCTAGTTAGCCACCATGATTGCCAGTTTAAGACAATGCAACATCAATGTGTTCACCTTCATGAGATAACAGAGTCCGAAGGAACAGAAGACGCAGAGGCAGAAGCCGAGTATGACAATGCTCTCAAGGAAGCCATCAGAGCTGTTCAGGATGCAGTCACCTCCATCAATGACAATATTGAACAAGTTAGGTACGAGATCGAAGCACTTGAACATATTTCCTAGTACAGGAACGAACAATGCTCAATCCTTGTCCTTGACTTTTTTTTTTTATCATATATATATCTTTCAAAATTAGAGCATCCTGCGAGTTGTTATGTAAGCTTGGTTTGCTAGAAGATTACTGACATAGTAATTGAAACAAAAGCAAGATTGTTATTGTTGAGATACAGCCAGTTTGTCAAAATTTACACTTGGTACACAATATAACAAGAAATAAGTTCAAAATAGATATCTGAATTATGTCTGATCCTCGGAGCATAATATGTTCAACTCAAAGTTACCTATGTAATCATGATGTTGCTGCTAAGTCTATAGCATAACCTTCATTTTGATGAGATTCCATATACAATTATATATAGGGTTGGTTGAATATGTTCACTAGCTAGGTACTAGATTGGAAATCATGCATTTGGGTTGGGACTAATTAAGTTGGGAGTTCACTATTTCACTAGTAAAAATTTGTCCAGAAGATTTAGGAGGCATAGTCATAATTGCAGGAAGAAGCTCTTCAGCCTGGACCTTTATGCTATGAGTTGTTGGTATATTCTTAGATCCACTAGTCTCAAACACCACCACATCCACTGAGAAGTCTGCACAAACCGGCCTGTGGTCAGAAAACCGTGACTCCCCTCTGATGTAAAATGTCTGTTGAATCCCCTCACCATGCCATAGGATTCTATCACACCTGCATTACATATATTCATACACACATTTACATACGGTCAAGAATAAGACGTATGTCTTAGTAAACTTTACGTACCATGCAGGGTTTCTCCTGTTTTTGGGTTTAGGGTTGTCACGGGCGTATTCATCGGAGTTGTATGAATATTTGTAGGTGGGAGCAAAGTAAATCATTCCTTCTTCCCATCCTTTGAACACTCTGCCTGCATCTCTCTCTATCTTCAGCTACATCATTCAGTCATAGTAATTCTTATAAATATTAACAGAGTAAGGTGTAGTAATAATGAGTAGAGCAGCTAATTAGCTACCTACCTGATCTTTGTCAAGAAGGGCTTCCCAGTTGTTTGCCTCCATAAGCTCCCGAGTCTCTGAATGGTCCAATGCTATCCGATAATTCAAGTCGCCGAACCAAATGATGCGGCTTTATATGCAACAATGTAAGTAGCTTCTAATTAATTACTACTATATATATATATATATACACATAAGATGACAATTGACAAGAAGTAGTTACTCATGGCCTAAGATGTTGAGGGGCATCCTATTGGTAGTGCAAGTTCTGCGGAAATGGGTGTTCTTGAGTGTTTCAGTGACATCTAAATTCCTCCTTAGCTCATCACCTTCTTTCTCCCCAGATGCTAAGTGCCCACATATAAAGCAGAAGCTGGTTTGGTGAAATGACATACTCACTGATATACAACCCTGCATTTAAATTTATAAGATTATCGTACGTGCTCGTATTTGGTAACTCTAGCTAACATGGTAAGCTTATGGGTTAACACATAGTTTGGTTTGTTACATTTGCTTATGTGACAATTTGGTTCAAACATGTACTTTTTATTTACCTATTGTTTTCAAATGTAACTGTTCGGTTACAGTTTGATGAAATCTATGAAATACTCTTTCTATATTCATTCTCCATGTCTTTGATCGCGCTCCGCTCTTCGTCAAATTCATCATGTTTTTCATGAAAAAATTCAAAATTGAACAACGGGTTCAAATCATACCCTAGTTGGGTTCTGAACCCCGCAGCAGCAGCAGCTGGGTTCAATCAAACCAGCAAAGTTGTTGCTGGTTCGATGGAACCAAGCAGTTGATGTTGCTGCTCTGCTGGGTTCGATCGAACCCAGAAACAGCTTTGCTGTGTTCAATCGAACCCAACTGCTATTGACATAAGTAACTAAACAATGTATTAATTCTAAGCTTATTGACATCCACGATTTGGGTACCTTGTTTCCGAGATATCCCCCCATGAGGCCGCGAGTAAGACAGTCGACTCGCAAGTGCCAGACATGCTGAATCAACTCCGTCTTCATCCAGATAGATACAAATATTCCCACCATCTGTTTTGCCTCCACAAGACTGTATTTCTTCTTATTCTTCTTCTTCTTCTTCTTATGATTCTTGTTCTTCATCATTCTCATATACTGAGGAGATATTAATGGAGATGTAGATGTTGGACTATCATCATCATCTTCTTCTTCCTCATCATCAGAATTCGAAGCCTCATCATCATCATCATCCTCGTCAGTACAATTTTCTGTATCCTCCTCCTCGGATTCATGACATCTGAAGCAAAAATCATTGCTACTAATTTCCTTCTCCAATTCGGTGGTGCAGTTGCAGGATTTGAGTCGTCTTCTACTTTCCGACCTAAAGATCTTGCTCATTGTCTTCAGCGATGGTTTCGGGAAGAACCGTGACGAGCTCTTCACCACAGGACAACTCCTGTTCCATTCATCTGATGATCCCACTTCTTCTTCTTCATGACTAGTATTTAGGTGCAGGTGGTTGTTCAAGGATTGATTTATGAGCGATAGCCATTTAGCAGCAGGCTCATTGTCCTCGTTAACTAGCACATTCCCTGCATTTAAGGGCACTATTTCCTGAAACCTGCACCAACACCACCAATAATTAAGTATTAATTATGTGATAATCCGCGCAGGAGAGAAATACAAGAATTTTAGATTGTGACAGAAGAACAAATAATTTTTCTGCTTATTATTCGTAAGTGTATTGATGATATGATAAATTAGAAAATATAAGTTGAGACTTTTTACACTGGAGACCATTTTCTTATAATATTCTAATCTAAAATTTTGAAATAGTCGAAAACTTTTCAAAGTTATTAATGTTTGCTTTAGTATCTAAAAAAGTTTCAACTAAAAGTCATATTTCTAATTGTTGTTCCAAATTTAAAATGTTGATATTCATTATCCCAAATATCAAACAGATTGATTTCAACATT